>JAVKLA010000053.1:38193525-38203762 GCA_034782735.1 Sagittarius serpentarius
CGGAGCCTTCTCTTCTCCAGGCTGAACAACCCCAACTCTTTCAGCCTGTCTTCATAGGAGAGGGGCTCCAGCCCTCTGATGCTCTTCGTAGCCCTCCTTTGGACCCGCTCCAGCGGGTCCCTGTCTGTCTTGAACTTTCTTGAATTAAATAATATTAGTTTAGTTTTAAACAGAAAAATCATTAACCCCAAATCAAGCAATTACAAAAGAGCTTCCTCTGAGTACAAACAGCTCAGAAGCCATGGAGAATACCAGCGCGATGTGATAAAACTCTCTCTGCCCGGCGTGCTGCTCCTGGAGGTTTTCCAGGGCACTTCCCAGGTTCAGATGCTGTCACGGCGTTAGCTGCCAGAGGAAACCGGTTCTTGCCAAATCCTGTCTTCGTTGCCGCTCTGCGTGCTGCTGGGGTCGGTTCCAGCACTGAGGGCTCTGTGGGCCTCTGCAGGGTTGCTTTTATTTGTGATACTTATGAAATGGCTTAAGCACCTGGCAGAAAGGAAGAGGTAGCTGAACGGGGGAAGGTGTTGAGCTAGTGCACTGCTATAAACGTTTCTGGTGTGTTTTGCTGTGAGGGAAAAGCCATGGGAATGACTAGGGGATCGGAAATCTTCGGGGTTGCAATCTATTGCACCTATCAAAGAGAAGACTAATTGCACACACAGTCAACAACCCTGTAAATGCCTACACTGGGTGCACAAAACTGATAAGCAGGGCTCCTCCGCCTAGCTGGCAGGTGTCTAATGGAAATCAATAGCTGAAAGTTGAGCCAACTTGAACAAATCCACGTGAGAAAGAGGCGGCTAATTCTCGTGTGGATAATCGGCTGTTCAAGGAGTGGACTAACAGTTGTGGTCAATTCTCTGCTTATCATCACTAGAATTTTTAATGTGACATCAGGGGCTTTCTCCAGGTGCAGCAGTGTGGCCACCTCCATTGGGACTAAGACAGAAACGAATGCTCAGTGGGGCTGCCCTGCGCCAGAGGTGACATGCTGGTTGTGGTGGTCTCAAGTTTATATGTCAGTTCAGGAATTACCAAGAAGAGGGATTTCTCTGTGGGCTGGCGTGGGAGGGATGCAGCAGCACAGGCAAAGCCACTCAGCACTCCCTATCTCCCCGTTTCACCCTGGAGTTAATCCTGGGCTGGGTCACACTGGTGCTGGACTGGTGTAAGGGTCAGGGGAAGAGAGGCAATGGATAAACAGAAGGAAGTGGGGAAAATACACTGCCCTTTGGGAGCCCAGTGTCGAAAGGAGGGGAAGGAAAATCCCTGACCACAAACATCTCCTCCTGTGCAATTCATAATCAGCTAAAGGAACTGCTTCCCTGTTTGCCAACAGCAGTTCTCCTGTCCCTGTGAGCTAGCTGCGCTTTCCCACAGCACCCATCAATACTGACATCGGGCTGAAAGCATCACTCCTGCAAACAACCAAGCTGGGCTGTGGGTACCATCAGCGTGCCATGCATGGGAACCGAGCAGGGCTGGGTGCATAAAATCACTGCTTTCCCAAACCCAGCCTGCAGCTAAAGGAGAAATGATCCTTCCGCTTTGTTTTCCTTGACGACTGCTGGATGTGACTCTGCTGCTCAGCTGAGCCAGCCCTGGTAGCTGGGCCCTGGGTGATGGAGGCAGCGAGTTAGGATTTGGGGAGCTGGGAGTCATGTCCCTGCTCTGGCATTTGAGATTCAGGCAAAGCTTTTGCAGCCACTTCCAGGGGTGCTGCATCAGATCCCAAAAATCCTTCCTGTGCCTCAGTTTCCCTGCCACAGAGCAGGGAGGATGCTTGTTTGCCTGAGGAATGGGGCATGGACCACAGTGGCCGACCCTGCACAGAGACTACAGTGAGGTACAACAGAGGACATAAGTAAATACCATACGCCAAAGGGATTTATTCATATTCCACTTCAGCCCTGAAGGACTGGAGGGAGGAGCTGTGCCTTTCCCCTGCCTGTGCATAGGGAGCGGGCTACTGGGCCCCCGCTGCTTCTGCCAAGCCCCCGTCCCAGCCCATGGGCTCATCTCTTCCCTTCAGAGAAGTTCAGGCTGAAGGGACTGTTGTGAGGGTTCGTTTGAGCATTGCCACAGCAGAGGCATTGCAATACTGTGCTGTAGTGGAGTCTATAGGATACTGTATAATAATTCATTCCTCAACCCTGCACAATGCACAGTGTCCCTTATCTTTCCCTGTTAACCACGGTACCAGCATGCTAACGTGCCATCACACAGGTCCTGCTTATGTTGCCGCTGTAGGTATGTTATCTCCATCCTACAGAAGAGTTTATTAAAAGACTTGGGAACACAAGATTGGATCGTCACGTCCTGCTATCTCAAACAGCCATGAATAATCCCTTTCATAAATCACTTGTACCTCATCACAGAGGTAAGTGCAGTTTTCTTTACTGTACTCAGACCTTAATCTTCTCAGTAGACTGAAGGTCTTAGAGATGCTGAAGTCTCCAGACTCTGATGTTTTAGCGGCCCTTTGAAGCTTAACCTTGGATCTCGGAGTCAGTCCTCCCTGTTCCTCCTGCATGCCAGGGGATCTTTTGCTCTCTGCCTGCCACCTGGACCCTTATCTAGAGATGTGGCTGCTGGGAAGAAGAGAGCTTGTGGGAAATGTCGATGCTGCTGTAAAAGATGGGCGTTGTGCCATGTAAATTGAGGCCTGTGGTGTCTCTGGGCTCCAGCTCGAAAATCACAGCTTCTCGTGGTCCTCTGAAAGCAATCGGCATGCCATAGGTTCCCTTTCCCTTTGGCAGGCTGCTTTCATCCTAAAAGCAGTCTCTGGCCTTTGTTTGGCTTGTTAAAATTTCCCAGACCTGCTGGACACGTCAAGCACCGGCGCAGGTGGTCAAGGTGAACCTCTGAAGGCTAAATTCTGCTGTCATCTCCATCGCTACCCTCTGGGTCTACAGCTCTATCTCGGCAGGTATTTACCGACATCGTGGGGCGGCTCAGCTCACGAGAGTGCTGAGCGCTGGCTCGCTGGTGTGGTGTCAGCACGCCTGAAACAGTGGAGGACGTCTAAAATCTGCTCCCAGGGACCGGCTGGGTACCAGAGCCACCATGCCGGGCTGGAGGGTGTGGGTCACGGCTGCAGTCTGGAGGACGATGTCTGTGTCTCGATATCAGTCTCTTCTCTGGGTACGTACATACAGCAGAGACTGATTGGTTTGTTTTGCTTAGATGGTAATGAAGCAGTTAATGGCACTTGGTAATGACTGGCTCTGCCCGGCTGCTCAGGGAAGCATCTTAAAAGCTTGCCCCATGGATCCCGGGCTGCGTAAGCACATCTGAGCTGTCTCACGCTTCCCAGGCCGCTCAGCTTTCCCAGCTCCCTTGTTGGCCTGTTTTATCCTTCCAAACACGTTTTATCTCCTTGTTTCACCAGCCCTCCGTGCTAAATGTCTGCACTGATTCGCAGCATGAGAGGTGCCTGTGCCAGGGGACGCCTGGGCACCGGAGCTGCCGGCACAGCAGCGTTCTCGGGTGGCCCTGTACCCATGGGAGCAGGTGGTTGTGCTGCCGAGTCAGCGTATTATTGCTGCGGTGTGTGATTCCTCGCTTGGCTGTGCAGAGGCTCTGCACTGCCCTGATGGGTCTGCATGAGCCCTTCCATGTCTGCCATGGGCTAAAACGTTTCCCCTCCTTCCTACCTCCACCAACAGACCCCTGTCCCCCCATTCTGCTGGGGCATGACCTGCTGCTCTTGCATTGCATCCAACAGCTACCGGCTTTATTCCTTTTTCTTTTGTAGTTTCACCACTGGGGCCTTTGAGTATTTTTGAGGCCTGGCCTGGCATCCCAAAGTCATCTTCCAACAAAACAAACATTTCCTATTTCAAATGCAGCAAAGCTATTCTTTCCAAGTCTTCTTGCCAAATCATAATTTCTCCTCCTTTAATGGCTCAGTAGCTCAGGGCGGGGAGAAAGCACTGCGTTCACGGAGCCTGCTTTACCTGCTGTCACAGCACCAGGGTTTGGCTGTGCTGAGTCAATTAATGCTTTTAGGTTAAGTGCTTGAGCTGCATGAAAGCTGACTGCATTGGGGAGGTGAGGGCCGAGTCCTTCCGTTCTCTGCTTAACTTTCACGCAGGAGCGTTAAAGCCTCTATGCTCCAACATAAAGCACAATATTTGGGTCAAATGTAAGCAGCTCAGGTCCCGAAAGCTTTCCCACCTCGCACGTTGGCAGGGACCACGCTGTGCTCTCGGCAGCCCTCGGCCCTAGGGCGGCTGCGGGGCCGTTGGCACTCGAGCCCTGTGGTTGCAGGGTTTGGCACCGGTGCCGGCACCTCCGAGGCCTCCGCTCCCCCGATGATGCCACCGAGGGAAGCCCCAGGGCCGCAGGGCTCCCCTGCGCTCCTGCCTCCCTCCTCAAGTGAGAAGTTCGATAAGATTTTCAGTGCTCCCTGAACCCCTGGGAGACCACAAGCTGCGGCGCGAAGAAGCTGAGCCTTTTGGGGAGGGGAGCAGCTTCCCCGGGTGGGACAAAAGCAGCGATTCTGATTGTCATTTCTTAACCCCTCTGGATCAGAAAAACGCAGCCCAGGCTTCTCCTCTCTGCCCAGCCGCTGCCACCCCCTCCCCATCCACCCACTCCCGCAGGCGGAGGTGGCTGCTTTGTCCCGGTAAACGGCAGCTGCCGGGGCACCCCAGCGGCTGGGGCGGGCGGCGGGCGGGCAGCGGCAGGCTCGGTGTGACACCGCGCGGCCGCCGGGCGCAGTGCCGGGGCGGGGGGAGCAGCCCGGCGGCGGGCCAGCCGCGCTTCCCTCCCCGGGGACGCAGGCCAGAGGGTAACGTTTCCGAAACGTTACCGTTTTCAGCCCATTACAGCCCAATTAAACTCCCGCCTTGTTTAAAAAAATACAAAAAAAACCCACCCGAAAAAGCCCCAAACGAACAACAACCAACCCCACCCTGTTTTTCTGTTAGGGGAAGTCAGACACCAGGGCTGGATTGGTGTCCCCTAAATAATCACGGCTCCCTTAGCGCAGGGATGCCAGTCCCTGGATCTGAGAGCTCGGCCCTCCGCTGGCTCCTTCCGACAGCCCCCGAGCCCGCGCAGCCATGAGTGGGTGCCTCTCCATCGGCCGGCGTTCCAGCACCGTTTGACCGGCTCTCCTCGGTGCCGGCCGCGGCATTAAACAGGGGAAACAGCAACAAGTCCCGTAAGCAGCCGGGCCTCCAGATCCCCTTGGAATTATAGCTGGAGATGAGAGGTGCTTTAGTGTTTTTCCGGTCTCAAAAAGTCTTGAAATGGAAATCAGCGGCTGAGGTTGTTCAGCCAAGACAGTGCCCAAAGTGATTGCTCTTCAGTTTCCATGGCCTGGCCGTGCACGGAGCCAGCGGCACGTGGGGCTGCCTCATCTCCTTGCTGGCTGCATAAGGACGAGGGCAGGAGCTCTGCCCTTCATTTTCTGGAAGACGATGGCTGTGCCCGCCTGGGCTGATGCGGGAGCCTGCTGGAGGCTTCGGGCTGGAAAATGGCTCAGCCACCAAAAATACCTGAGCGGCTCGTGAACATCTGCTCCGACAGCAGCACAGATGGGGCAGGTTTTGGAAGCGTGTGGAGAAGAACAGCCTGGGCTGGTGCCGCTTCTGCTGAGTTGTAATAGCTGAGAACAGAAACCGGCTCTGAACATTTTGCAGTTCAGTCCTCTGAGGCTCAACGTAGCGCCTGGAGAGCGCGCAACGAGTAAGTGTCTGCTATGCTGTCTTTGTCAAGGCTGGCATTTAATGTCCTCCCCTGGGGTGGGGAGCAGGAGAAAGGTCTGCTTTTCTGCTGCCCTGCTGCAAGCGCTTGGTCTAGGCCTTTTTTCCTTACAGTTCTCCACTGATTCGTCTTACTGCACTTGCCAGTGGTCTGCCCTATGGCTTTTGATTAGTAGATTCAGGGAGCAATAGGGCAAGATGTTCCTCTCAGAGGGCTCCCCCAGCCCGGCGAGGACCAGCAGCTGCGCAGAACCAGCCCTCCCTGTGCGTGATACTTGCGATGATCTTTGCGTGGCTTCTGCTGAAATTCAGCGTGACATCCACCCCACGCAAAGATCACCGCATGGCTGGGCGGAACCAGGAGAAACTGTAAGGATGGGACTTCCTGGAAGAATGACATTTCAAGGCCTCTCGTGCTGCTTGTTTGTTAATTTATGCTGACAAGCATTTACAAAAATTTCCACGCATCCAGCCCAGAATGTCCTGCTGTCTCTAAACGTGCCATACGGCACGATGCTTGGCTTCTGCTCCAGAAGCATCTGTGCTGCTTGGCACAACACGTGGCACCAAGGCACTGACCATGAAAACCTGGTGAGCAGCTGACATGGCAGAGCTGCTCTGCAGGGCTCCCGCTCGCACACACCGCTGGTTAAATACCTCAGCTCTTCCTTCCTCTCCGCTCGGAAATCTCACTGTTAACTTGACTTAAGGCCTCCCTGTGGGTTTGCAAACTTGGAGGACATTTTTTTTCTTTCAGAGACGAGTTCGCCTTGCCAAGAAGGTTTTAATAACTCACCATGAAATTTATAGCGTTTAAATTTAAACCACACGTGGGAAAGTGGAGCTGTAACAGTTTAATCCAATTTAACCTTGAGCGATCCGTTCCGCAGCGCTCAGGCAGACAGTTCACACCACAAGCAAAATTCCTCCATGGGGCGGCAGGCAGCGGCGCTCTCTTCACATCTATGTCCTTCCCAAAGCACAGAGGACCAGGGATGGCCATCTATGTCCCTTTGACCAGACTTTTTCGTCCTCCGGCTGGTCTCTCCCTGTGAAATAGCAAGAGTTTGATGCAGCTTGGAGTTGGGCATACCCCTAGGAGGAGGCTGAGATAAGTCTTGTTCTCGCTGTCATGTTTCCCTTCCTATGTTAAAGAATATCCTTTTCACATCCCAGTTGCATGCCACCGCCTTTCCCCGTCCCACCACAAGAGGAAGGCACATTTCACGGGTGACCATATACATGTGCCTCTCTGGGGAAGCAACCTCCTGGGGATCTCCCCGCTCCCCTCCAAGGAGAGGACATGGGAGAGTCTCATTGCCAGGTAAACGCTCTGGATTGTAAAAATAAAATATTGAGCTACCTTACAGCACAAAGAAGAGAGTCGGGCTGCTTCTGAGCAGTGCTAAAGACTTGATGTTTAAAGAGTCGTTCGAGTGTCCCTCGGCAGCCAGCACAGCAGGCAAGCCTGCGTCCTTGGTGAGGCAAAGCAACACACGCTAAGAAGCTCTGACGTGCACAGCATCATCACATCTGCAAATAAATGATCCCTTGATCCTGGTAGGGACCGTGGTAGGGCTATGGAGCTCACTACAGCCAGTGGTGGTGGAAACCTTACCATGGCATAAAACTCAGAAGCTGCCTTATAGCAATTGTATCCTCTGAAGTGCAATGCTCAGGAGACCACCACGACTGGTGCTGGGATCTCTAGAATAACACAGCATTGCGGTTTTACAGCCTTTGGCTCCGCAGCCATCCTCGATCAGGGAAAGTTACAGCCGTACCGTGGTTCCCAGCTGGTTCTGCCACTGGATGGTCCAATGCACTGATGCTGAGCTGAGCTGGGAAAGCCCTGATGTGTTGAGCTCCTCTGCCTTTCAGGGTTTTGTCAGCTTGCTTGTATGCTTTGGTGCTCACCTAAGCAGCTCTGCTGGACAATCAGAAGCTCCTGTACTATGGAAATGGACACTTGCTATTGTGTCTCAAGGAAACTAAGGCGACAGTTGCGCTGATGGGCTGATCTCCTCTCCAAAGCACCTAGGTCATAATGCCTTGGTTCACAGACATCAAACGGTTACAAAATATGATTAGCATGCATTTGACAGCTACATGTTGAAAGTTTTATTTCCATTGATCTGCTTTGTATTTTGTAGCAAAGTCAGTTTTATATCAACACTGTTCAAGTGTGGAGACCTGAAAGACCAAATGTAAATTCGTAGCACAAGTGGGACACAGAATTGGCAAAAGCCTGTTGAGTGGGGATGTAAAATGGTCGCTGACATGTGGATGCTCCAGCCCTGGTGAGGATGCACTGACTGCATACAGAGGTGTGTTGGTGGCTTAAACCTGCAAAGGCTGAAGTTCTTGCATGGTGTCCAGCTAAAGCAAGGAAATTCAGCAGTAAGCAGTCACGGTTGTAGGGTGCTTGTACGTGTTGCATACACCCACAGCCGTTGTGGTTGTTCTAGTAACAAGATCTGCGCTGCTTAGCTTTCCATTGCTGTCCATAGCAGGCTATGCCTGTTAGAAGTGGGCAGACCTGATGATTTTCTGGGATGGCCAGGTGGAGAATAGAAATCCAGGCTAGACTTGTCATGACTGGCTTAAAGCTTGGAGGAACTGCGTGAATGGCAATGCTGTTTCTGACCCAGCTGAACCAACCGTGTTTGGTGTGTTTCTGCACAACTGTCCTTGGTGCTGCCCTTCTTCAAGATACCCCAGCAAAAAGTGGGTAATAGCAAATTCTACATGTTCGGACTTTTGTTCCTTTCTCTTGGGCTTGTGCATTTAACAGAAGATCATCAAATAATTTGCTTTGGTGAGACTTGCTTGTTTGCTCTTTTTCTGGAGAGAGGGAACTCATCAGGCAAATATTCTTTAGATGTGTTAGATGTGACACGGTGAGATGAGAAATGGGTTTCCTGTCGTGTTCCCTGCCGGGCAGTTTCCCAGGGAGGCTGCCTGCTGCCTGTGCAGCTCAACTTGGAAACTTTGGGGTGGTGAAAAAAAAAATAATCCCAAAACCGGATTCTCTTCCAGCTTGCCAGGTATGCCAGGTGCCTCGGCTGACTCACCAAGGCGGAGTTTTCCAGAATGACTAATGAACAAGCAGGCATTGATTTCTGCCTCTCTAATGGGACTTGTCTTACAAAGTCTCCAGTTTCCAGACTGGGTGGGGTGCTTGCCTTTTGAAAAATCAGATCCATGTATTGTGTATTGAGTTGGTTGCTCCAAAAAAGAAACCGTAACCTTGAGATCAGGTAAGTGTGTCAGCAGTAGGCTCCAGGCTGCCAACAGTCATGCAAAGTGCTGAGGTACCTACTAAAGCTGCCCCCGTGTGCTCCTGTGCTTCACTGCTGACATGAGCAGGGCTTGAATTACAAACTAGACTTTTCAAAGCCTCATGTCCTCATGTAAAGGGTTAATACATTCCCTAAAATGGAGTTTCCTTCATTATTTTTTTTCCTTTGTAAGGGTAATATTTGTTCTTCTGTTGCTACCTTTCTGCTCTTCATGAACGCATAAAATTTCTACACGCTTCAGCTTGGCCATTCAGCGAGGCTTGAAGTTGTTCTTGAGCAGTAGCTCCATGTCAGCTCCACAGGAGACCAGAGCAGACCCTAAGGCTATTGTGAAAACTAGAGCATTGCGACATTATATGTTACTTCTCATCATGACTGTGACTGTTTATTCCTAAAGATGAAATACAGCAGTTAATTAGTTGTCTTCTGACACGGAACTCGCTGCTGAGCACCTGGTTGACAGGAGTGGCTTCAGACCTGATCCAGGCTGAGGTATTCAACTAATGTGGGAGTGGGGAAAGCCCAGGTCTGGCTTGTAAATCTGCCAAGTAAATCTGCTGCCCTGCACAAACTTATCTCCCCTAAAGAGCACCCACTAGGTGCGAGGAGACATGGATTTGGGTTATTTTTGGCCTTTCTTGTATTCTGCTTCGTAAGTCTCTGAAACTGATTGCACGGCACCATGCACTTGTAGTTTCCCTGCTCTTTGGTGACAGCCATCAGCCCACATGCAGCACGTCATCCCTGTTCCCCACCATTTCAGAGGGCACGGCAGTCCTGGGCCGCCATGGACCTGGTGGAGGCTCTCCTGGGAGACACGCCGACTGGGACGTGTGTCCCACTTGTGAGGTAGGTCTGCGAGGATGGGTGCTGCTCCTGGTTTAACCCTCCTTGGGGCATCCAGGGGCAGCTTCTCGACCCCAAAATGTGGGACTGTCTCCCCATGGAGAAGAAATGGGGTCTGTGACTATAGCCCAAGAAAGGGTCTTTCCACTCCTCCTCTGGACTCACAGTCACCCCTGCAACTGGCTGTCCATTGGACTCCAGAGTCGAGTCCTTTACGGGTGTTTTAAGGTGTGGCGGGTTGACCCTGGCTGGACGCCAGGTGCCCACCAAAGCCACTCTCTCACTCCCCCTCCTTGACTGAACGGGAGAGGGAGAATATAACGAAAGACTTGTGGGTCGAGATAAGGACAGGGAGAGATCACTTAACCAATTACT
>JAVKLA010000053.1:38204571-38230220 GCA_034782735.1 Sagittarius serpentarius
CCCCCCCCCCCCCCCCCCCCCGCCCCCCCCCCCCCCCCCGCCCGCCCCCCCCCCCCCCCCCCCCCCCCCCCCCGCCCCCCGCCGCAGCAAGTTCCTAAATTATGTATAGCACATGAATTATTGCTGAAATGCATCACTAAGACTTCACTCATCGAACATTTCCAGCTCCATGCGAGCAGCATGGGAAAAGCAAAGAATTTGCCTGTGGTGTGGGCAAGGTTTTCTTTTGCATGGATTTAAATGGTGTGTGTCACTGACAGTCACAGGTCACCCCGAGTTAACTTAATACATGCCCCTACATCTTGAAGGAAATGTATTTTGCAAGCTTTTGTCTGATTAGCATGGAAATTACACTGGCACTTCTCTTTAAAATGGGGACAGAGTTGAAAAAAAAAAATCATCTTGATCTTTTTAAAAAAGAAGCCTTTGAAGGCCAGTGCAGCTGCCCTTCCTCAGGCAAATATCCAACTCACGTCCGGGAGAGCATCCACTCTTCCTCCCGCCCATCGAAACCTGGAGCACCAACTCCCCCTCTGCAAAGACAACGTGAGAGGGACATCTCTGCAGCCAGAGCAACCAATACAGGCTAAGCCAGCAGCATCCTATGGAGGACAGTTTCACACTGGTTTTCCTAACACCTGTGAATTGGGCTAAGCTAAAAATGGTGGAAAACTGCCTCTTACCACCCCAGCTCTAGACAGGGCATTTGCATAGCAGTAGGGTTTTCATCTCACAGTGCTGTCCCGATATGGCCATATTGGCCCAGGGACCCCCCACAGTGCGCTGAAAGGATGAAGAAATTGTCTCTCGACAAAACCCAGTGGGGCCATTTTGACAGCATTACATCGCCCATCCCTCAACCTGAGGCAGGAATAAAATGACACCTTTTCTTTTAATGTTTTATTCCATTATATGGAGATGACTGCATTTGCTAAGAAATGACTAAACCTCCAGATCAGCCAAGTTAAATGGCACAGCTGTCCCTTGAACACACAGGTCTGTACTGGCTGGGCACCCGCCTTTACCGCATGGATTCGATAAAGGGTAACTTCCTTATCTGGATGCGATAAAGGATAACTTTCTTATCTTTGGCCTATTTTGAGTGGAGAAATATGATTTCTTTTGCCATTTATGTTCTGATTTCCCCTTGGAGGACTGCTGCCAGTCTGCGCTGAATGAAAGCTCTTACGGGATGGGAAATCTTCACTCCTTTTAAAAGAAGGACTCAGTAAATATACTTCAGAACAAGGTTTATTTCTATACTTGCTTTTCAAATCCCTGCACCACTGACTGTATTACACTCCCTTTATGTTTCTGTACCTCCATAATCTCCTGTCTTCAGGACAGGTGGAAAGAGAGTTTAAAACTGCTTCTCCTTTAGCAGGAGCACCAAGACCCTGGCTGCAAAGCCAGTGCTTGCCAGTGAAGGGAGAGGAACCAGCCCCAGTGAGATGCTGGAGCTGACTTGTGAGGAGTGAGCCACAAACCACATGAAATAATAATTAAAAAAAAAAAAAAAAGCACTGAATGTTTTCAAACAATCTGGAGAAAATGAGTTTCGCACATTAACAGTCTGTGAACATAAGGTGGTAAAATTCTGCTGGTAGTGGTTTACTCTGCTGTCGGGTGTAGAGATGCAACTGTTTGGTGTGAGAGGGACTGCAATGCTGTTGAGGCGAGTGAGGAAGAGGTGGCATTTGAATGAGAGCGGTACCATTAGCACGAGCAGTGGAAATGCTGCATAAACCCTGGGACAGACAGGAAGAACCATGCCTTGAAGGCTGTATATAAGATTATTGCTCAGCAGAACTGTGCACATAGGAATCTATGTTAAGAGGGTAGTGAAATACCAACTGGAAAGGATCTTTTGCTGAGCAGAGTGTGCTCTTTAATGCTCTGTGGTGCAATACAGTTCTACCTCTCATTTCCAGAATGGGTTGGAGAAATGCTGTCACCTGGAGCTGAGACTGAAATGGGGGTAGTCTGTTGTCTGGTTTGACCTTGTGATTTGACGTCCTCTGCTTCAGGTGAAGATTAATGTGGGGGTCAGACTGACCCCTGCTCTGACCCTCCACAGACAAGGTGCAAAGTGGGGATGTCAAGAAGCAGTTTTGGCTGAGAAGGTCTTTGCTTCTGCGGGAAGAGATGCGGTAGTGTTGTGGTTTAACCCCGGCCAGCAACTCAGCACCAAGCAGCTGCTCACTCACTTCCCCAACACCCAGTGCGATGGGGGAGAGACTCAGAAAATAAACTAAAGCTCGTAGGTTGAGATAAAAAGAGTTTAATAGAACAGAAAGGAAGAAACTAACAATGACATTAATAACAACAATAAAGTGACAATAATAAAAGGATTGGAATACACAAGACAAGTGATGCACAGTGCAATTGCTCACCACTCACCGACCGACACCCGAGCTGCGCTCCTCCCCCCCACCAAGCTGGGCATGACCTCCCATGGTATGGAATACCCCTTTGGCCAGTTTGGGTCAGCTGTCCTGCCTATGTTTCCTCTCACTTTTCCTGTGCCCCTCCAGCCTTCTTGCTGGCTGGGCAGGAGAAGCTGAAAAGTCCTTGACTTGGTCTAAACACAACTGAGCAATAGCTGTAAACATCAGGGTGTTCTCAGTGTTCTTCTCATACTAACCCAAAACACAGCGCTGTACCAGCTACTAAGAAGACAATTAACTCTGTCCCAGCCAAAACCAGGACAGGTAGTGAATATTCAAACGAAGATTTGGGTTTGGAGTCCTCAACCACCCCACAAGGTTGGCTGGTTTGAGTTCAGCTCCATATCTCCACATTAATTTTTTAGCACAAAAGCGCAGAGCACAAGAAGCAGAAGCCTTAGCAAACTGAGGAAACCCACCCAGGGAGAGAGGGAAAATTTCCCATGGTTGGTGAAACCAGAGCCGACAGAAAACTAGGAGCAAAGCAAGGGGCAGGGGAGATGAAAGATAAGATTTGCTCTAGGTAAGGCAAGTAAAATAGTCAGATTTGAGTCCCATAACAAGTTTGATGAATGTACATGATGGCTGCCTAAAAATTCATGTCCTTCATAATTTTTATTGAAAAATGAAAATGAAGCAGTTTTGGAAAAAGCTCCTTTTTTTTCCTTCGGTTTTTGCTTACACCATGGTGGTCTACCCAGGCCTCCTGCTGGTAGGGTTTCCCACTGCCAGGCTGGGAGGAGATGGGTTAAAACAGCCTCTCCTCTGGGAATAGGTCCCTGTCAAGTCATGCTAACTGTGCGGTTTGGGGGAAACCTTTTACTCACCCAGTGTTTTGGGGGTGGGGGAATAAATCTATTCTTTGGGCAAACAAAGAAGCGGCTGCTCATTTGTTTGCCAGGTGATGGCTTGCAACACCTCGGCTCCTTTGGAGCATCTCCTTACAGGCAGTGCCTGAAATGTCACCTGTGGAGTAAGGCACAGCCCAAGAGGTGTGGGGGTATCAGGGCCCGTCTTCCCCGTGTTGCACATGAAAGAGAAATGGGTGCCAAAATGGTGGTGTTTCCATGGACCCTGGAAATCCCACAGTCATGCCTGCCTTTTCCACACACCAGTTGTTCAGGAAAGAGAAATAAACCCTCGGAGCCATGTTTCTGTGGGAACAGCCCTTTGCTAGAGATGGCTGTGCAGGGATGCACCTCCCAGTGATGCCCTCTGATCGGCAGAGGCTGGCAGTGACTTTCTGGTGGGACATGAATGTTTGAAAAGTTTCTTGTCCCTATTGCAGACCTCCTGTGTTCTCCTGGGAGGCTCCCTCCTCCCCTTGCCCCTCTCCTTACTGCTGCTGGACTATGCTTCCAGGTGCCACAAAAGGACCAAGACACAGCTACGGTCATGGAGGTGGAGAAAACACCTTGGCCACCACACCAGGTAAGGTGGCAGGAGCAGCAAGCCCCACCGCAACTCCTCTCCACCTCCTTGCTCTGCTACTTTGCTGCCCAGAACACTGTGCAAAGAAAAAAAAAAAAAAAATAGAGCACAGCAAAACTAATCATTCCCCAGCCTGGGCAGGAGAGGGGTGGTGGGCTGAAGGTAGCTATATGCTGACGGGGCAAATTTCTGGCTACTTGGTTGCATCTTTCATTTCTGCCTCGCCACTGACTTCTCAAGAAATCTGCAGCAGTTTAATGTTTTTGAGGCTGCTTCCTCTTGCTCAAACCGCCTGACGTTGGCTAGCGTGGGCCCTGACACAGCGCCGCAGTGCCACAAGCCCTGTCGCAACCCTGCTGCGCTCATTGCCGGTCCTCGTGGGAAGCCGGTGCCCTTGGGTAGGGCTGAGACTTCTGCAAGACTCGTGCTGAAAAAGAAAAGAAACTAGAGTCTGGCAGTGACCAGAGAAAAGCCAGTTAAGGATGAAGGTTTTTGTGAGGTGCCTGTGGTCACTGGGGAGGATGGAAGTGCTTTAGGTCCTTGTTTATTTAACAGTGTTACATCAGTGGGGAGGTGGGAGTTAGGGTCCTGCTTGAGCCGGGGCCTTGGAGAGAAAACCTCCGAGACTACTTTGGCTGAGTTTGGGAGCAAATAACCACCTTACTCCCTGATGAAATCCTCAGCCCCGGAGAGGCCTCTAGCACAGAGCCTCCTCTTAGCTGAGGTGCCAAAATTGCCATCTCCTGGCTGCATAAACGTCCTACGTGACATCTCTGGAGCCTGCAGGCCGTCTTGCATTGGCGCTTCCTTCTCTCCACTATATAGGAAAACTGGGGTGCCTCCAGGTGGCAGCCCTGTCCACTCAAAAGAGTGGTTTGTTTTTCTCTTGAAATGATAAGGAGACATCGGCAGTGGAATTGACTTGGGATTCAGTCCACCTCAGCAGCACGGTGGTCGGACGATGCTGTATGGGCTGGTGGTCGTGCTCCCTGCGTTCATACAATGGTCCAGCACCTGCAGGACTCATCCGAAACCAGAAGATGTGGGTTCTGGGCTCTGCCAGCCCACGGACAAGGTCGGAGGATTGTAGGACTGACCCCGCAGCCTCCACAGCAGCCTTGGTCCTGCCCAGGACCGGGCTGGCAAGAATCATGGGGGCAGAAGGAGCGTGAAACCGAGCACAGGCCTTAGTGATTGCAGCATTTGACTGGTTACAGATAGCAACTTGGAAGTATAACATAAATATGTAATTATATTAAAAGAAAAAAACCACCAAGAAGTATAGACTGGAATCCTACATAGAAGTGACCACCACCACAAGCAAGAAGGCGTCTTCTGGCACTGGGTGGCAAAGTCACCATCTGCGCCCTTTTGTGCTTGGGGCATACCTAACAGCTATTGGGAAGAGAGGTGGAAAGCTCAGGCTCCAGCCAGCTCTGCGCCGCCACGATTTAGGTGGTTGGGCACCCACAAGCATGTTCTTGGTAAGAAGTCAGAAATCTGTGGGTAGCATCTGAGAGGCTCTTTCCAAAACTTGAGCTTGATGCCTTTGTGGATCCAATCAATAACAACTTAGAGGACTTCTTAAAGGAATTTAAAATAGCAATAAACCATTACAAGTTGACAGCAGTAATGAAATTTGGGTGTTCCCAAAATTTGCAGCTCAGTTTCTATTCCCAAAACAAGGCTAAAAATCTAGATGTTTTAAGGATCTAGCTAGCTCACTGCTCACAGGTGCTTTGTGGTATTCAGGAAAACGTCCTGTTTTCTGACCAGAAAGGAGACTTGTAGGTTGATCATGCAGAATTTGAAATTTTGCTTTAATGCAGTGAAAAAGCAGTGCAAAGTGCTGGTGTCTGAATTTTGCTTACTCTAAGGATAGAAATCCTCTTTATTTATATTTTTAATTGAGGATGAGGTTTTGTTTCTGTCACAATGCACAGAAGTCTTTCTTAACCATATTTGAGACTTCTAGCGGAAAAGGTTAACTAATACTGTGAACTCATCCACCCAGGGGAGCTCTGAATTAATGTGGTATTTAAGTGGGGAGATCAAAGCACTGATACCAAATGAAATGCTATTAACAGTTTCGCACAAGCAAAAATCTTCAAGAAATTTCAGTGCAAGACATTGGAACTGATCAATGGCTGTGGATGGGGAAAAGATGGCTCCATCCCAGTGCTGACTTTATTTGACGGTCAAAGCAGGGGCTGACTGTAGCAAATCATCCACTGATAGTTGTGGACGTATGGGCCATGGTCAAGGATGTAATGTACCACCTGAGAAGCTGCAAGGCAGGAGCAGAGGCAGCACTCTGCTAACTTGCGCTGTCTTCTCCCAGGTTCCCCAATGGAGACAAACGCTGAGGTGTGTTGCTGTAGTTTGCATGTTTCAGCTTCCCAGCTTGCACTACGAGCCTCCTGCTCCTTTTCCCACATCGTAACCCACTAAGTAGTTCAGGAAGCTGTTCTACCCAATGGCTTTTTCTTTTTTCCTCTTTTTAACTAGAAAACAGTCCAATTCCCAGTTTTCCCATCTGGACGGCAGTTTTGCCATTGGTAGTAAAAGTCAAATTCTTTGAATAAACCAGAATTTGGTTGCTATCCTGTTATCCCTTGTTGCTTTGCTAAAAAACCCAACCAAGCAAACAAACAAAAAAAACCAACCCCCAAAGTAAAAATAAACTATTGCAGAAAGACACTGCATTTTTCAAACCCTACATATCTATCTTATGGCAATATTTTCCTAACTCCACAAATGCAATCAAGAACTTACAAGGGTAGGGTTAGGCCACTAATTAAGCAAGAACTGTAGGAAAGATTTAAGTGAGATCTACTGCATTGACCTGTCCTTTTTCAAATGCCAAGTTTATATACGTGACTGTGCATTTCAGATGGGTCAAGAGAGCTTGGTTGTAAGTACCCAACACATTGCTGTGAATTAATATTTAATCAAATGTACGACACAGGGCTAAATATTAAAGCTTAACTTTGATTTTGACTTCCATGATTTTCTTGGGTTTCTAAACCCCTCTGAAAATACTTCAGTGTTTCATAATAGTGTTACTCATACGATATGTTTCTTAGCTGTGATTAAAGCTAGTGAGAATGTACATCTACAAAGGGAAATCTAAGCATGACCTCATCAGCATAAAGTATGTGGGAGACTAATTTAGTTACATCCCTGTTAGTAATGACAAATCAAATTGTTCCTCCTGTTAAATCACTAATATAGCAAGGTTTTGCAACTCAGCACATAGCACGCATGATAAATCAGTTCAGGCTGTACACAAATAGTGATAACTGCTTTAAATCTGGGTTAATTTCTGATTCCAAACTATTTCAGTGCAGTTCAGTTGAGCCATCCTAGTTCCCTTAATACCTGGAAAGAAAAAAAGATAAAAGTTTTTCTCTATTCCCTTGTACCATATATTAAGCACTCAACATTATAACCCTGCAGCTGATTGCTTAGCAACATCTTTGGGAGGAACGGCTCACCTGATGCGTTATCGGGCACTCCTCTGTTACAGGGGAAGAGGATGGATGAAATGAGGTCAGGCAGCGTAAGCTTATCCCATACTGAGTGGTGTTTGCTCCGCTCCATAATGAAATTAATCAAGGTCATTAATTTGATCCTGTTTTATTGTTATAATTTGAAGCTATAATTTGAGGTGGCTCAAAGAGGCACAGTCTTATCTGTAATTATACCTTTATAATTACATTTATATTTTAAAGTAAACATTTTCATGTATTGCTGTAAATAAACTATATGTGATAGAGAATAATGCTGTCTCATATTGCTTTTCAGCCAGAGCTGCATTATTGAAAACACAGACTGTAAATGGGATGGGGGAGCTATTGAAATCAGTGAGCTGTGTGCTATTTAATTTGGTTTTATGGAAGTGTTATATGTATCTTACATCTTAAGGTTAAAACTGGGCCTAAACCCCTATACAGGCCCAAAATCAAAGCCTAAGGCAATTGAAAGAGATAAAGAATTGCTGTTTAGTCACATCAACTTTTAAAAATTGCAGAGCCAAGGCACAAAGATTGTCCTCAGCTAGCAAAACTCTAGGAGTTCACAGTGGCTGAAAAGCCACATGCCGGGGACACCTCCAGACCGACGGTTGTGACAGCGGCAGGCAAGCGGGGACCAGCCGTGCTGATCCTGCAGGTGATGGGTGAGGAAAAACGGCACTGCTTGTTCTGTGTTTAGCATACGACTTGGTGAGACCACGATGGGGGTATGAAAGTACTATCGTCTGCACAGCCAATTTGGCTGCCTCCATTCCCCCCCCCAGGGCTCTGCTCACCGGCTGTCTCTGCAGCATGCATATGAGGTCCCTCCTGTCTCTGCTCTGGAACAAACCAACTGGCTTCTCCCAAGGAGGAACCGCGACAAGACTGATGGTGCTTCTTTCCAGGGCTGGCCAGACAAAAGAACCTGTGATGAGCTGGACCGTACTCTGCCCTGGACAGTCCTCCAGCCATCCCAGGAGACCTCATGCCCACCAACCTCCATGCCATGCTGCAGAACCCAAAACACCTTCACATCCTGCTGCAAAAGCATCATGCTGGCCGGCTGCCATCCAGTCCTTTCGTTATTGGGAGAATTTCAAAACGAATTTTAAAAGTCCCTGATACAACCATTATTGACCCAGGGTCCGAGGGCCTCTGCAGGGAGTTCAGAGGAGACCCAGGCCAAGTGCTGCACAGCATGAAGGTGGCCAGTGCCCTTCAGAGCGTGCTGGTCTTTAGCGATGTGGACACATGCCAGCCCGCAGCAATAAGCTTATGAGTTAATGGTGCCTCCCAGGCATTTTCCACAGCAGCAACGAACACACAGCCTTTGCCAAGCAGACAACACTCGGCTTTTTCCTTTCTTCTCCCTAAGATTACTTCTGGATTTTGCAAACGTCTTCTTCCCTGTGGCTCAATGCTCCAGCAGCAAAGTGATGGGGACTCTCTGGAACTGCAGAAGTGGGTGATGCAGCAGGTCCGTATGTGTGAGGATGGGTCTCCAGAGGCCGAATAAGGACACCAAGCACGGGGAGCCCAGAACAAGGGAGGCAATGAGCCTGTGCAGGAACAAGAAATACACGGTTACACTGCTGGAAAAAAACAGCTCGGAAATGAATTGCATCCCTACTCTGTTTTGGAAGGACTCTCCTGAAGCATGTAAGAAATCTGGCAATTTATATGAAATAGTTGAAAAGTTGAGATATTTTTAGTGTAGTAAAAACTGGATTCACAGATTTAGTGAGAAAGGGGAGTGAAAGGGTCCTGAATCCTTTAATTACCAATACCCTTGGTGCAGCTACCAGCAGTATCTTGAATATATATCCCAAACAAACAGATTATTACCAAAATCTTTACTACCAAAGAGTTTAAAAAGTAACAGTACCATTTGCAAACTCTCTCTAAGCCAGAGAAAAATAGCAATGACTGCAGCTACATGGAGGCTAAACCCTTATCCGAGCACCTTGCATTGCGCTGTGCCCTGCCAAGAGCACAGGGGCCATCGTGTGCCACCTGCATGAGGCCAGCAGTCGTGGGTCCAGTGCTCCACTACATTATTTGGCTGCTAAAAGAGGGTATTTCACTTTTTATGCCGCTCATCATGAGAGTGGTATCAGAGCATCTGGTAGTGTTCATGTACTCACAAAATTTTTCTGAGCTACAGAGCTTTGTACATATGCCAGCATCAAGGCTAAGCAATTCAACCCAGGTCAGACATGATCAGGGAGAAAACTTAGACCAAATCTCTTAAAACCCAGTTTAGCACATTAATTTGTGTATTTCCTCTCTTAATGTAAATTATGTCACTTTTTCTGCAGTCTCTACTGTAATCCTGAAATCCTGAATGCGGGATTTTACTCCTTCCCTGCTGCCTGCATTTAAAATTACTCAAAAAGATCTTATCCCAAGGGATAAAGCCCGGCAGCCTCAGGTTTGCACCCTACATGGCTGAGGTTCAGGAGCTGTGGAAATCAAAGGTTGCTGTTGTTTAGACCTGGCACACAGTCACTGTGAAACATGGCAGTCATGGCTCCTCAGCAAACTAGAGCCAAAACTGGGAGCTGAACTCTAAAGGGCACAGTTGGCATCGCCCTTGGGCACCTGGCTCAGCTCTTGGCAAATAGACATTTTCTATTTCTCATCTATATTTACTTCATGGTATATATAATATATTTAGAACCAAGCATTTCTCTGTACTTGGCTTATTTCATTCTCTATTCAAACACGCACCTGAGAAGAACTGTAAACAATTTGCAGTGAAGCCAATTGCCCGTCACCAGCAATAAAAGTGTTTCTAGAAAATGTTCCAGTACACCTCTGCAAAGTGAATACATGAACATGCATTTGTAAAAGATGAACTACAATTGGATGACAAAGGACCTGGCAGGGACTGCATGAACAAGCCACACAAGAACCTCAAGGCCCAGCCATCAGGTCAGCATGCTTTATTTTAGCTTGCCACAATTTTTAAAAGTGGCATGGTATTTTTGCAACCTTCATTTTTCAGTTTCTTATTTGAGATGATTTTATACAAGACCGCTGCTGTGAAAATGCTTGCTCACCTCCAGATGAAAAAAAGAATTATCTTCTCAAGATGTTTCAATTTGAGCACCCAAAACCAATGGTCATTCTTAAAATTTTGGCTGTGGAAGCTATATCAGGGCTGGGAGAGAGGGGCCATAAAAGCACTGTGCTCTTTGTGCAAGTACTTGTTCCAGTAGGAGATCAAACAGGTACCTTTCGGGGCTGGTTTCTCAAGCAGGGCAGGGGATTTTTTTTAAGCAATCCAGGAATATTCTGTTAAATTCAGCAAGTGTGATTGAAATGGGTGCAAGTTCACTTTGATTACTTTGGTCTCCTTCACTTTCTCTGTTGTCTCAGGTTCCTTTGGAGCAGGTATTCCCCCTCCAAAAAGTTATGTAAATGTGTAAAGCCAAGTGACAGGGAACTGGACTTGATCAGCCAAAGCTGGAAAGGCTGAAAAAGCTTTTTGTGCCTCATTTCATAAAAAGTCTGGGCTGGCTGGGGTGATATCAGAGGCTTCAACAGCATGACCTCCAAAACTAAACACCCCATGTTTTCCTGGTTGCTCTTATCCTTTCTTCAGCATCTCTAGTAACAACACATCAGCAGCAACCTTGGCTGTTTGAACAGAAGTCTCCCCTGTGCAGTCTGTTATTAAATTCTCTTATGTCTTTATTAGATATCAGATGTGGTGAAAGAAGGTGACATCTCCAGGGAAATCTTGCATGGGGTGTGGGGATGGGACGTTAATGGACTGGGGAAGACGGAAAGTCTACAAGTGTAATGATCTTCTAATATCCCCATGAGAGTATTAAGATCCAGATATCTTATTTTTTTTTTTTCTCCCCAAAGGAAAAGGCACTTGAGGAACATACTTACCTCTCCCCTACCCAATACTGCTCCCTTCTGTTTTAAGGATGGTTTTGGTGTCTTTGTTTTTCATTATTTTGCTGTTCTGCAATCTCCATCCTTTTTATCTCACCTATTGGTACAACCGATGAGTTCTCCTTTCCATGTGACAGTTTCATTTCAGAGAAAAATGGCAAAATCACTGCAGAATCAGCATTTTTAAAAATTGTTGACTAAACAGGGGAGGGGAAGATGGATGCAGGCTGCAGGACGAAGCGCCGAGGAGCTGGTGTGCAGGTGCCAGGCAGCATGGCAGGGGCCTGCCTGAGGCAGGAAGAGGCAAACCCAGGAGCCCAGGTAAACAAATAAATAGGTTAAAATATTGCACTGTATTACATTTGTATTCCTTAATTTTAAAAATGTTAAAATAGAGGTAGGGTTGAAAGAACATGGTTTGAATTATTTAAAGGCAGGTGCTTAAAACCTCAGGAAATGCAGAGATATGGTTAAACCTATATGTTCAGGAGTGTTGCGTTTATGTTAGCCTCAGCCCCCATCCCTCCTGGCATGCCCCGGACGCATGCACACATCTGCTCCTTCCTCCTTCCCAACAGGCGTCTTCTGAGGGTCTACAGGTGTATTTATGATACCAGCAGTATTCATAAAGGTCAGCTTTCATACCAGAAACCCTCCTTTCTTTCACCATGGCCACAGGCTCCAGCCGTGCTGACTGAGCTCCCACGCAGCTCCCACCAGGTAGCTCCTGCCCTCCCACCCCTTTGCCCTGGGGCCACTGAGGCCAGGTCCCAGGAACACCATGGCTGTGCTGCTCGGGAGCACGGCCACGCGGGACAAGGGCAGTTCATGTAGGCTTCTCCTTAATGAACCCTTGTAGTTTGCAGTATGGGCTTAAAGATGACTTTTCAGTTAGGATGAACATTAGGCAACTGCCCAGATTCTTAGAAGTCTGGGATATATTTGAGAGTTAAAGTGAATTAAAACACCCTAGAAGTTTAAACTGGGTTTTTCTTTTATTAAATTTCTAGGGGACCAAAGGAAGAAAAAACCAAGAGACGTCTTAAAGATCTCTTTAAACTCAATTTTCGCTGTAAACTAGTTGTAAATTTGTGGCTATTACTAATCACTGCAGGTGCTGTGGCCTGGTGAAGGATGTGCTCTGTCTTCCATAAACGACAGAAAAAGGATCTTCCCATTCAGTGGAAATCCCAGCCAAAGCTACATGGGGTGAGGACAGCTGGTTCTGCAAGTGAAGTCCATGTACTCCTGGATCCCGGCTCGTGCCCATCTTGTCACAGTTTCAGGTCTGGCTCCAGTTTGCTCTTTGTAAGCAGGTTTCCCTTGCGTCTCTCTGGACGGGGGTACACACTCACAGTACAGTCGGACGCTGCGCAGACCCCCTCTTTTTTGGGAAAGCAAATCGAAGAGCAGTTTGCTCCCAGAATATGTCTACATTGCAGCTGCGTTATTAGTTGGCATTCGGGCTCTTCTGAGCTCAGCGGTCAGATGCAGCTGCTTGTTAACTGCACAAAAACCTGCCCCTTTACGAGGAAGGTGTGTTGTCGTTGGCCGTGTGGGCTGTGTTTCTTGGATTGCCTCAAAAATAGTTTTCTGCTTTAACAGACCTGAGTGGCTGATGATCTTAAGGTTTGCTCTAATTGCTGTTTAACTTCAGAGCTGGTTTAATGCATGTAGCAGTAGTAGTTACAAAGAAAATACTCTACCAGAATTTAAATAATATAAAAAAATAAATCCGAAGCCTTTATATGTATAGGGAGAGACTTAAGCATGCGTCGAGCTTTTTAGGCTCTGGGTTTAAAACAGTGTAATCACAGAAACAGCAAAATTGGCCATAAGGGCAAGAGAGGTGGTGCCCTGCAAACTAGGAAGCAAGCAGACTATGCAAATTGCTTTCTAATGGATTTCTTAAGGTGTTGAAGCAGACTTGTTGGTTAATCTAAGTTATATCTAAGTTTAATTCTTGTTTTGTTAGTTTATTATGATGATAATCAGGAACTGATGTAGGATTGCTGGAAACAGATAAAGTGCTACTAAAACCCATAACAGTCTGTCTTTGATTTTCGTAAGCATAGGATCAGCATGTTAACAGCCAAGCTGCAATCAGGAACCGGCACCAGGGTGAGTCTGTGATTCAGCAGTGCATTTCGGCACAAGCCGAGCACTAAGTGCGTGGGAAAGACAGCAAAAAGTCTTTTACTCCTTTTTAGCCCCCTCACGCTGCCTGGAGCTCTGTGCAAACCTCTCCACAACTGTCCCTTATGGACGAGGCTTTGCCCTCCTGCCCTCGGACCTGTGAAGAACTGGGAGACGCAGGAGGGATAGCAGCCTTGCGGAAAGCCTGGTCCTCCCTCCTGTCCCACAAAGGAGAGGGAGCAGCTCCAACAGAGCAGCAGAACCATATGCAGACATGTTTTCATAGCCAGTCCAGGCTGCAGGTAAGACGATGACCAAAATCCAGCTAACATCCAACTGGAAATTTAAGATTTTGGCTTAAGGAAACCTGTGTGCCCAGAAGGTCTGCTGGGGAGCAAAAAAAACCCAACAAACTACAAAAAAACCCATAGAAGCTCCACGGTGATATAATCGCGTGACTTAGCAACAAGGTTCCCATGGGGAATAAGGAATGCATCTGAGTGAACCAGTGATTTACTGCTGCAAACCCTGGCATGGACACGGAGAGACCTGCGCTCCTGCAGACAACCCCTCCAGCACAGACAGCTGGGAAAATCTTGTCATCTTCTAGGAAATCACTCTTGTGTCACATCAAAAAACCTTCCTTACTCCTGATGCCACAAGTCAGTGGAGGCCAGAGGGTGAATGGGGCATTGCTCCACCAGAGCATCTCCGGGTGTCTGTGTCTGCTGGGGTAAGCTGAGCTGTGATCCTGCCCTTCGGGGAAGCGGAGGAGTTCAGGTCAGTCTCAGCCTGACTTAACTTCTTTTTGCACTACCAAATATGTGTATTCAAATCTTCTGTACTCAGATGTCTACAAAAAAAATAATCCAGCACCCCTCCTCTGCTCAGGATGTCTTTTATAAGCACTGAGGAACAGCATAAAGTAAACAGCTACTCCATAATTACCATGAATAATGCCATGACCGTTCCCTTGCAGTGATACAGATAAGCACTCCTGCCGCAAGCCCTGCACACAAATTTATCAGCAGAGTTTCTCTCCGTTGGCACGACCCTTTGCGATATCACACATGAGCCAAATTAGTATTCTCAGGATGGCAGGAAATGCTTTTTTCCTCCAAGTATTTCCGTGAGCAACCAGGCTCCGGTGGTGCAGCTGACCCCGCTGAGCCCTTAGCACAAGGAACAGTTTTTCCTGATCTCCTTCATCTGCGACTTGGCTGAAGACTGGGGCATGCAATTGCAGGCATTTTATGGCTCTTTTTTTTTCTTTTTTTCTGCTGAAGAGGTGATTTGGGATCTTGCTTCTGTGACTTCAGGGTCCCCACATGCCCTTCCCTTTCTGGCCGTTGGCTGTCAGCGTGGCTGCAGGAGCCACTCAAGCTGAAGCTGCCGGAGATATGAGCTCAACCAACAACACAGAGCAAAATGATTTTTTCTTAAGTGAAGGCCTGTCATATAAAGTGAGACTTATCTCAGCTTCTGAGTTCCCTTGTGTTTTAACTGCCTTTTAAACATTTTGGGATGCGGAAATTTATTTGCAAATAATTTTCACTAAGAAATGACTGAGGGCCTCTGGATACAGCTGCTCTCCAAAATCGACACCATTTTTGAGCCATCACCGCCTCCATCCCGACCGTAACTCAGCTGTCCTGCAGTGGTTAAATACATCCAGGAATTGAAACACTGGGTTTGGGGTTTTTTTGTGTATTTTGGGTTATTTTTGGTTAGGTTTTTTTCTAATTCTCACTGTGAAGCACTGAGACTTTATATCTTTCTGTCTTTGAGTTCAAACTAATGCTAAGTGAATCATTCAGTGAATACTACTAAATATTTCTTCAGGATGGGAACCTCCAGCACTGCTTCAGCTGAAAGAGTTTCTTCTGTCCACTCCTGACTGACAGAGTTTTCCTCTCTCTTTGTAAAAATCAGATTTTCGTGCTGTTGTTTCAATGAGACTTGAAGATTTTGCACCCCTGGGGCCATTGTGTAGCTGCTGGAGCTCTGGTCTACTGGCTAACTTTCTTTCCTTAGAGGTTATTAATACTTTCTTCATTAGCAATTTAATATTGCAAAATGAAAACTGCTTATGTCAGCCAAGAACTTGCTGGAGATAAGTTTGTGAATGTAAAACATCATCATGTCATGACGATAACCAAGTAGCAAATATCTGCTCTCTGCTCCCCCACAAGCAGTTGCACATTGTCCAGCTTTTTATCAGCCTGGTTTATAAAGTACCAGGTAGTGGTATCAGCCCAAACTGTCCTTCATCGTAACGTTTAGGGTCCTTCCTCCGGTGTTTCTTTGCTTTGTCACCCAACACCTGATCTGTGTGTGTCTGTAGAGGTGTTAATACGGCGACTCATATAAAGATGCCCACGGCTTTAGATAAAAATATTTAACTGCTCTTAAGCTGCTGGCCTAATCCTTTGGGGGAACTGCCGCCTTTTCGGCTTCCTCTGGCCTGCGTGGGCTCACCAAAACCTGTTAGCAGGAACCATCACCTCAGGAGCGGGGGCACAGGGATGGACCCATACTCACAGCTGAACATCTGGCACAACCTCTGGTGCCAGCTGTGCCAGCTCCTACCTCCCTCCACTGCTGGCCGAGCCTTACAGGGCCAGTACTGCCGGCTGCATCAGGTGAGGGATGCAGGAGCTCAAAGGGGAACAAAATGGAGATAAACACCTTGCACATACAAAGCAGAGCGATCGGAGTGAGTCTTTGTGGGGCCATATCTGTGGGTACCGCAGGCCAGCACGAGCAAGTATTTCCATTTCTCTGCTGGTGTGTCTGATGTTCTGATAGATCTCATGCAGTGCAACACCTGTGACACCAGTGTGAGCACCCACACCTTTCAGCAGAGGCGTTTCATTAAGTTAGAGAACACTAATTGCTTAGGCAGGATAAGACACCCTTTTACTTGGGAACCATAGAAAATTTACACTCTAGGGCTGTGCAAGCTGAGAACTGTGTAAACAGAACAGATAAATTATCCCCTAAGTTACAAATGGGCTCAGAAGTAGAGCTACAGCCAACCTTTGCATTAGATGGGAACAGCTGCATGCACCATAGCCTCCAAATTTCCATAGAAACTTGGATCAGCCATAGATTATCTTCATTTTGTAAATGTTTTAATTATTATGCTATAATATTGTTCTGTAGGGATTGCAATGCTAAAGCCAAGGCTCCATGGAAGCCACATTTTAAAAGCAGTTTCCCTAGACCATATTTTAAGAAAAGCAAAGCTGGTTTAGGATTAAGACTTATGGTTTCTGATAGATTGGATTTTTTTCTGTGCTACTGCATGCACTCTTTTAAATAAATAAACTCCCGCTGAGCTTGCTACTCCAGTGGGACTGGATTGAAATTCCCAGGCATGCATGAATTATAAAGTCAGATATATGTTCCTGCGGAGAGGAGAATTACTTGCAGAAACCATCTACTGATGCATATAGCCTGCCTCTGTCACTTGAAAAACAAAAACCCGGGTGCAAACGGGTGCAAAGAGCCAGTGCCGCACCCTGACGGGCGCATTGCTCCACACAGACGTGTCGCTCCCCAGGTGTCGCAACCCCTCTATGTTGTGGCCAAGGAGATGGCCCTGCAGATTGCAAAAGGGGCTGACAGGATGTGGTTCTGCGCGCGCGGCGCTGATGTTTACAAGATCAGGTACCGAAGTGGAAGCGGAGTCCGGCAGGCGGCCCTGGGAGATCTGGTTAGATCAAAGGCTTTCCCACGGCAAGAGCTCCCGGCGTGGCGGCAACGTGCCTCGTGCAGCAGCGGTGAGCGTGTCACCACGCCGGCGCCGTCCCCTGGGGTCCGTGCACACCCCAGCGCAGCTGGGCTGGAGAGCTCTTCTTCAGCTTAGCTTTTGTAAAAGCGGCCCAAGGATCCAAGCTGTGGGAGCTGCTGTCGCTTGATGCCACAAGGTGTATATAGGTTGTCCCAGCGTGCTGCAGATGTGGGCGCGAAGCTGCCCGGTGCGGTTGGGAGCCTGCCTGCAGCCAGCCCTGCCTGCAGAGAGGGGCCACAGGGGCAGTGGGTCCAGCAGCGGGTGCTGCCACCCGCACTGCCCTGCTGCTGCTCTGCCCCTGCCAGCCACCTCTCCCTACCCTTTCTCTGCCTCTCTCCCAGGGACGCAAGGCCCTAAGAATCAAACCTACCCCTGTGCCCAATGAAATGTCCCTTAAATAACATATCTGCCCGGGACAGAGTCAGTCAGGTTGCTCAGATGAGGTGAGGCTATTTTTTTTCCCTTGCAGGGGAAGTTCTGCTTGCCTTTCCCTGCGGGGCGGGTGGGCACGGGGGAGCTGAGCACCAAACCCCAAACCTGTTGCTTCTTACAGGTGTTGGGCCAGCCGTGACTACGTTTTTTACGTGCTTTCTGTATAAAAGGCTGTGCTTTGCTGTCCTGCATTATAAGGAGCAGAGACGCCAGCAGATGGGGGATGGTGCAACAGAGCGGTCACACCAATGTTCCCGCGAGGCTTAAGTCAACAGAAGGTATTTGCCCAAGCCCAGCAAACTGAAGCAGAATACAGCTCCAAACAAACCAGAAATCCTCCTAGCCTGTGCTTTGCTAGTCATCGATCGAGGCAGAGTGATGAAATACTTGGCCCTTCTCACCCTGATAAGCGCTTTATTTTTAGACTACCTTTTAGCATTGCTTCAGCAGCTGGTCCTGCAGGCTGGGCTGTCGCCTCCGGCACCCGATGCACACACAGACCCTGCTGTTGGTGCGTGCTGGGCTGTCACTGAGCTCTTCCAGCTCCTAATTTACACTCCAGGACAACATGTCACTGCAAAACCTTTGCTTCGTCGCACCTTTGTCTCCCTCTCACATTTTGCTGGCATGCCGCATCACGTCGTGACTTTTTGCAGAAACAGTTTTCTGGTCAGCTCAGCAAGAAGCATCCTCCATCTTCATGTTTCTCCAATTCCTTCCAGCAAACTGAATATTTAGGGGCACTTTTGGGGTAATTTGTTAAGACAAGAAAATGCCTGGCAGGATACTGTTCTGTGCAGAGGCAGCTGCGTGTGCAGCGCCCTCCGGCTCTGCCTGCAGTGACAGAAACCAGCTGGACGCGTGTGCCTCGCTGACAGGGCTCTGGGTGAATGCTTAGGTGCCCGCTCCAGGTATCCTAGGTGATACCAGTGTGTCCCAACCACAGCCCGTGTCAGTGTACAGAGACCGTCCCCAAAAGCTGCTGCTAGTGCCAGCAGCTGCAGGTCGCCGGCTGCTCCAGCTTCAGGCTCTTTAGGTCTTTTCTAGTAGAGGTGCAAAAACAGCACCAGGGATGGGAAACTCTGGGACCAGCGTTCTTGTGCTTGGAAATGCTGATGTGTTCAGAAATGAATTCTTTTGTAGGAATGCTTTGAATTGGCCAAAATTTCATTTAAATAGGAAAAACGGGTAACAAGAGCGAGCAATTTTAGTTTCCATTTTGGAATGTTTTGGTTCGATGTCTTTCAGTCTTACAGAAAAAGATAATGTATAATTTTAAAGGCCTGCATCAGATTTCATAGAAACCAAACACCTGATGTTAAAAAATTTTGGAACTGCAATCCATGACAAATTTATTACCTGCTTTGGAGTGGAAATCAGTTTCCAAAATTGCAGATTTTTTCCATAAAACTGTGCTGGTTTTGGCTGGGATAGAGTTAATTTTCTGCATAGTAGCTAGTATGGGGCTATGTTTTGGATTTGTGCTGGAAAGAGTCTTGATAATACAGGGATGTTTTTCGTTATTGCTGAGCAGTGCTTACATAGAGCCAAGGCCTTTTCTGCTTCTCACCCCATCCCACCAGCAAGGAGGCTGGGGATGAACAAGGCGTTGGGAGAGGACACAGCTGGGACAGCTGACCCCAACTGACCCAAGAGATATTCCATACCATATGGCATCATACTCAGCATATAAAGCTGGGGAAAGAAGAAGGAAGGGGAGGACATTCAGAGTGATGGCATTTGTCTCCCCCGGTAACCATTACGCATGATGGAGCCTGGCTGTCCTGGAGGTGGCTGAGCACCTGCCTGCCCATGGGAAGTGGTGAAGGAATTCCTTGTTTTGCTTTGCTTGCGTGCGCTGCTTTTGCTTTACCTATTAAACCGTCTTTATCTCAGCCCATGAGTTTTCTCACTTTTACCTTCCAATTCTCTCCCCCATCCCACCAGGGAGGAGTAAGTGAGCGGCTGCGTGGGGCTGAGTTGCCGGCTGGGGTTAAACCATGACAAAAACAAAAAAACCCCACCTCTGGCTCTCTCCCAGCTCTCCCTTCTGAATGAAATATGTAGCTCAGTTCCCTGCAAAACCACAAAGCTATATTTATGACTAGGATGGTCCCTTTCACCCTGTGTCTCAGGCTGCTGGATTTCCATGTGGAATTTCTTAGCCGTGTTGGGTCAACCAGCCACGTGCTAGGCAGATGCTTTGCACTGGCGCGATAAATCAGAGGGTTTCAGGACCTAGCAGATCTCCTGCGCCTGCCCTTACCCCCTGTGCATCCAGTTTCCATCTGAAAGAATGCATAAGATGGTGGGACTGAGTGCACCCTCAGCAAGTTTGCGGATGACACCAAGCTGTGCAGTGCTGTCAACACGCTGGAGGGAAGCGATGCCATCCAGAGGGGCCTTGACAGGCTTGAGAGGTGGGCCCATGTGAAAACTCATGAGGTTCAACAAGGCCAAGTGCAAGGTCCTGCACATGGGTCGGGGCAATCCCAAGCACAAATACAGGCTGAGTGATGAACGGATTGAGAGAACCCCTGAGGAGAAGGACCTGGGGGTGGTGGTTGATGAGAAGCTCAACATGACCTGGCAATGTGCGCTCGTAGCCCAGAAAGCCGACCGTATCCCGGGCTGCATCAAAAGCAGCGTGGCCAGCAGGTCGAGGGAGGTGATTCTGGCCCTCTACTCTGCTCTTGTGAAACCCCACCTGGAGTACTGCGTTCAGCTCTGGGGCCCTCAGCACAAGAAAGACCTGGACCTGTTGGATCAGGTCCAGAGGAGTGCCACAAAGGCGATCAGAGGGCTGGAGCACCTCTCCTGTGAAGACAGGCTGAGAGACTTGGGGTTGTTCAGCTTGGAGAAGAGAAGGCTGCAGGGTGACCTGATTGTGGCCTTTCAATACTTAAAGGGGGCCTATAAGAAAGATGGGGACAGACTTTTTAGTAGGGCCTGTAGCGATAGGACAAGGGGTAATGGTTTTAAACTAAAAGAGGGTAGATTCAGACTAGATATAAGGAAGAAATCTTTTACAATGAAGGTGGTGAGACACTGGCACAGGTTGCCCAGAGAAGCTGTGGATGCCCCATCCCTGGAAGTGTTCAAGGCCAGGCTGGACGAGGCTCTGAGCAACCTGATCTAGATGAAGGTGTCCCTGCTCATTGAGGGGGTGTTTGGACTAGATGACCTTCAAAGGTCCCTTCCACCCCAAACTATTCTATGATTCTATGGTCTGCCTGGCCTTTCCCAACAGCATGGCAGTCTCTGTATATTTACTGCCCTGTGATTTCTGCTGGTGGTTCAGAGCATTTTGAGGTCTTAAGCTAGCCTGCAGAAATCCCTTGGCAGCGCAAAGAACCTCAAAGTCCACCCAGACAAACATTCCCAGCAGAAAAAGAAAAGGGTTTCTCTGAGGTGATAACTTAAAGGTGTTCAGTTGCAGCATCTTCATTAAGCACAGCTGAGGAGAGCAAGTCTGCCTTGTAAAACAATCATGTTTTCTCCCAAGATCCTTTCCCTCGTCCCCTGCTATAGCCAGTCTTCCTCCACCCTTTTCTTCGCTGGTAATTAGATGGCAGACTGCAAAGCTGCTCATGGTAGGGCTCTTGGGCACCTCACTGCACACCGCACGCACTGGGAATCGTGCTCATAATAATTATTATTATTACAGTAGCATCTAGAGGGCTCAGGCATTGTGGCAGGCGTTCTGCAGACGTGTAGGAAAATGTAAGTCTTTCCCTATGGATGTGCAATCGAAGGCAAGATTCAACAAGTGGGAGGTAAAATTAGAAGGAAGGGTTGGTGCTAGGGATGAGCGGCCAAACCGACCACCACTGCTCACCCTTTGAAGCACTGGGTAAGGCTGATAAATTGAAATGCGCTCCATAAAAAGTCATTAAATGTTTTAAAATTTTAGGTTAGTTACAGCCTTTATTTATTTTTTTTTCTCAGTCATACAATTTTGAAAGGCTTTGAAGTCCTGTTTTCTAAAGTAACTTGGGCAACCAAAGCCCCTGTGATTTTCAGGGAGATGGGAACTCCTGGATCCCTTTGCTGCTGTAGGAAGCAGCATATCATTTCCTCCATCTAAAGATTCTTGAATACTGCACCTGGGGTCAAATGGTTTTGAGTTGAGATATGCACGGAGGAGGAGAATGAGGGAGAGATGTTTAAAAAAAACGCCAAACTTTATCCAAAATTGTTCAGTTGTATGGTATTTATGGCTTTTTTCAAAGGTGATGCTGCTAAGTACCTTATATCCCAGTGAAATGTGAGTTTATGTGACAACGATTTTGACACTTTAGAGGTACTAATGAAACATTTCAGCCTAGATAGGCCTCCACTCAGTTTATGTGTTTATAGGTATTTGAGGAAAAGAAATAGCCAGTTTTAGCTGTTTGTGAACCTCTAAGGACAACGTTCATTAAAACAGGATCTGCAACAAGCCAAGATGTTCTGTCCCTGCGACTGGCACCATTCTGCAATGCTGATGTGCCAGAAATCCCCATCGGTGTCCAGGAGGGATGACCAGGCGGGGTTACACCACACTGAGTCGCAACTGAACAAGAGCCAAGGTATTTCCTAAGCATGATCCGTAACTGTCTTACAGACGTCAAACTTAATACATGAGCAGGCCAAAAAAAATCCCCAAAATATCTATGGAAAAATCACCAGAGCATTCAAGGTCTCTTTTGGACAGTTGTTTTTCAAGGAGCATTAACCTGGTCCTTTTTGATGAGGGGAGATGTTCCTGCATGTCCTCTTCAAGTGCTGATGTCTGAAACCTGGAAGTCGAAGCTGCAACGCTGTAAAATCACAGGAAGTGGAAATGAGTTGATCTCAGTAGGTGGGTATTTTTCATGCGTCTAAAAGTATGACATGAGAGCTTTGCAGTGCTGCAATCCTGAAAAACTTTGAATGCTCCCATTCAGAGGAAATAAATAAGAATTTTTTACTTTGTTTTTACCACTGATAAAGGGCTGGTGTGCCCCAAGGACCATGACCCGAGGGAGAAGGAGCAGAGGGAGGAGCACTTGAAAATTAGGTTTTAGTAAATTGTTCCTTAAATTCAGTGACTCGTTATTTTCTTTCAGTGCATTTGGCTCTCTATGTATAAACTCCAGCCTAGTCAGGAAAATATCCTTCGATCATTTGTGAGAGCTAGTAAGCGTTTCCTAAGGATTAATTCCTCCTAAAAGATACCGTCTGCATTCCTTTGGAAGATGCCCTCCCACAGGCCCTCTCTTACAGCGCCACACTAAAAATAGAGCTTCGTTACGACAGCTCCATGTTGCAATTTTTATGGCTAGGTAGGTGAAGTCACTTTAATTCACCCTGCTTAATTCACTTAAATTTGCATGATAATGTTGTTAATTATCCATGTATTTCAAACTGAATAATGATTTCACAAAAAGATAAGACAGGGTCCTGTTTTTCTTTCCTTGTATTTTAAAAATGCACATAGTGTTTGCATAATTAAAATGCATTTTCTCTGGAATAGAGATTTGTATCTATTGCAGGTTGAAGTGCAAGCTCGTCTGCACGCTGGGATGCCTTCGTCCAGCCGATCTGTGTGCTGCGATGCTGTCCTCCAGCCGCTCGCTCAGCGTGCGCGCTCCCGCAGGCCTGACTCACCGTAGCTTGCTGCCACGTCAGTGCTGACCAAAGGAAGCTGCTGGGAACGTGACTCCAATCCGGGTTAATAATTGCTGCAAAAGGCTGTGCGAAATGAGCTGCTGCCCAGCTTCTCCATGGCTTTGCTGCAGGGAGGCAGCAGCGGTTGGGAAGGGCAGCAGGTCACCACCCGGAGAGCAGACCCTTTCTCTTATCTCTGTGCGGATAAAGCGGCCAGTGGCAAAGGGCGCTTCCTCTTGGGCAGCCGCTGTCGGCAAATTCAGTTGGTCTTGGTGGCATGTTTAGTCCTTGACCTTTCCTGCGGTCTGTGTGGATGCAGAAATTGAGGCAGGCTGGAGCTCCTGGGCAGGAGCGAGTGCCCTTGACGGGGACAGGGTGGGCAGCACCATAGCATCTTAGCATAGGTGGCAGCATCCCATAGCTGCTGCAGATGTTCAGCCCTTGCCTAACCACGCACCCCCTGTGCAGGGCACTGCCTTAGAGAGCCCCCAAACCCTTTCTGGCCCAAAGAAGTAATAGATACAAGGGATATTTTCCCACTTACTTTTCCTTACATTTCTTTTTTAGTGCATCAGCCCAGTTCTTCAGAAAATGTAAGGCACTCTGCCTCTTCTGGGTGCGAAAAGAAGCCTCTTCTTTCCATTTTAAAAACGACCCTGTGCAAATGAGGTCGTGGCCCTGCTTTTCTGTTGTCTGGCTTGGTCTGAAGCAATCTTCTTGTCCCTTCTTCAAAAGACAGACAGGGCAGCCAAGGAGAGGAGCAGTCCTGATGCTGGAGCAGGAGGGTACCTGGTCTGGATTCTGGGTAGACGGTTAATGAGATTACAGCATTGGGGAGCTGAAACTACAGCCTTTAAAAGGGAAAAGATCATCTCTGCTGCTCCCTTCACACTGTTGCCTTTGTTTGCTTTGAATGAATGGTTACTGGGCTGGCATGAGGTCAGGTAAAAAAAAGTCTCTTGGCCCTTTGAGATGAAGAAACTCATCTGGTGTTAAATGGAGGTTGTGAGGGGGTTTGAGACTCATCCTTCCCCTGGGAGAGGGAAGGGATGCTTCCATGGGGACCTGAGCGGTACCCAGCACGCCTGATGTACGAGACACATGAAGCTCCATGTCTGCTAGTACTTGAACCAATGTTAATTAAAGTATTTTAATGAGGATGTTTTGAGAACTGCGCGTTAGTCTGTGCATGTCCTTCATGAAATATTAAACATCTCTGCCCTTTCAGCAGCACCCTCCTCCCCAGAAGGTCTTCCTGCAAATGGGGTTTGACACTCCTGATAATTTCAGAGCTAAAGAAACCCAGAGAAATAATCTTCTACAAAAATCTTAATGTGATCTTTGATGTTGCAGTCAAAGGAGCACATGCCAGAAAATGTTTTGCTCTCTTCAGTTCATCCTCTGGCTGTGTTGTCATTTTTCTGTCAGGCGCGACAACAAGCAGCTGATTAACTCATTAGCCAAGAGCATCAAAGTGCAAGGCAAGCGCATGAAATCTGCTCCTGCGTCCTCCAGCCATTCCGCACAGCTCGGTGGTTTCTGCAGGGCCTCTCTGAGGTATAAAAAGTCACCTCAGTTACTCGTGGACAGGAGCGCACCCTGCATCCACACTCAGGGACCATGGCTGTGCCAGAGCGTCTCAGCCTCCATCCAAGGGGACAACCCAAGCTCCAGCCCACATGTTCATCATTCAGTGGGCAGAGGTAGACCTACAGCATGCCCCCCCCCCCCGAAAAACACCCCATACCCTATGCCAGGAGCTCCTCAGGGCCACATCGTGTGGAGGATCCCCTGTGGAAAACCACAGCCATGGGACAGTGAGAGAAAGTGCCACATGGTGATGCTCCCGGTTGAGAGCCCAAACACCATTTCGTGGACAGGTGATCTAGAGAGCACACATGCAGTTTTTCAAAGCTACTCCTAACTATCCAGCTCGCTGGAGTTGCAGGAACAACTGGTAATGCTGAGTTTCTCTTGCAGGTTCAGGTCACGTGGAATTATGCTTAAGGCACTACTTTGCACCTGACTGCTGCCGCCGCCGTGGGTTGAAGGCCACCAAGGTGTTTTCTCCCCTAAGTGGTGTACTTCATTGCAGTGTGGCTATCATCCAGCTCCTGTGAGAAGCTGGCAGAAGCTTCCCCAGCTCCAAGTTAGACTGGCCTCTGGCCAAGGCCGAGCCCATCAGCAACGGTGGTAGTGCCTCTGGGATAACAGATTTGAGATGGGGGGAACCTGCAGCAGAGAGGGGAGTGGAATGTGAGAGAAACCCCTGCCCAGACCCCGAGGTCAGTGAGGAAGGCGGGGGAGGAGGCGGGCCGGAGGAGGGGACGGCCCTGCAGCCCCTGGTGA
>JAVKLA010000053.1:38230695-38255561 GCA_034782735.1 Sagittarius serpentarius
GGGGGGAGGAGGGAGAGAAAAACAGGAGTGGGGTTGAGCCAGGAAGGAGGGAAGGGTGGGGGGAAAGTGTTTTAGGATTTGGTTTTACTTCTCATTATCCTGCTCTGATTTGATTGGTAACGAATTAAATTGATTTTGTTTTTTCCCCAAGCAGAGTCTGTTTTTTACCCATGACCATAATTGGTGATTGATCCCTCCCTGTCCTTGTCTCAACCATGAGCATTTTCTTTGTATTTTCTCCTCCCCATCCCGCCGGGAGGGGAGGAGTGAGCCAGCAGCCTTGTGGTGCTTTGTTGCTGGCTGGGCTTAAACCACCACAGGTGATCTGTCATCTATATGTACCTGCAGCCCTTCAGAAGCAAAGGATTAGCAAATAGTTTGTTGCACTCATGGTAAAATCTTGCAGACCTGAGTACCTGTCTATGCAAACCCTACAGATGTGGCAGAGGAGCACAGCAGGCCCATGGCTTCCCAGGAGTGCTCCTACACAAAGAGATCACTGGCAGATACCCACTGGGTACCCAGTGTGTCTCTTGCCTTCCACCTCCTCTCAGTCCTACCCCAAGGTCACGATCTCGCACCCTGCCTCCTCTTCACCTCCAACATACATCTCCCCAACAGCTTCTGCCTCCACCTTGCTTGCACCCCTTGACCCAGCACCTTGGCCCCAGGTGTGTGGAGCCCAGCAGGACCAAGCCGGCTCTGCCCAGGGGCCTCACCATGCTCTGCCAAAGCTTCGTACTTCCGCTTTAGCAGCCTCCTAAAACTTCCACCACCCATTAGGTGTTAAGTGTCCACCTCACCCACAAGTGTAGTTCGTCTGACTTCCTCGGACACCTCTTCTAATGGGAATTGCCACAGCCCAGTGAGGCTTGAATGCAACCCAACACCGTCTTGCAGCTATGCACACAGGAGCCTCCTGAGTTGAAGAACAGTCGGTATTTATTGGTAATATTGGATTCAGGTCCATTAACTGTGGAAAGGGAAGAGACCAGATTTTGCACCTGCAGAGCTAAAAAGGACTCACAGATTAGCTCCCTGTTTTTCTCCTAGACCAAAGGTCTTTGCAAGGAGGTTGCTCATGCTGGCAGCACTGGGGGATCGAAGATGTTCCCGGAGAACTCATCAGAAAGCTTGATGGGTTGGTAGCGTAACCAATGGCAAAATGAAGGAGAGGAGGCTGGCAGGATTAAAGCATTTCTATGTCTCTGAATCTCCCAAGTCCCAGCCCTGGCAGCGGTGCTGCTGCTGAGCTCCCGGTTCTCCAGTAACCCCTCTCTCCTTCAGCCCAGCGGCCTGTGGTACATTTAGCACTGAGCAAAAAATCGAACACTGAGGCCCTTTGTTTTGCAAATCTGCAACACAAACAGGCGTTTTTGCAAAGACCAGTGTGCACTTGCACACCCACCACAGGCTTTGTTAGCACCTGAAGCCCTCTCCTGAAGTGGTGCTCCACAGAAGGAGATGTAAGGAGACATAATCCCAAATTAAGCCATGCGAGGAAATGGTTATATTTTTTCCCCTTTACATAAAGAGCTGCCACAGTGCTCCTGAGAAATAGATATCCAGCAGCAAGCCGCAGGCAGTGTGAGATGACAGATACATGTTTAAATAATGTCTTTATTCCGGTTCAGCTGAAAAAATACTTATTGAATTTGGGTCTTAAGCCAAGAAGTACCTTTGTTTCTGAGTGCTCATTGATTAAAACATCTTGTGCTTTCAGCTGGGTTGTAATAAAGACACTACATTACTCTTCACACAGACTATCAGAATAATATCTTTATTTGGGAGGAGAGAGGAATTTAGAGAGTGACCTTAATGTTTCTTGAGATTTGAAGAATTTCACCCAGCCTAGAGAAACTCCTACTTCTAAACTCAGGGATTTCTGCTAGAACAGGAAGTTTCTCTTGCATTGTTATCCAGCAAAATGATCTCTGGATTATATTTAGCTCCATTCATTCAGCACAATGAAAAGTAAGACTCCAGCCAATTTCCTTAAGCAAGTTTAAGCACTAGTTGTTTGGTGGCTGGTCATTTCTAGGTGGCTGGGGAAGATGACACACGCAGCACAACCTCCCTCCCTCCTCTGAACAAGGTTCCCAGTAGATTCGACCACTCAAAGCACTTTATAATCTTTACTGGGTACCTGTGCAAGCCTGGCAGCCTAAACATTGTGCCAGGTACAGCTTCCAACCCTGCCCTGGTCATTCATGCTTACTGGCCCATGCTTCACTGGAGCTTCAAACAAACCATTAAGGGAATTTTAGCAGATTTTAAGCGAGAGGTGAATAATCTTTCAGTGGGTCTTAACTACGGGCTTGAGGCAGCTCTGTGTGAAACCACTAATGCTGCAGCTGCTGAGCTGGAGGAAGCCACACTCACTGCAGATACTGCAATAACAGCGAAGACTCCCAGTGTATGGGAGCACATGTTGGTGCCACACACAAGTCAGGAGCTTTGGGTCAGTGTAGGTCGGCTACAGCCTGGCTGTAAATCCTGGCTTCATCCATTGCTTTCTGTGTATCTAAAGACAAATCTCTTGGGGCATGTATCTTTTGAGGGCTAGAAAACAGACTTAAGGTGGTTTTATGCACAGCAAACTTCATGACCCATAAGTTTTCATCCATTTTGCTGGCTATCACTTGGTCTCAAACTATCTGTAGTGTGTTCAGGATGTGCTGAGCTCAAAATATCTCCTGCCTGTGCCCCACTAATTTAGACGATGTGACCTGAAGTTTGGGCTTGCCGTATAGAAGTGAGCTCTGTGCTACCCACCTCCATTTGTAGTCATCAAGGGGAAAGGTCTGGAGCTGAGTGTCTCTGCAACACTTTCAGCAGAAGGATATACTTTACTTTTCTTTAGGCCCCAAGCAAAAATCAGGCAATATGATGTCTTGGCTTTGCTTGGACAGGAAAAACTAGTTGCTTTCCTCCCACTGGGGGCAATGGTGGGGAAGTGAGTGGAGGTGATCTCTGTGGTTCTGCAAAAACGAAGTATAGCAATATGTGGCTGTCCCCTCCCCATCTAGAAGCCGTGGTAGGGTGTCTTCACAGGTTGTGGGCACAAGGGAAGAAAGGACCTGGGATACAATACGTGGCAATCACAAACCATCACAGCTGGGGGTCAAATTGGGAAGAAGGAGCAATGTTAGTCTAACTTCTCCCTACAAACTGTGGATGTCCAGGTGCAAGAAAGAAAAATTATTTGGTACTCTGGAAACCAAACACCAGTCCTGGAAAGGTGGTGGTCAGCATGGTCATGGGTCCGTTACTGGAATAGCCAGAGCAGTTATTCCCTCAGGGCCCACCTTGCCTCCTTCAGTGCTCATCACTGTCAGCAGTCAGGGCACTGAGATTTCCCAAAGCTCAGCAATTTGCACCTTTCAGCCTGCAAACTCAGGCATTGCTGCAAGGCACATGTTTCAGCCAGACCTGGAAGATCTCAGCCAAAAGGACTGCAAACGGACTTAACTTTTTCTAAGGATTGAGACTGTGTGCCATCAGAGCATGGCATCTTCAAAACAGGCACAAAGGAGGTTGGTAAGGCCACCTAAGCCAGCCAAACATGTTATAAAAGCAAGTTATAAAAGTAATAAAATATTAAGCCACAGAATTTCTTTGAATTTTAGCAATTTTTATGTATGGGTATGGTTGGCACTGCTCTGTTATTCCTGCCAAGCACTCAATTAGCACTTGAGTTAGTAAGATGTTTTAATGGCTGTTAAATTAATCAACAACTGACACTGCTTTCCAGCGGTTTCCAAGGGAAAGATATTCTTTCAGCCCAATTTCTATGTTATCATTGCGACTAATTATTTGTGTTCATTCTCTTTACTATGCTTATTTGATTTCATTTGAAATTAGATGCAGTGATGGGGGTGTAATTTGGTATTTTTCTCTAATGTGCTGAATAGATGAGGATTAGAACCCCAAAGCTATAAGAAAATGAGTCCTCATAAGCATTTGTTCAAACAGAAATCACACAGCCTTTTTGATGACTGTCATACCCCCTTTGATTTGCTCTTCATCTGTGCCTTTGCGAGTTTGTTCACAGAAAGCTATGCCAGAACGAAAGTATTGCTAAGAGAGGTGAAAACATGTAGTAGCCCAGGAATACCTGTGAAAATGTTTCGACTGACCTGTGCCACAGCTGTTTTTTTCTGGTGGTCTGACAGTGATCCAGGCAGGAAAAAAAAAAATATTTTGGGGGTTAGCTCATCAGTCACTCAAAACAGCTAGTGTACTATAAATAGAAGGAAAACATCAAGTAAAAGCAACATGCAGTATGTCCCAAAACCCAGGGATTTAGAATTGTTTCATCCTGAAAAATTAAAAGAACAAAAGAAAACACATGATCTGCGGGCAGCCGAGAGCTCTGCCCTGGCTGGGGCGCTGAGGATGATGGTCTCCCACCCAGGCAGGGAGGGAGTCGGTGTGTGATCCAGTTGTTGTAGGTCTCAGTCTGAGATATCTCCCTGGCTTCATTCAAACTGATGCTTCTGCTGTGAGTGGAATAGCCTAGGGCTGGAGCTGTGCTGAGAGAAATGAAAAGCTTTCATAAAATTATGTCATGTGCTGAATGTGCCAGCCTGTCATGTAATAATAGCTAAAACTTTCTGTAATTAAAACAAGTAGCTAGTTATGGTGTCTGACTATGATCAAAGCTCTTTTGTCTGCTTTGACAGTTGGCACATGTGGAAGATTTTGGCTTACATGGAAAATACTGTTGTGGTTTTTCTCTTGGTTTTAAACGGCAAGAAACATACATCTCGGATTATCCTTAAACTGAAAGAAAACAGTAACGGGAAACTGAGAACCAGAATGTGCATGACGTAAAATGTCTACAATTTCTGGCAGAAACAGCTCCTCTACTCAGCCATCATGCCTTTGGAGCGGTTGACCTGTTGCTGCAATGCAAATGGTTGAATCATGTCATTTTATATTTCTGCAGAGATAGGAATAAAGCTCTTGAGAAAATTCCCAAATGTCCTGCAATGCCTTTTTAAAATAAGAATTGCTTTTGCATAACAAATATTTGTCTGAATTGTGACAAACCAATTGTCTCCCATCAGAGGATTCTTTTTTATTACTTGGATTGTAATTGTTTTGAGATGTTTTATGGATAAAAGCTACCTTTCTGTTCATGAGAGAGACCTACATTATTTTTTCATATTAATGTCTGGTATCCGTATTACAAAATAAAGGGCTTGGTGAGTAAATATAAACTTCTTTTGCCCTCAAATTCCTCTTCATCTCAAAAAAACCCCAAACTAATCCAGAATTCCTTTTGCATCTCTGAAAACATCTACTTCGACTTAGAAGTCTCTGGGAGGATAAATATGAAGAAGTTTTACAAAAAACCCAGATGTGAACTGATTGGCTGAGGAACATCAGCCAATAATATAATGTTTTAAACATTATATTAGGCAACAAAATATCATCTGAGGGAAGTGGCCAGCAGAGTGTATTGCTGAGGATCGAGATTTTTCCATCCCTTCTCCTGAAGTTCTGAGGTATGTTGTGTGAAATGCAATCATGTCTTTTTGTGTTTCCTGTAATTTCAAATTATGTCCTGTGAACTCAGCAGACATTGGCTGAATAGTCCCCCAAATTCAGCTATGTTTGATGTGGGTCATCTTCTTATCTTGGTCATGGCTGGCAGAATAGGTTCTACCTTCAAGTGTCACTCTGCATGCAAGTGTGCCTGTCGCTTCTGACCGGAGATTTTTCTACCTTTGCAGCTTATCAGAGATGACAGAAAATCTTTATTCCTGCTTATTTGGATATCTGGCTAAGGAACTGATCTTCAGTCATCTTGGGCCACCTCTGCTTCAGAGGGCAGGACTTCACTGTGAATGGTCTGAGTCCACCTCTTTAGTCTGTGGGGTCCTTGGAGCAACTCCAGCTCCATGGCTGGCGCTTTTGGACCTGGAGCAGACTGCAGAGCATGCAGAACCCACTCGTCCCTGGAGGTTTAGCCAACAACTACTGCCAAATCCTGCTGACCTCTGTGAAGATCTCCAGCGGTTTGTAGCTTGGTAATGCCCCATGTCAGACTGCACCTTCTCCACTTATAATCTTGGTTCCATATAGTACTGTCTACAGAACGACCCACCCTTATCTCCTCTTGTGTGTGTGACAATTGCTGGTCTGGTGTATAAGGAGGAGATGCTTTCCAAGCATAGAGACAGCCATCCAGAATGCTAGTATGATGTGCTCATGTGGGTATTTCAGTAGCACAAGATCTTTGGTCATTACAGAAACGAAGCTTTAACTCAAACAAGATGAACGACAGCACCAGGCAGGCTGCAGGCAAAAGTGTCACTAACATATCCAGGGACATTGCCTCCAGGTGACGACGGACAGTATTACCATCATGTGCAACACCAACAAGTAATGTGTTGTGACATTCCCCCGTCCCTGGCAGGAAGCTGTTGACCTATGGAGCTTTTCTGTTAGATTAATTTATCTTCAGCTCACCTTTCACAAGTGCTTTTAATTGACAACCTGACTGATCTGCCTCTCATGGAAGATGAGCACTGGCATCTTGTAGACTGTTTTTTTGGACTGGAGACATTTAGAAAGAAACATATTTACTGCAGATGTCAATGCAAAAGAGTCGAACCTGCTGTCCTCAAAAAGGAAGGGGTCAAAGGCTGTGGCTGGACCTGTTTCTGCTCCTATGCTTGGTCTGATTGCCTGAATGTGGCCACCTTGGTTCTAATGCTGGGATTTCCATTGCCTGTTTCAAAGAGCGGAAGGGTCCCTCACCAAAATCTCCACCGTACTGGGTGTTTGTCTACTTGTTGCATGAATGTGCATGTTGACTATACCCATACCTCTAACCTTGCTTACCATAACCAGCCTCTCTTTTTGCATACGCAGGCTTCTATGGAGTTGAGTCCTCAGGGCTTCATTCCACTTAATGATAAAAGATTTGTGTAACTACTATTTTAGTTTTAAGTGTTTCTCAATGTTGTATCATCTCACACCAGAATATAGTTAAGTAGGAGAAAGATGGAAGCTGTATTTCGAGCTGGGCATGGGAAAACTAGACTGTAATTTGCATGGTTGCGCAAGGTACAGGAATCCACTGAGCAGTTTAACATTTTCTCAAGCTGAGAAACTCTAGAGCAGAAAGTTTCCCTGAAATCCAAAAGCTGAAAAAAATGTTGCTACTTTGCACCATTTAAATTCTTATGTGATGTGAGCATTGTGCAGTTAGGGTGACACAGTTCTAGCGGGCAAGACTAGGAAAATGGTATCTTATGTGATGGTAATTGGATTTTTTCTGATACTACTTTCTATATTGATGCTTACCTTTCTGGAATGCAGCATATATATTTTTTTATTCATGTTTGTGTGTGTGTATAAATGCAGACATACATAAGTACATATGTATGTGTTTATATATATGTACACACAAACGTGCCCTGGGGGACCCGCCTATGTCTGCACAAATTCCATTTGAATTCTAAACTCTGCTTCTATTCACTTTAACTTTCAGTGCTGATTAATGGCCATTTCACAGCAGAAGAATGATCTCAGCTCCAACTCACGGCATCGAGGACCATCAGCACTGTCCTCAGAGCACTTGGCTTTTCATGCATCTCTTCTACTTGAAAAAAAGAACAGAAAATCTCCAAAACTGAGAGATATACAGAGATCAGATCCTACTGCAGAAGGGACAGACAGCCCCGCCCAAACAAAAAGACTTTGTCTAGAACCAGAAGACTGTGCGGAGGCGGCTGGGCCAGAGCTATGTGCTGTTTCTTGAAAGACACTGGTCTAAACCTCAAAGGACTCAAGAAGCACTAAGTATACCCAGAAAGGGAAAGGCATTCAGTTGTTTATTGTTTTTTGGAGATGTTTTTATTATTTGCTGGACTTTCTGAGTATAAAGCAAAGGTGACTTTAAGAGTTCCTCCGCAAAACTTTCATGTACATTGATCCGCTACACACGAGTTCCCAGGAGGGTGAAACTGGAGGAGGCCAGATGTTTGAAAGCGTGTCGGCTCAGGAGGAGCTGCTGGTGACATCTGAGGGGACCTGTTATGAAAGACCCAATAAACAAAGGATTTCTAAAACAAGTAACATGTCTATTCCTCTGTTATTTCTAAAACAAGTAACATGGATATTTCTAAAACGAGTAACATGTATATTTTAAACAAAACCAGATGTATAACATTAGAGGAATATATATTTAAATAAAAGCTTAATCTCTAAACCTCAAGAGCATACTCCCATGGCAGCCACTAAACTGAATGCAAGATAAAACCCCCAGATAGTATAATAAACATGAAGAATTCCTGCAGGGAGGGATCCTGAGGTGCTTTGCAACTGTAAAATGATACAGAGAAGACTAATAATTATCAGTTTGCTGTGAACTGGGGTCTCGTCTTCTGGAAACTCCTGGAGAGAGGAATGGGGTAGGTTTCCCAGACGGACACAAAGTACTGCTGGTTCGATATTCCCCTCCTCCTGGGTATGAATAGTTTGACAATCTTCTACCAGCTTTTTCAGTAAATCCTTCCTCTACTACACATGCAGTTCATGTAGCTGGGCATGGTCCTGCTCACCTGCAAAACCACTGAGTCCTGAAGGCAGCTCAGAGGGCATTAGCTATGCTTTAAGGGTTTCTTTTTTAAAATTTTTGATCAAAATATATATAGTTTGCCCAGATAAAATGACGGGTCAGTGGCATAAGCTCCTGTAATGAACACGGTAGCAAATGCTAACCAGGTGCTGTGGTCCATGTTACTTCCTTCTAGAAAAAGCAGAGTAAAGAAGCCTGGTCGTGTCCTTCCACCTCTGCCTTCCACAGCCAGCTGTACTGTGGCATCTCTCCAGCTTCTGGCAAAACATCTCACACCCGGACAACTGTGAATATGTTTCATGTGGTTGGAGAGCGCTGGAAAGACAGGCCAGAAATTCAGCCTGTTACACTAAACCCAACAAATAGGAAATTATCTGCATATAAATATAGTTTATGCTTTTCCACTTGAAAGGAAATCCCCTTATCAGCTCAGTCTCAGATGAAAACAACCACTGTGAGCTGAGCCAAGCGCCCTTGCTGAGAGGAATTGGTGGCCTTCACTGGCAGCTGAATCCATGCCTTTATAGCCCTTTGGGGAAGGAGTTTTACCATATTGTGTAAAATAAGTTGCCAGACAGGGCTGTTGAAGGGGAAAGTGGAGCACAGAGATAGCACATGGCTGTTTTTCTCAGCCACATACTGGGAACTGATGCTGGGAAGGAGATGTGAGGTTGGAACAGATTTGTGGGGTCAAACCCATTTTTTTTCCCTTTTAAGTAGACTGCAACCCTGCTGCCACTGAAATCAATGAAAACGTTGCTATTAAATTCAAAGAAAATAAGAGTGAAAACTTCTCATTGCCTGAATCTTCAAATTGTAGTCCTTCCTCCATTGTCTCCTTCTATGTATTTTCATCTCAAAATGCACTGGGTCAAAGTCATCAAGTCCTATAGAGCTGAAGACTATGCAGGTACAAGTATTTTGTTTTAAAAAAACCCCTGAAGTTCCCTGCTGCAGTAACACAAAGCTACCTTAAAAATTTAAAAAAACAATGACCACCAAAACCAATCAACCAACCAAAACCAAAAACACCAGTGACAAGGATTACAGGGTGGCATGATGCCCTGGTTAAATACAGTGATCAGAAATCCAGCGCTGCCACATACAGAAGTAGATGGCAGTCCATATGGTTGTCAGGAAGCACAGCAACCCCTTTAAACTCTCCTAAGTAACCTCTGGGAAAGACACATTTTTCCATGTTCTCTGATGGCCAGAAAGGTGGTTTTTTACCTCAGATGAGAAAGGATGTGGCTGATACAGATAGAACTTGGCAACACCCACTAGTGGGCTCTATGCATGTCTTATACAGGGCTTGAAATGTAAATTTTCTCTGCAGCCAGCCTAGTACAACAGACTTGGCATAAGAGCAGAAAGTGGGAGCTCGTTCCTGGTGCTCCAATGAGCCACCTCCTTCTTGCCGAGGCTGTGCTCGCCAAGGGCTGGACAAGCGCAGGCAAAGAGCAAGCCTTGCTACTCATACAAATTCCCACCAGCCCTGTCAGGATGGTTTTTAGGAGCAGCTGCGGTGAGTCCCTCTGTCTTTCTGGGGTGACTCACCTGCTTCATAGTGATCCCAAAGACCCTGCAGTGGGCAGAGCAGCCCTGCACCAAGAGCAGCTGAGGAGGGAAGAAGCCGCGACTAAATGGGACTGGAAGGAAAAATGAGCTGATAGCATGTTCAAGTTTCCCTTCAGCTGTTGCCTACAGTGGAGTTATGAGCAGCATCAATTCAGCACGAACATGCTTTCCCAAGCAAGGAGAGATGGATCCCAGCTCCCCAGGGGACTCCAGCAGCAACCACGGCCCATCAGCACTGCCTGCCCTGGGCAGTGACCCGCCTCCAGGTAAGAACAAGGCTTGCATGGCATTTTCAGCATCCCTGGTCCCTGTCAAATCCTCTGGGCTGGCAGAGCATTGCTCTCCCACCCCTGTCCTACCCCAATGACCAGAATTCGTTTTCCCTGGTTGCAGGGGGGAGAATCCCACTGCATGAGCCCAAAGAAACAATTTTCATATCTGGTTTCCACAGAAATGTAGCATCATTTTCCTGATTGCGTGGGGTCAGTTAAAGTTTTTGAGTTGTGTTGTGGAGGTTTTCTCCACAAAAGCGGGGGTGTTAACCATGGTGGCATGGCACAGCTCCAGCTCTGCTCGCACCACTCGGCTCTCCCCCTGCTCTGGCAGCCAGGGCAGAGCAGCCCCGCACTGTTTAAACAGCTGCCTTGTTCGTCTGGGAGGTGGCTGCCCTTCAGCCCTGGGAGAAGAGCTCATCTTCTGGATAGTTTGCATAACAATTAACATTTGTCAGCTGAGATCTGCCTGGTGAAAGATCACTATTTACAAGTAGGTGGTGAGTCTTTCGAAGCTGAAATACTTCTTGAACCACAAAAAACTGAGCTGAGAGCAGGAGCAAGCCTGAAGGTGGGCTGATTTCATGCGGCAGGTTTAGGAGGAGTTTCTTTTGCATTCAGCTCGGAGGTAGAACAGTGGAGCTGCTGCGGAAGGGGGATTCTTTAGCTCTTACAGATTTCATTCAGTTGTTCCAATGAAATAAATACATCCGCCTTAAACAATTGAAAGAGGTATTTACTGCCTGTGGTTTAACAACTGTACTAAGTCAAAGGGACCAGTCAACTAGAGCCTTATAATTCTTTTCTAAAGAGAGGATGAGAGAAAAGAACAAGACGACAATGCAGTATTTATAATAAAGATGAAATGAGTGGAACTCAATGGCGCCAGCAGCCCCGGAGCTCCTGCTGCTTGGGCTAATGCATTTTGCATTAGCACGTCTGGATATCTGGCACTGGAATGTCCTGAAAATGCTTTTACAAAATAGCAGCATTCTTACAGCAGTGGCATTTCTTCCAAGCACCACCACCGACTGGTGCAGCTGGGATGGGCAGCCCCTGCAGCTGGGTGAATCACCAGGAAGGTTTCAAGCAACCAAGACCTGTTTTCCGCTTGCCTTCTCGCAGCTTTTTGCCCTGCTCACCTCTGCATGTTGACAAGTGGCTGCACCTAAAGGGCTGATGCCCTCACAGGGCACCTGCTCGAGCAGGGGTGGGTATACAAGGGTACCCATACCTGCCTGGGAGCTGGGGCTTTGGCCCACAAAGGCAGGATCCCTGCCTTCTCAGGTTATAGTGAGGGGCTACTGGGCAGCTAGACATCACGGTGAACATACAAACACGAAATTATATCTGTAAGTAGATTTGCTCTGTACTGGCTAAATAAATAACATCTGTGTTACAAGAACCCCTAGATCTGTATCCTATACTACTCCATTCCTCCAACAGCTAATCTTGTATTTGCCTTGGAAGCAATACAAAGTCCTCCAAGGGATTAATAGCCAGCAACTGCATGTCACCAGAACAATTTATTTTTCATTCTTTCCCCCAACAGACTGGAGAGATATGTGTCTCTCATTTTTTTTCTGAAACCTGGATTTGAAAAACTTTGTGTTGCTGCATTTTCCCAAAATCCTGCAGAATGACAACAGTAGCTGTCATTAGCTCATTAGCAGTAATGAGCAAAGCCCAGCAGCACCCCAGGACAAACTCTGGGGCAGGTGGAAAGACTGCCTGGGTGTAAGTGTCACCAGAAGCAGATGGCAAATAGTACCTTCTTTTTAATAACTACGATCATAGAAAGGGGAAACTCAGCACTTCAGGGTTTTCTTTTGGTTTTGACATATACAAATGATTTCTTGTCCTAAGAAATAAGTGATATCAGAATCTATTTCAATAATTCTTAAAATAGATTTTCTTTCTGCCCAAGACGCTCTTACATGAGCTTTTCTCTGCACAGAAGCAGCACATCAGTCTGAGGAGGAAAATGAAAACGGTGTTAGAGGGCGCCAAAAAGTGTGGGAACAAGTCAATGAGGAGTGAGACAGGGAGAACGAAATAAATTGATGAAGTTGTCCTGGTTGCTGTATGCTTAACTCCAGTTAAGAACAGGACTTCTTCCTTCCAAAAATAAGGCTGATCTCAGCCTCTAACCCCCGAAAGATGGGGCAGCAGGACTGGGGTAGCAGCTATGAGCTCTGGCACTCTGATCCCAGCCAGCACTGAACCTCATGTTCATGGGCAAACTACTTTTGGCTTGATTTTTCAGCAACTCCTTTTGTTCTCAGTAGGACATATTGGTGCTGAACTCCACAAAATCTGCTCATAATATCTTGACCTCATATAGAGGAAATACTTATTAGACCCATAGGATGTGGGCAGGGTTGTTTAGTTATCATAGCACAGTGCCTAGAAACCGTGCAGTGGTAATAAGTCCAAGCCACACTGCTTTTCACTGCTAACCCGCTCACATACCAAAAGAGAATGGGCATGTTGACTTCACCCAAACTGGAGAGTGAAAAGAAACCAACACCTGCTTATGTTTTAAAACAACTCTGATTGATGAGACACGTCTTGCAATGAGTTACTTAAACCAAGGCAGGCAGAGACTTTTGGAGAGAAGGATGGCACCACAACAGAAGCCTGAGCTGTGGAGATAAATTAGTAAAAAGGCCTTCAAATACCACAGGTGGCAATAGCTCAGCACCTGGGATATCAAGCCAAAGGGTAAGTCTCCAAAGCAGGCAGAGCTCCCAGGTCATGACTCCCCACATTTAGGCTGTTGAGACTGGTTGAGGTACAGCTTGGTAAGTCTCCAAAGCAGGTGGAGCTCCCAGGTCATGACTCCCCACGTTTAGGCTGTTGAGGCTGGTTGAGGTACAGCTTGATCTGGAGGTGAGGTCTGGACTGAGGTTTTGACTTGCCATGTTGCTAGTCAGAAGAGGTCCCCGAGGCAAATGTCTTACACTGAGTAACCTCCATGTCAGGTTTCCAGTACCATCTTTGAGTCTGGATTGGTGTCGGGAGGAATGTGAAATATTTAGCAGCATGGACATTGCCTGCTTCCAGGAGAATGTGCCGCTGGCCTCGCTTCACAGGTTCCCTGGGGATGAGCTGAGCTTTGACTGAAAGGTGCTGTATGTACTGCAGACTGTTTTAGAGGAAGACTGGACACCCTGGGGCTGCAGAAGGTGCACATCAGGGCAGAGTCCTCCATTTCTTCAGGCAGAAAAGTCAAAATATTGACTCTGAAAGTGATTCTAAAGAAAGCAGCTCTTGGAGCCAGTTCTGGGCTCTCAGGAAGCAGGCAAGTCCCTGTCCTGGTTTTGGCTGGGATAGAGTTAATTTTCTTTCTAGTAGCTGGCATAGTGCTGTGTTTTGGGTTAGTATGAGAAGAATGTTGATAACACCCTGATGTTTTCAGTTGTTGCTGATTCGTGTTTAGACTAAGTCAAGGACTTTTCAGCTTCTCATGCCCAGCCAGCAAGAAGGCTGGAGGGGCACAGGAAAAGTGAGAGAGGACATAGGCAGGACAGCTGACCCAAACTGCCCAAAGGGGTATTCCATACCATAGGACGTCATGCCCAGTATATAAACTGGGGGCAGTTGGCCTGGGGGGCGCAGATCACTGCTTGGGAACTAACTGGGCATCAGTTGGTGAGTGGTGAGCAATTGCATTGTGCATCACTTGTTTTGTATATTCCAGTAATTTTATTATTTTTGTTGTTGTTGTTATTTTCTTCCCTTCTGTCCTATTAAACTGTCTTTATCTCAACTCACAAATTCTACTTTTTTTTCAATGCTCTCCCCCATCCCACTGGGGGGAAGTGAGTAAGCAGCTGTGTGGTGCTTAGTTGGTGGCTGGGGTTAAACCACAACAGCCCCTCATGTTCCTGCCCTAAAACAACCTCGGCACAACTTTCTAGTGGGATGCATTTCAACATTTTTTTCAAGCATCAGTGCTTTTTTACCATCTCCCCATCTCCTGCATTGTTACTGCTTTGTCTTCTTTCTAGTGCAAGCACTGTCTCAGAGAGTCTGAGCTGCCGCTCAGCCTGGATGGAGAAATGGCCATGGAGGAATATGATTTGTGACAGGTAATTCTGATTTATGCCATTTAGTGCTATCACACAGGGATTTGAAAACATGTCCCAGTGCAGCCACATGTATTTTTCTGTCTGCTGTTCTGTGAAGCCTGGAACAGCTTAAGGCTTGGTATGTATCCTCCTCCGCTCGGAGCAGAGTGTATTCTGCTGTTGCTAAAAGGCGTTTTGACAACATGCATGAAGCATTATCCTTCCTGCAGGGGATCTCAGCAGTGAAACGGTCCAAGTCACTGGTCTGGGCTGAGGAGATGTGGCAACAGGCTATGCCACGGAGTTTTAGTTTCCCACCTTTGCTGTTCATGGTTTACTGGGTTTGCTGGGGGCAGCCGGTTTCCCTTCCAAGCAATACCTGAATCAGCAGCAACAGATCTGGGAGTGAAAAGTCTTAGGTGTCACTTGCTCTTCCCTCAGCTTGAAGAACAGTAACTGATTGCTTTGGTAAAGAACCAGTCCTAAATAATCTGCTATTATTAAATTGGCCTCAAGATGGGACAGCAGGAAACCCAGTAGTGTGATGGATCTTTCACTGCCCTCAGAAATGACCCACATGGATCCCACCAGGGAATGGACATTGTGCAGGAAGGGAAATCTCTGAAATGCAGCTCCCTCGGCAGATTTCAGAATCGCCCAAGGAAGCATCTTGAAGAAAGCCTGGAAGAGCAGGAGTGGTGGGAAATCTGCATGGGTGAGATCCTGGGGATAGGGCAAAGGGAGGGGAAAGGAGAGGTGCAAGATGACCCCATGCAGATGTGCACCCTTGCAAAGGAGACCCATAACAGGGCTACTTGCTGCATGACATGACTGTACGCAGCTGTACCCCAGGAGCGGGGGAGCGTCGCGCTGACCCCATGTGCTGCCATGCTCTTGGGGTGTTGCCCAGTGAAGGGGCCGCTTTGTGAAGCTTTGGCAAGCCAGCAGGTCCCGTGTCCTGAATCCCAAGCACGGAGGCAGAGACTCTGCCCTCCCAACCACACTACACGTGATAGGGTCCAACAGTCAGACGACACATTCAGCTGTGGGTAGGTGCTGGCTGCAAGGGCAACCCCAGTCTGGGGTACGTCACTGTGTTACCTGATGTGTCTCTTCTTATGTTTTTTTAATGTTTTTTGCACATATTTTCATTGTGATGTGCTTTGCTAATGGAATCACGTGTAAAAAGCAGTCAGGATATACTACATAAAAACAGGAAAGATCTTTAATCTTAGGGTCATGAGAATGACACTTGACCTAGCAAAGCTACTTGTCCAGTTGCTTTACTTCTAATGTACTTGTTTTTTCTTCAGTACTGACAGTGCTTCAAGCCTCTGGATTTCAGCAGTGTCTCCAGCTATGAAGTTTTAGACAAGTGATGGGTCAAGATAGGTCTTGAAAGGACTGCAGTGAACTAACAAATGACACCATCCCAGAAGAGCTCAGGACTTGCTCTTGCTCTCTTTCCATCTGTTTCTTCTTTTGTCTTGAAATACACTCAAGAGTCCCTTAAACAAATTGGTGTTTTTTTGCTTCATTGCTTACTTTTCTTCAGCTAGTGAATATTAATTCCCCTATTGGGTGAAATAATTGGAATAATGCAAGTAGATCCAAACAACAGTTGCAAATTAAATAATGCTGTAAGTACTTTATAATAAACAGAGCAAGAAAAATGCAATCATTTTAACACCTGAATTCATTGTATAAGCAGAATCAAGAGGCTGAAGACCAGAAGGAATGTTAAAAGTTGCAATGTCCCTAAATACCGGGTCACGCAATTTGAGCTCTGCCGTTGGAAAACTGTCGCACATATATGCTGTGTTTTAAAGATGATGCTGATGACCTTGCAAGAATGCTCAATGGGTCAGCTTCCCAAAATTACATGGCAAAGCCTGTGATCAAAATATATCACTTCAGAGTGTGGTGACAAGGCACAGACGTCAATTACGGAAGTCTCAAAACCTAGGCTGAACTTTACAATGGTGCCTAGCCTTTACGAAAGCTTTCACTTCTAATTTACAGGATGGGACCACCCTTGCACAGCATTGCTCACCCCACTTTGGCAGTGGACCAAACCAGCTTGCATTTGGCATGAACAAGGAACGGGTATGGGAGAGGAATAACATCTACACCCTGCTCTGCTGCCTCCTAACTGCCCTGTCTCACCAAACGCCAAGAATGCCACTTTGCTGCATCAAACCACATGGAGCTTTTCTGAAGTTGCACTGCAGCTGAGGAGCAGAAACCCCTTGTTTCAAACTCCTGCGTTATCAGAAAACTTCTAGAGTTTCTCAGGCATTCATTGCAAACCCACAATCTCTCCGATTGAGTGAGAATGCCTTGCAGCGGGATCGGGTTTTATCCAGCACCAAGTATGCTGATAACCCTCCCTAATCAGTTGCCAATCTCTGCTTGGTGAAAGCACTCCCCGTGGTATTTTTACTGAAGCTATTTTTAAATGACAGTGTGATATTTTGTTTGCTTTTGCTCGTTTGTCAATGGAAGAACTGGCTGTGCCGCGCATCTGCTCTGACAAGAAACTTCCAGTTATTTTTCAGCCCATTCCAGCTGGGATGGAGGCAGGGCTGGAGAAAGTGCTGGCTGCAGGCAGGGTGAACCCTCCAGGGAGCAGCGACCCTGCGAACCTCTGCCTATCGGAGTCCCCCGTGTCCGGCTGTGGGAAAAGCCTTCTAGGTTTCTTCTGACTCTGGCGCCGACACCGCTTTGGGCTGGTTTTCACAATTTGGGTTGTTTTACGTTTAGCTGAGCTGCTACCTACTTGAATGTTGGGGGGTTTTGGCGGGAGGGTGGGGTTGGGGTGTGTGTTCACTTGAATCGCACTAGATTTTCAACGAATTATATTTTTACGTTTAGGTTCTGAATGGCCTCAAAGCATGAGCATCTAAAACCTGAAAATTAAAACGTAAAATGTCCAAATGGCAACTGTCACTGCGTGGACAATTCACCTTTCCTCTCGTCAAGCAGCTTTCCCAAATGGAGATGTAACTGGTCCCACCTCTTCATCCAAGCACCTGGACACCGCTGCACATGCCACCACAGGCTTTACATTTAATTTCTCACAATAATGCGTTGCAGAGTGACACTAGCCACTTTCCATCCCCCGGGGGTTTCTTCTGGATGACGGAATTATATAAAATGCCTGCTGGACTTTTGCTGATTCCCAAGCTCTCCACCCTTAAGCACTGTTGGATGACAGTTGTCCCACAGTTTTATACCAAGATTTTCTAGCCTATCAAATTCAGACACAAATGGCTCACAGTAGATAAAACCCTACTGAGAAATATGGATTGTCTGTGTGTGTGCAGCTACTGGATATAAAACATGCCTAATTAAATCCTGGAAAATTACATTCCTTGGTTTTAAGTCCTCTGTTTGTACATGGGCCCAAGATTTCTGTTTTTATGCCTTTGAGTAATCCAAGGATTCATTCCACCGCCTTCTCTTACATATAATATGTACAATACTGCCTCCCTACAGAGCTAATCCCATAGACTTCAGCAAGATTACTGCTCAGGTTGCTCGAGTACCTTTCCATCTAAGAAACGGTGCGGGACCCAGTCCCATGAGAGGTGCCAGTCTCTGGGGTCAGTCTTAGGAGCAGAACTAGATCTTTGCTCAAATTTTTTGCCCTGACCCAGCAGCTCCAGCAGCTGGAGCAAGAGGGAGAATTGCATCCCTGCTTAGCCCAAGCTCTGCCAATTCATGCCCATTACTGAGGCTGGGATTTTTAACTGCAGAATCCAGTAGAACTGGATTGAAACCAACATGATTATTTTCCCATCGAGAATCTGACTGATATTCTAAAATATCTTAAATTATCTAGTTTCTAATCCAAAGCCATTGGGAAGACCAGATATAGTTTGACGGGCTAGATTTTAAAGATATGTTGGACGCTAATAATTTCTGCTGCCTTTGGTTAAGATTCCTGAGGCAATAATAATGGAAGCTGTAAAAATATATCCATGACAGCTTTACGTCAGGAGTTTACTGCCCTAATCATTAACTAGTCTGCTGCATTATCTATGAAAATTGCTCTGTAATATTTATGAAATGTGACCTTTGTTAATTCAATGTTACAAAATGCTAGATTCATTCTGTTTGCAAGTGGAACAGATTTCCAAATCACTCTGCAATTAGTACAGTTTGATCTAACCAGCCTATCTCTGCATGGGGTAGCCTTCTACTGAAACAGCAGGATTGCTGTCAGAAGTGAAATGTATTTTCCATACGGCTGAAAGTAAGGCTGTAACACCTGCTTGCACTACATCATCCTTGGCAAAGGTAATTCCTGAATGAATATTCCCAATAAGGGAAAGCAGTAACCAGACTTAGAAAGCTTTTTGTTATGAGAGATACCTCAATTTAAAAAAAGAAAAAAAAGTATGCGGCCAAAGATGTTTCCTATGTGTAATATTGTAAGGGGAAACCAAAAGGAAACAGGACAATCTCAGGCTGAAATGGGCACTATCAATCAGCCATTCCGCAACAGATACAGATAAAGCAATCACAAGTGACCACAGGAAGATTCAGGAACCCAGTGGAGTCGAGATGCTTTGGTACGCGATTCTCCAAATCACTCCCAAGGCCACCACTAGGAAGGGATGGTAAGGTCCCTCCTCACCTAAAAAGCTCATCTTCCTGGTCTAGCTAATGCTACCATGAATTTCTGATGCTCACAGTCATACAGGACAACCTGTACCACTTCAGCATATGTCGTGTGTTGGAGGAACAAAGTTTCATTGGAGCGACAAATGTGCCGGACAAGCATCATGCAGTGATGCCATGTGGCACCATTCAATAGCAGATCAGTAGGAGTGTGCAGCATCCCTAGCATTCATATCACGTTTTTCCATCCTCAGAGCTCTGCGTGGTCAGTGTCAGCACTCCGTTTTCAATACAGGGTAACCAATGCTCACTCTGACTGGGACTGCCTCATGTGACACCCTGCGTCATGAACAAACTGAGCATTTTCCTGTCCCTGAGTTAGTCCCATGAGCTTGTCCATTAGTGATGGACAAAATTAGAGTTTGGTTTAAAGAGCCAAGTTAAGCTCTGATGAAATCTCTGCATAGAACTGTAAAAGATACCCGTTTGGCCCCTTGTAGATCTGTTCTATTTTCCTCTAGCACTGACATCCAACCGTGCTTTCCTTTGCAGGAAACGAACAACTTCTTGGATAAAGCAGGGACTGGAAAGCCACAGAGACACCACCCGCACGCTCTGCTCCCTGCCTGGGAACAGGGAGGGAGGCGGGGGCAGAGCTGGGATGGGACGGGCGGCAGGTCCTCACCCAGGCCAAACTGGTGCAGCTGCCCCACAGACAGCGCAGCTCTGCTGGACTGGCAGCTGCTCCAGCCTGCTGGGCTTTCACAGGTCAAGGACATTTGTCAGAAGAAAGGTGCTCAGGTCACAACAGTCCTGCCTTTCAAACTGGTATTTTAGCACAGTTTTGCCACCTATGAAATGGAAACAGTATCAACCTACAGGACATGAGTGGTTTGATGTGAAGGCAGCAGCACAGGCTGCAAAGAGAAAGTTCTGCCTGTGCTCTGCTGCCAGTCAATCCCCCGCGGTTCATGATTTGGTCCTAAAATTCAAAGCTGCCTGCAAGCCTGGCCAACAGCGCCTGATGAACCTCCCCTCTCCCTGTGACCTTGACGATGTGCCAGTGAACAAAGGAGCTGCTAAGGAAATGAATGCGAGTTGTGCCTGTGAATGACATACATGGATTTCTTGAAAATTGTGGCACTCATTCCCAGAACTCACCAGAACTGGGGAATCGTTCTTACTCCACGTCACTCTGCTGTCCCCCAAGTGAAAGGAAAAAATACAGGTGTCTGAGCAGGGAGAGAGCAAGAGAGAAGCTAGAGACATGTACAGGCTGTTGTGATATGGGAAGCGGGAAAAAACCAGGCTCCGTCCGTACCGGTACCATGAGCGGCAGCATTGCCTGCTAGAGGCAGTGGGGAGAGGGACTCTCTGACAGGTTCCACTCACCACCAGCCCGCTCCACACTGCAGGTGCATTTCTTTGGATGACCTTCCCATCTCTCAAAATTGCTTCTGAATTCAGGAACATTTGGAAGGGGTTAAATCATGTGCTGTGAACCAACTGGCAAGAAGGAGAAGATTTGAAAGCAAACGTGAAACCAGGGAGAAGGGGAAGGAGCAGCTGCTCTGACGGGATGAGCTCAGCCCCTCCAGGTGTCCCAGGAACACGAGCATGTGCCCTGCCAGCCACGGCAAAGGCAGCGGGACAGGCAGTGACTGCGGCACTCAGAAGTGGGGCAGCAACAGCACAGGCATAGCTGCCCTTTGGCTTCTTGCTGGGGCTCCATCTTATGCATTTATTGCAGTTGCATGTGCCCGCACTAGTGCAGACTGCGTGAAGTCCTGGGGGATCTGGTTATCCCACAGCTCTGAGGCAGGCACAGATCCAGGGAATGAGGGAGGCTGAGAGAGAAGGAGTGGTCTGGGCAAAAATGTGTCTAGAATTCCCCAGGCTCTTGTTGGACAGCAGTGCTAGAGCCAGGTTCCTCCCCACTGAGCTGAGCAAGTTCCTCTCTGCAGCAAGTCAATGCAGGATCATGGATTGCTCTGTCAAGCAAAAGATTTTTCCTGCTACTGCGTCCTTCTTCAAAGATGGAGCTCTCTCTAACACACGCTGCTGTTCTCTTCTATCAAACACACACAAGCGTAAGTGTGCTGTGAGAGCACCACGCGTCTTTGTAATGTCTATGACATGCCAACACCCATGGTGTGAAATCCCCATTCGGTTTCAGGTCTTCTCTTTGCCTTTTCTTCCAACCACTTCAGCATTTTTGAGCTTCTGAAGGTTTAGGAGTTTCTACTTTTTTGCATAATTAGGAAATTCAGAGCTGTGGTTTATCTACTTGTTTCCTGTGAAACACAAAGGGCCTGAGAGATTGGAGGGGTGTATGTGTGTGTGTGGTGTGTGTGCAAGGGTGGGGGGTGGGTAGATACGGCTGCCTAGAGACTACAAGGGTGAGTGTGCAGTATCATGAGGAGAGATTTTCCCTGGGTCCCACTGGCATAAAGAGAAGACTGCAGCCACATTTGTCTGTGACTTCTGGAAAGTACTTATCATGCCCAAGGTGACGTGCTGCAGCTTGTTGTCACTGTAGCTCTCAGGCTGTGGTTCAGTGGCCATGGCAGTCCTCCTCTCTTGCCAGTGGGCACCACAGTGCTTGCCGAGCATCCTCTCTTCCTCACCGACATCAGCAACATTTTCTGCTGTTCAAATCCTTTCCTACATTGCAATGTTTGCCACAGAAGTGTCTTGTTGGCTAGGAGGCGTTTTGAACAGCTGTGACAAGGAAGGGTCACGGTGGGTGTGAGGGATGGTCCGTCCATGAAGATGCAAGCAGCACTGATGGAGAGTTTGGTGCTCCCCATCAAAGCTGCCCTTTCCCATCCGGCTTTGGCCCTGCCACTGGGCTTGGACTGCCAAGCTGGGGAAATGGCAAGCAGGCAGAAGGCATGTCATGATTCAGCAGCGCTCATTTTTGCAACCAGCTTTCCAGCTGCCAGAAGAAAGCGAAGTTCCTGTATGAAAATGTTTCCGGTTGAATATATCGTAAAGAGTAATAATAGATATTTCAAGATGTAAACAGTAGCTTTTTCCCTCCAGAAAAAAAAAATAATCACAATTACAGCCTTTGCATGTCACGTAGCTATTTACTAATATGTAACATAACTCTAGGGATCAAAAGTGGGGGAAAGAAACTGGATTAAAGGAAATGTGGTTTTTTTTAACCTAAAGTGTTCTCCATAAAACTATTATGCTGAGAGGATGGCTAATGTAACCAGTGTGTGTTTTGAAGCGTGTCATGAACACTTTTTATGCTTTCTGAACACACAAAGAGAAACCCCAGGAGGGAATTAATTTACAAATCTGATTAAGCATAGTGCCTAAGTGGCAAAAAGCATCATACAATAAATAGTAGACTCCACAGGTAAGCAAAGCTTTAAAAATATAAAACAAACATACTCCAGAAAGAGCTGAGATGTGTGCATTTTGGGTAGTTTAATGTGTTTGATTAGATGTCAAAGGTACAGACAACGAAAGTAGAGGTCACGCTGAGGTATTACTCCCGACCTGTTCTTCATTAAGCCATAATACTGCTTGTCTAGTGTAAAGCACATATCTTAATTTGGGAAGCAAAGGCAAGACTGTGAACAGAGGAACGAGTCCTAAGATAGCGGTTTCTACCTGATGTCAAGACAGACTTATAGTGTGGTCCTCAGCCAGTCACAGTGGAGTAAGTTAAGGTGGACCAAGAACCTGCCATCTCCCGGGGTTTTGTCCCCCACCAGGCACAACCTCTTCCCCCCCACTGACCCACAGAGTAGGGCCAAGTACCCCAGCACCGACTCTCTCCCCTTGGGTGCAAGATCTGCACTGCTTCACACGAGGCCACAACAAGGTCCTGCCCCAGCCTCCCTTGGCAGTGTCCCAGCTACTTCAGTCTCAATAAAAGCTACCATTTTGTATGGGTTGTATCAGCCTTCATTCATTCATATTTATAGAGTAGTTTACAACAGCATTTCAGAAGTGAGCAGTACTATTGCTCAGCAATCAGAATTTACCTGCCTTCAGGGACTTTCTGAGTTCATGGGAGTTTGGATGTTAATTACAATCCCTTATAGCTGTAGATCAGGGGGTGCCTTCAAACTCCAGACAGATGTTTATAAAAAGTTAAAGCTTTAAGTCTCATCAGTGCACCTCTGAATATTACAGCTATCTTTTTATATACATGATATACTTCCACTAATCTTCTCACCCCCTGGGATAACTGCCAATATACATAACACTTTTAAACAACATTTTTCAAAAACAAAGAGGTGACAGAGTGACGTGGCATGACTTAGACTTTCCCATGTGAGTGAGTGAGTGAGTGAGCGAGCGAGAGGTGAAACACCCTGCCCTAGTGCTGTCGTGGCAGTTGTCTGATATGAGTCCACCTTCCACCATCCTTAGTACACCTGAATGAGAGGCAAAAGTGAAAATCCATCCCTGTGTTACACTGGTCCCAGTGAAGAGAAGGAGGACCATTTTGTGGTGAAAGCCCTGAACTGGACTCAAGGTATCCAAGTTACTACGGGTAGCTCATCACGTCTAGTAATGAGATCCAGGGATTTCTCTGTGTTTCTACTTCCCCCTGCATAGGGAAGATTTAGTCATAACAACATTCTCATACCTTTGTTCTCTCCACGTTGACTGTAAGGTCTTCACATTAAAAAAAGCTCTCTTACTGTGTGTAGATTACCTAGACTAGTGGGACCTTGGTCTCCTGTAGATACCAAGAGACCAGCAACAATGAAGAAGAGGTGAAGAGCTGCCAGTTAGAAAAAGGAGACTCCATTAAGTGATGCCCTGAAACTTCTTTTCTGTGGGCTGGTAAAACATACACTCACTTACACAATGCAGACACTGTCAACAAAGCAGGAAGTTGTGTCCTCAGCATCGAGTCTCTGTGCCGTAACTGTAGGGAGTCCAACACCTTGGACATGGCTCAGGCAGAGAATCTGTGTCACATGAAAGCAGAGGAATGGAAACAGCGTGAAACCATCGGCAACAAAGGAAGGCGAACAAAAACAGGACAGACGGGATTGGAGACACAGAGCCAAGTACAAGGCAAAAAAATAGACCTGTGGAAAACTGGAAGGAAAACAAATAAATCAAGTAGGTTAAATTCTTCATCCCACCCCCCAGTTTCTTCTGCCTCATTTGCACCTGTTACTGAAATTTTCTCCCAATGCTAAAATCGGTGCATCAACACAAAGGACGTGGCAGCCCACGTGATACTTGCATGGTAAACATCTGCCTGAGGATGAAGATTGCCCTCTGTAATTTTTGCATTTTGCAGACACCACATTTAGCAAATTCAGTGCTGTGTGGGTCCCATAAGGCTGGGTCCTAACCACTATGTGCTACGGCATCTTAGATTCTGGTCCCCAAACAGACAAAGCAGCCTAAGTGATAATTTTTTTGCATGCAAGGTTGCTTTCAGCAAGTTGTACCTTTTGGAGGGCATTCCTTTTCCCCTCCATGCCGTCACAGAAGTGTTTTGGGGTTGTTGAGCAAAGATCTTCCCTTTGCTGGAATTCAGTGCCTCAAGGAAAGCACCAAAACGAAACACTCAGCTTGAAGGTTTAGCTGGGAAGCATTACAGGGAAGCACCACATATGATCATTGTTGGCCAGACCTACTGTGCTGGTTTTGGCTTGGGTAGAGTTAATTTTCTTCATAGTAGCTAGTATGGGGCTATGTTTTGGATTTGTGCTGGAAACAGTGTTGATAATA
>JAVKLA010000053.1:38264162-38325162 GCA_034782735.1 Sagittarius serpentarius
CTGCCCCACGTCCCTCGCCTTCCCTGCAAGGGTCTCTGGGTCTACCAGGGACCCCGAGCCTTGCTGCGCCCCCCCACCCCGCACGGCCTGGAGTGAGCAGCGTGCTCGTATTTACAGGGAAAATGTTTGCAACTTTTGTGTGAGAACTGCCCGAGGCTGAGCAGGCAACAGGCGCTGCGCCGCAGGCCCAACGGCTGGCATGGCTCAAGGCCGCTTCCGCCGCGGCATCGCGGCCCTCATCGGCGAGAAGGCGGCGCGGCGGCCGCACAACCCACCGCCACACCGCGCCGCCCCGCAAACGCTTCCTCCGCCGCCGGTTTCTGGCCCGGTGAAGCCAGGCGGTGGCCCCGCCCCGCGCGCATGCGCAGCCCTCCCGGGAGGGGCGGTACTGCGCCTGAGCGCGGCGGGCCGGGGAGCGTTGGCAAAGCGCCGCTGCGGGGGCGGGAAGCTCCGGGAGGGAGCTGCTGCGAGCGCCCGTGCCCAGCGGGTGGAGGCCGCGGGGGTGGAGGTGCGACCCGGGCCAGTAATGGGGGCAGTGCCTTGCACCCAGGGGTACGCCAGGCCGGGCAGGGGCCCAGCGGAGTCCTGGGCGGGCGTCTGCCGCCGCGCCGAGCAGGCGCGGTTATGGCGGCAGCGGGTTTCCTCCACAGAAGTCGGCGCTCCCCAGGCCTGGCTGGGCTCCTCCACCCCCGCGCCGCCGCCTTTTTCCTTTTTTTCTTGTTTTCCCTCCTCTTTTTTCCCCGTTCAGCAAGCCCGCGTTCCTGGTGGTAGGTTTGCCGCTAACGTTACTAACTGCTCCTCAGCCCGGCGAGCGCCTCGCGCAGGGCAGCGTGTGAGGGCGGGGGCGGAACCTCGGGCTGCCCCGCCCCTCCGCCTGCCTTTTCCTCACGGCAACGCCGCGCCTCCACCCGCCCATTGGCTCCCCCCTTCCTGCCTCCCCGCCTCCTGCCGCACGGCACGCGCTTCCTACCCCATTGGCCCCTTCCCCGCCCTCATTTGCATGGCGCCCCGCGTACCAATCGGCGGCCGCTACCTGCTTAGCATGCAAGAAGCTGGCCACTCAGCGAGCGCGGGGGCTGGGCCACCACGTGCTGTTGCTAAGCTTCGGCTTCTAAATTGTTACTATAGTGGCCAGCCAATCGGAGGGGGAGATGGGGATCTGTCAACATTCCCTGCCCCAGCCAGAGGAAAAGGGGGGGTGCCCTGGCTGCCGGTTGGCCCGACTGCCGCCCTACGTCCCGCCCCCGCGGCGAATCGCGATATCCTATTGGCGGCGCGGGCTGCCCGTCGCCTGTGTGTCAAATGTAGGTTGAGAGAGGTGCCTTATAACCGGGGGCTTGGAAGTCCCCCGCGCGTGAACTCGGCGCGGTGCGCGACGTGGGGTGCGGGGGGTTTGGGGCTCGGCTCAGCTCGGCTCGGCTCGGCTCGGCTCAGCTCGGGGCTCGGCACGGCACGGCACGGCACAGGCAGCCATGGAATTGAACTCTCTGTTAATTCTCCTGGAAGCGGCCGAGTACTTGGAGAGAAGAGACCGAGGTACTGGGCGCAGGCGGGCAGTCAGTCAGTCACCCGCAGGCGCTCCCAGCCGCTCTCGGCCTTTGTTGTGTGGCGGCGGCGGGCGGCCCGGGCCGGGGGACCAGCCCCGCGCCCTCACCTGCCCGGGCGCCGCGGGATTGACCCGGGCTTCGCCAAAGGCACCGCTCTGGGGGAGGAACAGTGCTCTTCTCTTTGCTTTTTTTTTTTTTAAAAAAAGTCGGTTATTTTTTTGTCAAGCTCTGGATGGGGATGGTGTGTGTGTTGCAGCGCTCAGGATACCTCACACTTCTCTGTGTGTGGCAGTCGTTAATTGTATGGCAGTGCTCCCCTCCCCCCCCCCTCAGCGCAGCGTGACAAGGGTTTGCATGATCCGCCTCGTTTTTAATGTGCACTCAAATAATCCTCCTAATTTCGGCACTTTTTTTCTTTTTTTTTTGGTTTACCGAGTTGTTACATTTTTTGTCTCGCTTCTTTAAGAGATGCCAGAATAAAATCCAAACAAATCAACCGGAAAAAATTCTGTTCTTTACCCTAGCGTTCCTGCAAAGGAGGAAAAAAATGCATGGAAAAAATATATTGCCACTAATGCTGACTTTGTCCCTAGAAGCAGAACATGGCTATGCATCAGTGTTACCCTTCGATAGTGACTATTCCAGAAAGAAAACAAAGGCAGGCACCATGGCCAGAAAATCCCAGAATAACAGGTAATAGACGCACCGCTTTTTCAGAATGAATCGGCAGCTTTTCCAATGTGTCTAGCTTATGTACAGTGCATACATTTATTAAAAATAATAACTAATCCAGTGTCTTAGTTTCCCCCATCCCGGTAGTCGCCATTTTTTCACTGGATGGGCTTGGCTCTGTTTTGATCTCTCATATAAACACTGCCACGCGTACACCATCTCCTTAGTACTCACTGCACTTCTAAACCATCCGCCCTCATCACTCCTGCTGCTCTGCACTCACCGACGGCGGCTTTTACTGCAGATCTTAACACCATAATCGCCACCCAGTCTTCTCTTTGCATGGCACTAATTTCCCCCCTGGCATTTATTTATAAACCGCAGGCAGTGAACCGGCCGCCTCCCCCATCGCAGCCAGAGCAGATGCAGCCTCTGGTTGCCGCACAGCGCCGGGGCTCTCGGAGGGGGAGCGTGCGGGGCGGCGGGGGGAGACCCACCCCTGCACTTCTGTAGGTATTCAGCGAGAAGGTGCTGGAGTGAACTTGACCTCTCTGGGGCTTCCGCTGCACGGCCAGGTCGCCAGCCCGCCCACCCGCCCGCCGCATGCAGATCCGTCAAAGTGCATGACTCGGTCGTTATTTATCACGATTATCGTCTGCTTTTTTGTCGTGGTAGTGGTGGTTTTCTTGTTTTCCCTGCAGCCGCTACCTGTGCTGCGACGGCACGAGCAGAGGGCTGCTGTGCGCAGGCTCTGTGCAGCTTTGTTTGCTGCTGGGGCAGCGGCTGTGTACGTGCAGGAGGCTGTCTTACAGGGACAGTGCCGGCCCCTGCCTGGGAGCTCCTCCAGTCCTGTGCTATGCCTGCCCTGCTGTGCTCTTCCAGGGCTGCGCTGGAGAGGACCGTGCCCAGCTGGGCCTGCTTCGCCCCAGAGCGGCGATGCTCTCCCCAGCACAGGCTCCGCGCTGCACGGTCGTGCTGGATGGTGGCTCCTGTAGAATAGCCTAAAATGAACTCGGCTTGCACGTGACTTGTTTGCCGAACGAGCAGTGAGTCTCAGCGGGCCCGCTCCGCTCTTGCTCCTCCAGTGGACACCCCGCACGGCAGTGGGCAGCTGGGTCTGCTGGCACTGGGGAGGTGGGGGCAGAGGGCCAGCGGCTGCTCGTGGGGCACTGGAGATGCAAACTGAAATCAAAAGCTGACGAGCTCCCTCCTTGAGAAAAACACGAGCTGGCGAGCACCCTGCTTGTGCCTGCCGCGTCCGAGCAGTGTGTCTTGAGGATAACTGAGGGGGAGCAAATTGTTCCTCTATGCCCCTGCTCCAAGCAAGGCAACCATTTTGGGGGGTATTAATTGCAGTACTCCCACGTTTTTTGGTTCTAGTTGAATTCTTTGTCTCATTTTGGAGCATAGAGAAGATGTCAGTTCATTTAAAAAAAGAAAGTCATCAAGAGTGGGAGGCGTGTCTTGTTTCCTGAGACACTTTGCTCCTGAAGATTTTTAATTATTTTCTTACAAAGTATGCTCACTGTCTCTTTTAAAAAAACTCACAGTTAACCAAAACAGGTCCTATAGGATTTCCAGCTGTAAACTGCACCTTGAATTGTATGGATTTCTTCTTATCTGTGTCTTGATTCAAGAAATCTGTGTTACTTACAGAGCTATTATTCCATCGTTTCCGTTCTTACGTCTCTTGTCATCCGCTGCAAAATAGTTACTTGTCTGAACTGTAAGCTGCTTTCAGGAGTTTTTAGGAGAGGATTTGTAATCTATCAAATACAGCAGAATTAAAAGATTTCTGGTTGCAGATTTGCTAGCGTTATTAAAGCTGAGGCATACACGTCTGCTTGCAGTTGCCTTCCTGCTTTTCTTCTGCCTGTAGATTTATGTTTACCTGTTCAGTCTTTTGCTCTGATTCTCACTCTGTAGCAGTGGCAACCTGCACAAATGCCATCCTGCGGTATGCAATGTATACATTTACTTACACTTTCTTTTCTTCTAGCTGCAGTGATTAGGTAGGGATGAGTCGTTTGTGTTACAGGACAGGATAATGCTTGTCAAGAAATGGTTTCAAGGTTGTCCACCAGGACGGTGGGTTGCCTGGTTCAGCACAGACACTGGGCTTGCTTGCCAGTGTGGGAAACAGAGGCGCATTACTTTAATGCAGCACCCTGCTATTTCAGGGATGGCTGTGCAGCAGCAGGGCCCTGTGGGCACCTCTGCGTTGTACCCACCGACTCTGTAGCCACATCTAGCAATCGCTGCTCAAGACTGCCTGTGAGCTTAGATTTGAGGGGAAGAAATTATCCTTACATTTGAACATCCAATCTAAAATGCATGAAGTACACTAGCATCACTGTTTTATTATTATTTGGAGCTTATAGGCTATAGGGTCTCAGCCCCAGACTAGAGTCTGAATTTTTGATAATACAGTTAAATCTTCCTAAGCAACTCAAAGATTAACAGAGTGAGACAACCGGCCAAAGTTCAGAGGATCTGGAGTGGTCGTGGGTGATGCGAACCACTGGGCAAAGTGTTTGTCCATATTGTTCCACTTTAACCATTTTCCAGACGTGCTGCTTTTGGATCATGAGATGCAGGCAGGCACAATTGTGTACATGTCTGAAATTTACGCCTTATTATTGCATTGTTTTTCTTACATATAAAAATACATACTTAAGGTTGGAGGAGTAGGAAAGGAGCAGATAACTGCACATTTCAGAACTGCAGGGGTTTTGCTGTTGTTTTCATTATCTATTTTTGTATCCTGCTGCTTGCAGCATCTGATCAGATTGAGAAGTGAGATAGATAATTTTTTTCATGCTTTATGAGTTACACATATATAAAAGCATGAAAAACATCTTCCTCCTCTTTCTTGGAAAATCAGAAAAGAGGGGAAGAGGAAAAAAACTGTCAGACGTGAGGAAGCCTGATGTGCTGTACCCTTCTTCTTTGTTCTGTATTTTCTCCCCCACGTTGCCTGCCCGTGGTGGGGAAAGAGCGTACCCATGTAGCACAGGTGTGCTGACCAGCTGCTGCAGACTGGGGGACCAGGCAGGGATGGATTACAGCTGCCCTGTTGTTCAGCGAGGGCACTGATGGACACCGCCTTCCTCTGCCGAGGCTGTGGTGGTGTTCATGTAAGAAATTGTATCTTGAGACCTCCATCCTCTTGTTGAAGGCTGGCGAGGCCCAGACCCACAGGAAAAGAAGGGGGAAGAAGGCTGCCCACCCTTTGGAAAGGATGCTCAGGTCTGGGCTAAAAGCTTGCCGGCCTCTTGACTGCGATTAAGTGAAAAGTAATTTTGACAGGTTTGGATTCATGCAGGGAAAAATACCAGCAGAATTGCGCTTAATTGACTGAAATCTATAAGCCTTCTGTCCACTACAGGAATTTAACATTTTTGCTTTGTCCACTGATTGCTTTGGATCAAAATGGCAAGTGGTCATTAGCAGTTTGTTGCTAAACGATATTCTTGGGGTATTGGTAGCAATCAGACACAATTTTTAGCCATTTATTTTCACTTCTACATTAAAATTGACTCAGTTTCCTATGATGTGCCCTTTCCTATGTCACACAAACCAAACTGCTTTGTTTTCTCTCTCTTTCCGGTTTGCTGTTTGTACCGTGTCCTCAGCTGAGATTCAGACTTGTTCCCCTCCAGTAGTTTTGACCAAAATCCTCTGGCAGATGAGACTGGATTCTTGTTTTGTAAAGAGGACAGGAGATTGGAGAAAGGCACAAGATTGTCTTTTATGGGGAGGTAAACCTAGATCACATCTTCTTGTTAAACTAATACTTATCAAGTACTTGACCACAGTATAATAAATGTCTCCTCTTCACAGAGCAGCAGCTGTAGTTCCTAAAGCAGTGCCATGCAGTCTAATAATTCTTGCTAATGTGTAGTTGGAATTAAAGAAAATGTATAAACCAAACAGGTGGATTTAGTGCAGTTGTGCGTTAGAAATGTTAATAACAAATATTCAAAAGTCTCCCCAAGCTTGCTGCTTGATCCAAGGAAATGGATAGGTAACACATGTGCGATGTGCCGAGGAGGAGTATGACGCAAATCTGAAATTCGGTGACATTTGCTCATGAGGCAAGGCACTTCGACAGAAAAGCACGCTAGCCTGCAGATAACTGGGCTTTTTTCTGCCCTGCCTGTAATGACACTCACCAGGTGTGGGGTGGCTCGAGTGGTGTGTGGATGTGCGTGTCCACCTGTGCACGGGGGAGCTCAGGCAGCCCCTTTGCCATGAAAGGGTCAGAAATAAGGTAAAATGAAAACTGAAATCTTAGTGTTAGATGCCAGTCTACTGAGATCACACTTAAATGTACTTGCAGAGAAAGGAATTGGACGTCAGTGGTGCAGTATGTTTGGCCTGTTAATTTAGGAGCTGGTTTATTGAAGGAGGGGGAGCAAAATAAATGCCAGTTTATAAATATATCTTCTGTATCTATTAATTAATATTTTTCTCATGTGTTATATAAATAGACTTGTGTGCTGTGTTCTGGCAAAGGGTTATATCTAGAAAAAGATGAAAGCTGCATTTGGTGTTTCAAATAAAAACAGCTTAATGTCTGAATTCCTCTGTTAATGTTGGCTCACGGTGAGGGTCAACCTGTGGCCCGCAGAGCAAGCCCCTTGCTCTCTGCAGATGTTATTCTGTGCCCACAGAAAGCAGCTTATGGATCAGAGCCTGATTTTTATTTTATTTTTCCTCAAATTTTTTTTTTTTTGTGGGAGACTTGAAAATAAAACGCTGCAAACCAGACTGTGCAGACACAGCTCCTCTGCTTTTTTTTTGCCTGGCATTCTGAATTCAATAGGTTCCTCTGGGTTTGTTTCCTAAAGCTGGCAGCAGAGGGACAGCAATTGATACCACTGTGCTTGTTTTTAAACCTGATGCATTTTGGTCCCAATATAATAGATTTCACCAACTGTTCTGTCACCCCTGAGGAACTGCAGTAGTTCTGCGATGCCTGGGAGTTGCAGTGCTCATGCAATTGAGGGAAACAAATTGCCACGGTATTAGAAGCGTGTTCAGACCTCACCACCGCAAACATGTGGCAGCACAAACTTGAATGAGGTACTGGAGCCAGCGCTCTGCATCAAGGCTGTGCCAGTATGCCTGGTTCCCAGATCACAGCTGAATCTGCAGGGCCGGTTAAATTTTGCTATGAGGAGAATGCAAAAGTAATTTCTAGTGGATTAATTCCATACAGGCTGTTTCTTTGACAGGCTGTAAGCGATGTGTTCAGTTTAAAACAAATGGAAAACACCCAACAGCCCAGGAGCAGGGAATACTGGGCAGGATGCATGCTAATGCTCAGGTTTAGCCTTGCACAGTTCCTCATCTCTGGTGATTCAGGTGGTGGGCTGTAATATTTTCAGGTGAGTCCTGCGGCAGGTAATATATGTGGACAGGGAATTCCCTGGAATGGAATTGGGATCCTTCCAGTGAAAAGCTGTGTAGCAGCTGCATCCAGGCAAGACTGCAGGTATATGAGCTGCATGCTCTTACGCACCGGTGTGCTTGGGAGAGGGAACTGGATGCAGACACTTAACGTGTAGCACCTTGTAAAACTTCTTGCTTTGTTTATTCTTAGTCTTTCAGCCTGGACAAAAGTGCAGGCAATGTAGTCGCATGTGGCCCTCCAAGTGCCATGAGGTCTTAGGTGGAGTTGAGTCCTCTGCACATGGGTTGTACAACACCCTGCTGGCCCTGCCTGCACCAGAAAGCCCTGGCATGGGCAAGGTGCTTGCCACTGTTTTAAGCACTTTGTTAAGTAGCCTGCTTTGCTTCCTATAGTGCTTTAAAATGCATTGGCAACTGGTAGCGTATTGGTGACTCGAGGTCTAGACCTGTCTCCCATTAGCATTGGGGAAGAAATTTCAGCAGTGTTGCTGATATGTCCCTGCTTTTGTCAGGTGCTGTGTTGGTTTCCTGCTGACGAGATGCACTGTCTGGTGGGGCAAGTGGATGGAGGAGTAGGGGAAGGTGTCTTCATAATGAAACAGGCAGCGCACCATGCATACACTGAAATCTCAACCCAGTACCCATGTGGGCAGTTCCTGCTGACTCACCTGTAAACTAGTAGAAAGTGGACTTTGGGGGAGACTTGTCTTTTCTGTGTTAGTCTTACAACCTCAGTTAGTACCTGTCCTAATTGCTTAGGTGTGTCTGCTGAATGATGCATCAACCAAGTGCTCAAATCCAATACCTAGAATTCTTGTTTAGGGGAGGGAGGGTGGTGGAAGGGGACAGCTCTGGGGAAGTGCTGTTGGAAGTGGCACAGCATCTTGGAAACCAACATCTGCATTTACTTGGCTCCTCCCCTTCTTTCAAATCTTCTTTTCACAATTTATTCACAAATAAAATTTAAGTGCTACTTCATAGCCGGTGAACTGCTCAGCATTTGCTAAAGGGATATTAGGCCTGTCTCAGGTCAACAATGTAGTCTAAGCAGCAGCATTCCTCATCTCCTCCTTCTCAATCTATGATTTTGCTGATTTTTTTTTTTATTGTTGGCTTTTTCCCTTTATTTTTATCTGAGCCTTTTTATTGACACCTTTCCTTCACTGCTACCCCCAACTCCCCCAGGTTTTGCCTGGAGATACAGAACCCAATATAGTGAACTTGAGCTAAACACTAAAAGTTTTCCTTCTCTTGCAGCTGCTTTTGAAGGGCTCCATAGACCATTTGTCTGAAAGCCACAGTCATACATATGTCTCTTTTACATAAATATATATATATCCATGTATCTTCTTAGTCTTGACCTACATCTTACCTTCTACTGAAGTAACAAAAGACTCCATTTTGAAACAGAGGTAATGCTTGGGGTACTGGTTTGTGTGCAGATTGGTTCTTAGGGTTTTTTTTTCTCCTCACTTCCGGTTGCATGAAGAGCAGAAAGGAGGTGGATATTCTTGCAATATACTGTGCTGTAGACAGTGAAGGAGAGAGTAAACAATATTTAGAGAGAGGTTCATCTCTCCTGGAAACAAACCCAACAAAAAAACCCCATCATTCTTGTAATAGGGTATTTAACTTGCTCTGTGGAAGGAGCAACTGTCAGGTAAATGTCAAAACTCTCAGTTTTGGTTCCTGGATAGGGCCTGATAGTTGAGGCATTAGTCAGCCTCCCTGCATCTCCTGAGATGTGTGGCTGGTGCCCATGTTTGCACTGCAGGTGTCAATTAGTTTTTTGTGTCCCAAAGAGTGCTGCAAAGAGGCACATGTTCATCGCCACTCCCGTTTGGTAGCTGGCATAACCAGGGCAGGCAGCTGTGCCCCTCCAGAGCTGGTCTGGCAGGACATATCCCAGGTGAACACCAAGGTCACCCTTCATGATCCAGAGGTGCCTTGTAGGTGTGCTGCATGCAGCAGGACTTCCAGCTACTCATTGCATCCTTTCTTAACCCAGCGAAATACTCTGTGCAGGCTGAATTTCTTGGCCAGTGGTTCTGCTGGTGCAGCGGTCACCATGCATGCTCACTGGAGCTGGGTGTGAGCTCCGCTACAGCAGGCAGCTCAGAATTGGCTAGTTAGAGTGATTGTGTTCATCTGTGTATGATTGCCAAAAATGTCAGGGCAAGGAGGTCATGCCATAGGGATGAATCTAGACCAGCCTGTATTTCATGTCTCTTCCAGAGTTCCTTGCGAACAGTGTCTTTGTGCTTTTCACGGGCCCGTTGGGGGTGTTTGGGGAGAAAGGTTCCCTCCTGAACTCATATTTTCTGTGTTTTCATAAACATTGGCAGATTTGGCATAGTGTTCATCACTTTTTGTGAATATTGGTGTGGAGAAAAAGTTTGATCTGTATGTGTGTAGGAGTAGCAAATAAAAACGATATCCCTTTATTATGGTCAAATGGCAAAGGCAGTAAATCACAGCAAACCCAGCCCACCTTGACCTATTAATATAGCACAGAATATGTGTAAAACACTTTCAGTGTTGCTGTATTGGTCAGGAGCACTTACATGGCATTGTAGGAATACATACATTACCTGACTGTGGCTCACTTGATGCAGCAAGTTTAAAAAAAAAAAAAAAAGAAAGAAAGAATTCATAGGCTCTTCAGGAAAAGATACCAGGTAATGGTTGACATAGTTGATGTCTTGGTAACAACACTGAGATGCTTTCCAGTGAAAGTGGATTAACATTAGTGCTGAACCTTGTAAGCATTTGAATTTTCCTCTACCTGCAGAGGGGCAGTTTGCTTAATTCCTTGCAGGATCAGGAGCTGCACCAGCCTGAAGTAAATTGCTTGCGGGTTTGTTCATTGGATATTTCTTTGCCTGAGCTTGCTCTCTTCTTCCCCTCTCTGTGGCTGGAGAGATGCTTTCATTATCAGTAACACCTAGGTACGCCGCAGCATCCAGCTGCACTCCTGCGTGGGGAAAGGCAGAACGGCTTGCCACCAGGCAGGTCGTGCATTTGTGCAGGAACGCTTCTTACCCTGTGATGTGTCTGTTTACTCGACGGACTGTGCACTTACACCTCCAAAACGCTGTCTTGGTCAGCACATCATGCCCAGATGCAGGCAGGGGTTACAGCACATTGTAGGAGAGCTGCTTTGACGTGATCTGCCAGCTGTAAAAGCTGCCACTGCATTTATTATCTTTTGATCCTTATGTACTGGACATGTTTTCAGTGCGACAAAAGTAAAAAGCCGGGAAGCTGCTGGTTTTGAAGGGGCAACAATAACTTCATTTTAGGAATGTTTTTAATCTGAGCTGCATAATTAAATAAAAGTAATATTTCCAGCTGAATCAATTAAAAAAAAATAGTCCTCCAAGAAGTTAGGGCTGCCTTATAACGGAAAAAAAACCTGAGGCATCAGTTGGGGAAAAAAAATAATAAATCTTGAACCCTAGTAGATTGGAAGAGAATAGCATACTAATGTGGTCAGTTCAGGCACTGTGATTTTTTTTTTTCCTCTGTTTGTAGACTCAGAAGTATTAAGAGGATTCCTCTTTTTTGCCATTAAGATGTCATCAGCAATGGTTAGATGCTGATTTTTCTTTCTGCTTCTCCATGGGCTTGAAAGCTGGCTTTTTGGGTGCTTTTTACTCATACCTGTTACCATTTAGATCTTCTAACACTTTCTGCCCCCTCATAATTTTTCTTCACAGGTAAAAATCTTGTGGGCTGTTTTTATTACTAACCTGCTCGGTTTTTTATGTCCAATTCTGTCTCTGAATCTAATCTTGAACGCTAATAAATGCAAATTTATTATAATTCCCCTCAAACCCACAGGTTACTCATGGAAATTAAGTTGATACCTTGAAGTATCTAAGGGATGTGAAAGTGAAGCACTTTAACAGCGAAGCTCTTTCATAATCCATATAAATACATGTTTTAGAGAGCTCTTTTGCAACTTATGCAGGTGTTGGCTTTTAAATATTCTAAATCTTGGTTTACTTATCCTTTTCTCTAATATTTCTTTTTTCTTTTTAATAGGTCATCACACAACGAACTAGAAAAACATAGGTAAGTCTTGAGAAAAAAGCAAATTAAAAGATGTATGGCTGACATTAGAATTACCATGCTTATTGAAGATATTTTGTTGAAATTGTTGTGATTCTGCACTGAATAGTTTATTAAGTTGGGGGTTTTTAATCAACTAAAATCTAATAGGTATAGTATTATTTGGCTTTTTTTCTGTTGTTTGGCATGCTATTTTTGAAACACCCCTGATAATTAGCTTTGGACTGATTAATGCTGTAACTGGTTAACCATACTGTTACTAATAAAGAATCTGATTGCAGCAATTGTTTGCTAGAGGTGTTAAATGCTGTATGAACAATCAAAGTGTTTTGTGATTAAGGTGGATGATTTTCGGGAAACAGTATGTCACACAGGGTTATTCTATGTTTTTTTTAAAGTATGCCTAAAGTGCAGTTAATTTTCATCTTGCATGTAAGTACCTACAGATATGTTTTTCCCCTCCGTCTGCTTCCTTGCTGGTACGTGTCCTGTCCAAACAGCTGTGTGTGAGCTAGAAATCAGCAACTCCTGAGCTGCAGCCCTGGTTCTGTGTATCCAGCGCTGTGTGTGAAAAGCTGTACTTCCTTACCGAGGACATTCATTAGACCCTGAAGACCGGATTTTTAAAGAACATGTTTGCACAGTTTTGGAGGCAGTGTTTACTGTCTGTTGTATCTTGTCAGAGTTTGTCTGCAGATGGGCTTTTCAGCTGTAGGAAGTCTCCTGAGGTACACTGCTCTGAAGGTGCACACAGAGAGCTGCCAAGTGCAAAAGGTGCCCATCTTCGCATTGGCTTTTGGTTCCCTGGCTGAGCAGTGCTGGGGCACCCTCACTGCAGGATCGCTGCCTTTCACTTATCATTCGGGCAGCAGGACAAACTCTCTCTCGGGCAGTTTTTTGTTCTTTTTCGTGTAGCTTGTGGTCTTTCGGGTTTCATGCATCCAAAGAAAGCAAGGGGTGTATGTGTGAATATGACTTAAACCTATTTGCATGCTTCTAAATACCTGAAACATGGTTGATGGCACAATAAGATTGAACTCAACTGTGTTGGGTTTTTTTGTGTGTGTGTTGTTCTGTGGCCACAGTTATGTAGCAGCTAGACCATCACTTCCCTTGCATGCCTACATGCTTTCCTGTAGTTTAATTGTAATATGAGTAAACTATAGCCCTTCCTAATAGCCACGTGGTCATCCTAGAGATGAGAGGAACTGGGGAGCGCTCAAGCTCACAAACACAGGCCCGGGCTGCAGAATGCAGTGCATTGGCTAAGGCGGTGAAATCAGCTGGCAGAAGTTCTGCTGACAGAATCTTCAGGAAAATAACTTCATGCAGAATTCTGTCCTTCAGTCACTTCAAAAGAAAAAAAAATCTTTGGCCCCAACTGTGCTTCTTTCTCACTCCCATTTTTTTCCATCCTCTTTCTAGATACTCTGTTCCATTTCTTCTTTTTCCCCCCGCTCCATCATTACTGATTTGTTGTCATCCAAACTGCATATTCCTTTTATTTTCTTTCTTCCAGTCATTTTTCTAACCCAAGCATGGAGTTGCCTCCTCTTCCCTCTGCTCTGCCTTAACATGTTTAAGCAGCACAGTAAATGAGGCACAGCAGCATTTGCAGCAGATGCAGGGGCAGAAGAAGGATCTATTAATTGTTCAGTCTCTGTTCTCACTTTCAGTTCTGTGTTGTATCTTTGTAGTAACTGGACCATATAGTATTTGCCTTGCTCCCTTTTCTTTCTCTGCCATCTCAAGGTCAAAATAGGTAAACTGCAAGGTATGTGTTGTGATTATGTAACTAATATTTGTAACTGCTGCTGCTTGCTGTATCTCTACAGTTAGACTATACCTGAAGCCAGGTTTTTATTATTCCTGGTGAGAACCTGCGAATTACTGCAAGATCCTTGTATGTGCAAATGGGTGTTCACAAAAACAGATGAGGTGTGCACAGTTCTAGTTACCTAATGTATTGGTGCGAAGGACTCTTGTAATTTTAATTTTTTTTTAACAACCCCCTCCTCCAGCACTGTGGGTGTGTGTGCTAATAATACCAATCGTACTGGTTTTCACTGTGTTTTATTAAAATTGCATTAAAATCCATCGAGCATCTTGCAGAGTTTAATGTAAGATTCACAGCAGTAGTGTGTCCCTGTAGCAGCTGGTCCTTGCAGCAGAGCCCTTCCTCTTCCCCCGGCACAGCCCTGCTGGCTGTGAAGCACTGGATGTTGATTTTGGAGGTGTATCCTTTCCAGGACCAGTGCCTTTGACTCACCACTGCCATGATGCTTCTGGCTGAGGCACACTTGGTTATCTCACAGGAGCTTGTCAAGGAGGAAGAGAGGAGATGGCTGCTTATATCCTCCTCCTTGCCCAGTCCCTCACATGGTGTCTGTGGGCTGGACTGAGAGCTGGAGGGCAGGGAAATGGCTTCCTCATTTACAGGGCCTTTGCGTCCTGGATGAGGGTGGCCAGAGCTGCCACTAACCCGAAAGCCACAGTAGCCGTATACTGGTACACGGTGCTGTTCAGATTCTGCATTGGTGTTGCATATAAGAGTTTTATCTCTGGTTTTGACGTTAGTGGGAATGGCAGTGGTTGATCTCTCTGTGTGTGCAGAGTCGGCCATTTGGCACCACTACTTTAATTTGCATTTTCTACTGCTGGGTCTCTTTTCTCTGTGCTCTTGAGGGGACGCTTAGAGGAAGACAAATGGAAGCAGAGACATAATTCCAACAAAAACTCTTGTTATATGCTAGAATTCAGACAACAGTTATGGTAGTGTTTGTCAGCAATTCATACATAAAATTCCTTTTTCCCTTCTTTAAGTCACCGTGGAATACCCTGCTGAGAACTTCAGTGTGTGTTCATTATCGTGAAACTCTTTAAGGACTCATCCCTCTAATGGCAGTCCTGTTTTGGTCCTGTGTGGTTAAGGTTTGCATCTCAGAGCCATGAAACAGGAAACCCCCTAAATAAAAAGTAGGAAGGCAGGAAATCTTCTGTCCTAAGGACAAATGAGGTTCTGGAAGATATGTTAATAATTACAGACAGGTCAATCAGACTGCCACTTGGATGTAACTAGTTCCTAATGACAAATACGTACATGTATATTCATGTATATTATTTTTTGTTATTGTTTCCAGCCAGAGTGTTAGATCAGTAGGCTTTCACAGAGCAATATAAATAGCAAGTACATTGGTAATCAAGATTTTTTTGCAAGGCAGTTTTTAAATCAACCTAGAGAGAAATTCAACTTTCATAGTGTAAAAAAACCAAAGAATCCATGGGAGACTCAAGCTTCTTAAAAAGACACAGCATAATCTCATTTATTTGCATCAATTTATACTAGTTCTGCATTACAATGTAAAAACCAAGCTATATGCCCCTGAAGATTGTACTGAGATCTTCACACTGCTCTCTGAAGGCAGTGAGTCATCTGCCCTCTGCTACTCATGTGTGGACTTGTCCCCTCAGCTTGCGCAGGGCTGCAGGAGGAAGCGACACCTCCCTGCTGTGGTCCATCCTTTCTTGCCAGAAGCGAATGGAGCCCTGAGGAGGGATACTGGGATCAACCCATCAGGGCTGCTTTGGTGACAAAGTCATTTCTCTCCTGCCTGGCCATAAGGAGCTCTGCTGCAGGAGGAGTTCAAGATCTTGTCCTTTCTATGGCAAAGTCTTCGAAAATAGCTTGTGAAACGGAATGATTTTAAAGAACAGCTTTTAAGAATTAGTGAGGAAATTAATAAAAGTGTACCTCAAAATTGGCAAGCCACGTGCTGCTGTCCCCAAACTGGCACTGTGTGAGCTGAACAAGTGCCTTGGCTGGATGACCATGGTACAGTTTGATCTAGATGGACAATTATCTCCTGCCTCTGTCGAACCCTTTGTATTACTCTCTCAGGGGTTTTCCTGTTTTTTTTTTAATCAAGAAGGGGGAAGGGACAGATCAGCAGCAGTAAAAGTTGTCCTGCCTGCATTCCACAAAATAGTAAACTGGCAAGCAGTGGGAGTATAATTAGAAGAGGGAGCTGATTTATGTCCTTGGGCAGGATGGACTGGCAATCTTGAGCATGGCAGTGCTCAGCACTGCAGCATCTGACTTGCAAGTGCTCTCCTGCTTGGAGGAATTGACAGATCCCGTCCCAGGTCCCCAGGCATAGGTTTGACAAAAGCTGGCGAGCTGAGCTGGGTGGAGGTAAAAAGCAGGCATTGCTGTTGGGAGAGGTGTGCTCTAGGGGCATTTTCCTGCTTACCTGTGGAAGTTGCTCCAATAAGAAGTACACAAGTGTTTAGCTCAGTCCCTGGGTATCGAGTGGGACAGGGAGCAGTCCTCTCTTGTTCAGGGCTTACTAGTTTGTATTGCAGCAAGCTGGGACTACTGTGGAGATGGCCTGGGTCAGTTGAGTGGGACAGCCCTGAATTTTTAGAAGTGCAAGACGAGGATGGGTAATGCATGAGACACAGTGACTGGCAAAACCTTTTAGAGGAGCTTCCCAAATAAGTCTTAATGTATGCATTGTTTACAGCACTGATCGGGGGGACACTGAAAGTATTCCCGTGCATGCAGAAGGTAATGCTGTCCTGAGGTTTGGGTAGTGCTTTGTGTAGTCCTTAAACCTAAAATCTGCCTGAGAAAAAGGTTGTTCTGTTGCATCATCATGTGTATGAAGTAGATATCTGTACATAAATGTAGGTTTTGATTAAAAATATGTATTTTGATGGCAGCATTACGACGTACAACATTAGCTGAGAAAGTAAGTAGAGTAGGTGCCTCTGAAGTTAAGTTCTAACAGATAGTTCTCTCATGAAGGAAGTGCAGATGCCAGGAGCACAGTTACATTCATTAGTACATTAATTTCACCCACCAGAGTTACTTGGAGTTTAAAGTTTATATAAGCTGAGAGAGTGCACAGATGGATGTCTTTAAATTCTCTCTGTGGTTCTTCATGTAACTGAATTGCAGGGTTAATGGAAAGCATGTAGTTGCCAGTTGCTGATAAACTTGTAAGTTTTGAAACAGAACTGAAAGGTCATTGAAGTAATAGCATACCAAAACAGTGCTTAATGTTTATTTTATTATGGGCTGCCTTTTCAAAATTGCAAATTACCATTGTAGTTAGTACTGTTATGCGGCATAAAGATATAACTGCATTGATCCATCACACTGTACGGCTACGATGCCGCAACTAGTGGAGGAAACCCCCAAACTAGTGCTGGAGATAATGTACTTCCAGGGAAGGATCACCCAGCATATGTCTTGCTGCTGTGCTTCCATCAGGACTTTAACCCAGCCTGGTTGCATGCTGCTGCTGCTGGGTCCTGCTTCCTGCTGGCACAGGAGGAAGGGGAGAAGCTTGCTTCTTCAGCCAGTTTGTCTTCCTGACCCAGCTCACTGTCACATGCACACACGGAGAGGGTGGGATGGCTTCTTTGAGTGATGGTATTAATTTACAGTAGAGAGCTGTACAGTTCACTTCTTTGTCAGTTTAATATTTCTCCTAAGCATCCAGTTTTGGCCACTATTGTCTGGAGAGCACTGTGCTGGATGGGTCTTACTTGGTACAGATCTTATTGTTATAATGGGTCTATAAAAACTGCTGCCATCTCTAGGACGTGTCTAGATCATGCATAACCATCCAAATAACATGGCTGCTACATTAGTGGTGGGAACCACCTCGTCTTACTAGCAGAACTTAACCTCCATGTTATATCTTTCTTCTGGTTTTCTGGTCAGGTAAGGAACTTTTTACACCGTCTGGTTGGTGTGAAGTGGTTTATTGCAATTCAAGTGAATTACAATAAACATACCTTTGCCCTGCTTAAGCAAGGTAATGTCTGACTTGATTTTTTTGAGCTGACAGCCACCATGGTTTAAGCATCTGCTCCCCCCATAGCTATGACTGCCTCCCTGAGAGTGCCAGCTGTAGTGGCCAGGCGAATGGTGTTCCCTCAGCCAGTGCAAGGCTGAGTCTCAGCTCAACCCCCCTTTTACCTATAACTTAACCTCAGATTTCCAACAGAGGAGCAAAGTATATGGTGGCGTTTGTGTCTTAAATTGCTCTAATAATTTTTTCTGTCGAGCTTGCTTAGCAAAGTCTATAAAGAACTGGACCCACCGAACTGAAAATTTAATCCTATGCTTTTGTTGAAATGTCCCATGTTTCTGAGTCTGACAAATCCATGGAATTAAAGAAATTAGAAGGTTTAAAGCTTTGCACTGAAGTGCTATTCTTTCCTCACCTTTTCCCCGCCTCTTGGCAGTCAGCAAATGTATGGACCTGTGGCTTGTCCTGTACTACATGCTGCAATAACTGCTATAAATACCCATGCACTGAAATGCTGTCTTTTCAGTGCACACAGCAGCTCACCCAATTATGCACTCCCAACAAACATGTCTTCCCACTTAGACTGCCGGTTTGGAAAGGAGGAGTATATTAAGCAGATGAAGTTTGGAAGTTAATCTGCTCAGGAAGTTGCATTCCAGGTGTCAGAGTTGTACACATCCTTGTGCGCTGGACAGAGCTTTTACTTGACAATGAAAAGTGGACTAAAATACAGTCTTGACTAAATTGTAATGTCCTTTTTCCTGCTTAAGTTGGCTTTGAACTGTGGAGCCTAAGTGCAGTCTTGGGTCTGGGCTCCAGAAAGCCTTGTGCTTCCTGGCCAGCCAAACAGCCAGCAGAAAGCAGATGGGGGAGAAACCAACTGCATGCATTTTTTCCACTTGAATTTGTTCATCCCTCTCTCCAAACAAGCCCATTGTGTGTTGCCTCCTAATGGACTATGTGAAAGGTGGTTTATGTTCTCAGCATCTGCTAATTGACCTGGCCAATTCTTATCCACTGTGGTAGAAAGAGTGGGCTGGTCTTTTACAAAATGGAAATAGATGGGCCAGACTTCCAGGTACTTTCAGGACTGTACAGACAACAGCTAGGTGCTGATTCCCTGCAGATAGGTGGAAGAGATGCCTGGTGGTGACTGCTCTCTTGACTGGAGGAGAAAAAGTTGTGTTGAATTAGGTATTTAAAAAAAAAGTCTTCCTTTTAAGCTTGCTTGGCTACGTCTGGGCAAGTGAGCTGGAACTTGACTTTTTTTTCTTTTTTTAAAGGTATTTAGGCAGCTAATGGGCTTTAAGAAGCTGGCCTCTGAAACGAGTCTTATGTAATGCCATGGGAATCCTTGGCTGAATCCCAACCAGTCAAGTCTGTGGAAGCCCACAGATGAAAACTGGGAGTACAGAACTGATACCTGCCATGGTTTGAAGAGGTGGCAAATGCACCTGAAAGCCAGTGGTGCGTCTCCGCCTGTTTAAGGCAAGGTTGGCTTTGTACTCCGGATTCACATCAATCTTCAGGAGGCTGGATTATTTTCTCCCAAGTATGTCATGAGCACAAAATTTCCATGACCCAGGGTCCCTGGTTGGAGTAACACTAAGGAATCAACATAGGCTGGAGGAGGTAGCTATATTCTGTGGGTTGCTTGCCCTGTCCCCTCCTCTCCCTGCCTCCATGCTGTATTGGCCTCTCTAGCTCTATTTGCAGTGCTCCTTTCCATGGGCTGCTTACTCCGTTTGAATATTGGATATACCATGGCTTGGTCCCGAATTCAAAATGTCTCTTTCTGGATGGAACAATACGTACTTTCCTGTTAAAGCTCATGCTGCGTTCCCCTCGTGGTTTCTGTCAGCGGGCATTTGTGCTTAGATTTACTACAGAGAATTCCTTTGCAGGTCAAGTAATTTTTAATCTGTTTTTTTACCCTCAGTACACAGGGTGGTTTAGCATGTGGCAGGCTGTGGGCCTGATTCTGCGCCCTGCTGAGGGGATTTCAGTAGGAGTTGTGCGTCCCTGCCTGCAGGCTGGACCCCACATCATATCTGGGCAGCTACAGAGGATGCAGTTAAGGTTCCAGAAACTGTACTGATCATGAACATTTAGCCAGCAGATCATAAATGTGAAAAAGCATAATGCTGTTCCTTCACAGCAGTTTAATTTGAGCCTTTTTTGAAAGAAGAAAAAAAACCCCACCAAACAAACAAAAAACCCTCCCAACAAACCCAAAACAAAATAAACCCAAATAAAAACTCCATGCATGTGATCCAGTTAAAATGCTTTTGTCCTAAAGAACTGTGCAATTCACAAGCATGGATAAGATATTCCTCCCGCGAGTGCTGTGTTTTGAGATGGAAACTGAAATGCATATAGTGAGCTATGTACACATCCTAGAATAGAGCAGAGTGACAGGACTTGTCAGACGATGTCAAGTGGCTAATATTATTGTTTAATTCTAGTTTATGTTAGGCAATTTTTTTCTATACAAATTATTATAGAATCATAGAATGGTTAGGGTTGGAAGGGATAGTATAATTAATTATGTAGCGCATGGAGATTGGCATAGCCAACACAGAAGAGGTGTGGGCTTGGATGTATGTTCATGAGGTCATGTGTTGCAATGCTTCTAGCTTGAAAACTAATAACCCTAGTTACAGGCTACATGCCCTACATTAAGAAAGCCTGTATTAGATTCTGCCTTATAGCAATGAAGTAGAAGATTCAGGGAACAGTCAAAGACTACATCTGAACGTGGTAAAACACCCCTAAAAGGTTGGAGAACTACTTGCGAGTCCTCTCCTCCCAACTGCCACTTTGGGATTAACGCCTAACAAATTTATCTGCTTTTTTTTCATTGATGTTTCAATTTAGGTAACTAAGTGAAGATACAAGGTGCTAAATAAGGGGGCCTGCCTGGCATGTAATTGCTGCCAGAACTCAGCAGCTCCTGTTGAAGTTAGAAGTACCATCAGTGTTTGCAAGTACCGGCTGCACAGACTTACATAGCACATTAGCTGGTATTTACAAAACATAAAGGTAGCAAACCCTGTAATTCCTCCAAGAAAGCTGACTTAATCCCGATGGGTAAGTGCTGTTGTGTTGACTGCTGAAATGAACAGCTGGGTGGAGCAAATAATTTCTGCTAGGGAAATTTGGGAGCTGCTTGTGTGTGTTTGGCTAGAAGCAGTTACTGGGTCTGCATGCTAACAGGTATTTGAAATAGACTGTGAGGTGTCTTGGTTCCCACTGCCTGACTTTACATACTCACATGGCAAGCGGGTCTAAACTTCTGGCTCTTCCTTCCATTGCCATATAACCTCAGGACACTGCACTTGAGAAATCTGGGCTGAGTTTTGTGGGGAAGAAAGAAGAAGGAGGAGGAAAGAGGGGAAGAGTTTTGAAAAGCTGTTCCATACCTTATCATTCCAAATGGATCATTTTCAAATTCTGCTCGACTGCACCCTGTCTGGCACGGAGACAACCAGCTTTGTGCTGTTCAATGGAAAGGGAAATAGGACGGAAATTAAATTATAAACAAGGCACTATCTGTGCTGTGGCAAGCTAAATCTAAACTTTGAGGCAGGACTGTCAGATATCTGCAGCTCTCCACTGTCCCATGATGCCAGATTTTGTCACTGTTTGGGGAGGGAAATATTACGTAAGTCTTGCTCTGCTTTTAATTCATATGAAAGTAAGAGTACCCATTGTAGGCTTGGAAGAGGCCATCTTTAATTACAGTCAGTGCAATTAATCCTTCCCCTGAATTTGTTTATATATACACCTCACTCTGTCTTTTGTATCTACCTTTAATTACAAGGTTTCAGTGATGGAGTTGGAGACGTACAGCAAGACATTTGGGGAGGTGTATTCTTAATTACTTCAGGGTGATTTCTTCTTTTCCTTTGGTGTTCTCACTTGGGGTCTGAACCAGCCTTCGGTTGACTGGAACAGACACCCTGCTGTTGTCCCAGGGCACCCCAGCTGTCTTGCTGGAGGACATCTCAAGTATCTACAGCAGTAAAAGCAACACCCCGCCACCTCCTTCCCCCCCAAAAGCTAATTAACTTCATTCGTGCATGCTCAAGCTGCCACCATTAGCTACTCCCTCTAAGATGGCAAGGAAGCTTTGGTAGGTACAGGTGCTGAGGAAGTATTAGCAAAAGCAAAACCAGAAGTAAGACGTAGCACTGAACATCCCTTTCTGATACTTAATTTCCCAGTCAGAGCTTAAAACTTCCTACATCTGAGAATGAGAAAGTGATTGTTTAGATGCTGAACTGGAGATATAGTTGTCTTAACTCTGATTAGGTTTTAGAACTGCAGTGTGAGTTGCTAATGTTTCTTTTGGTGCCTCATGCATGTGGGAATGTGGAGTCCCTACAACATTTGTCCAGCTAGTTAAATTGGATGCTTGGTATTTACTTGGCATTTGGATATAGAGGTACAATAGACAAAAAACCACAGTCACAGGTATCCAGTATTGCAGATATTAATGCCTCACGCCTTTATTTAACTTGATGCAGGAAAAGGCTGCTTAATTCCGGCTGTCTGCCACCCCAAGGCCTCATGCTCAGTGTGTGATGGCAATGCGTGTTTCTAATTTAGCTAAAATAATTCAGCTTGACTTGCCTCTCCTTTAGTTTGGCATCATACAGTGGTGTAAAAAAAAAAAACCCAAACTTGAACACATTTTTCCCCTCATTTGACTATGTGTAAAATAACTAGGTCTATAGGGAGGTTTAAAATTAGGCAGAAAAAGCTCACTAGGCCTTGTACTGTGCTCTCTGCACTTAGTGCTGTGCTACAGCTCAACTTCACTAGGCTTCTCTAAGCATTGTAGTCTCCCCCCCTCCTTTTTTTTTTTTTTAAGATCCTTCCTGTTGGCAGCTGTCCTGAGACACGATGTTCTTGCTTAGCATTTTGATGTGGGGAAACAGTCTGATAATTAAAGCCGGTTTCAAGCCATGAGCTGATTTGTAAGCAGTGACTTGCTCTGGGGTGTTGTCAGTCGATAAAACGCATAGCTTGTGTGCGCAGAGCCACACTGCACCTTGTGCGTTAAGCGCCACATGAGAGGGACATACACGCTCCTGGGAGCCGCTTGTGGGGGAGAGTGACCACATCCTCTTCAACCACCTTTTGGTGAATGGTTAATTTGTGTAAAATTATCATCCTGTTCCCCTCTGTGTGTAAACCTAGTGCAAACCTGTTGTTGTTATGCAGCTTTTCCTTGTTTAAATAAATGCAGTTCTCTTTGACCTATGCTCTACAGTCCTCAACAAATTACTTACAGGAGTACCATGAAAGGTGGTGAATGAAAACACACCTATTGCAGAACTGCAGACTGATGCTGTGGGTTTGGATTTGCTGTGCAAATTCGCTTTGCGGTGTTCCACTGCTGACAAGGATCAAAGTGTTACCGCACTCACGTAAATGTGGCGAGTCCTAATCCACTCTGGGCGTTTCAGTGGGGAGCATGTGTAAGTGCCTGTGTACCCCCGTGTAACTTCAAGTGGGAATTGATACTGGAATGGCATGATCTTGCAATGGCACTTTCCTTATCTAATTGGGTCTGACACCATTCTGAGGTAACAGACAAACTTAAATTCAAGTCTCCCTGCAATGTAATCTAAGAAACTTGAGTGCCAGTAGGACAGATGGGTTTGAGAGGTCTAATTTAGGAGGACTACTAAATTCTAACGTGTGCATTTTAATGTGCGAAACAAATGGGTGGAAGGCTGGATGAATGAAGTATCAAATAAGTTTATTAAAAGCATGGCTGATTATTTTTTTGTGGACTCTGTTTTCAAGTGTGTACAGTGGTATTTCCATCACTTGAGTATTTCCCCGCAAGGCACTGTTGTTCATCTGCCTTTATTAGGTAGGTACTGTGAGATGCTGAGCTCGTGAAACTAGGTGATAACTCTCTTGCTATTGATTAAAATGATTTGAGAGGTAAATGTTAAAAGATAATCAGTAAATAACAGGGCTAAAAGTAGAAGACACCTGAAACAAATTCCTTTTGTATAGGTGTAAGAATTGTTCGTATTTGTCTGATTTTGAAGGTTTAAAATATAGAAAACTGTTCCTCATAGATAAGCGCAACCTGAAGGATGAAATGCTAAAATACAGGTTGGAATCTCCTTTTCTTACCAGAGGAAAAGAAATACATACAAGGGCAAAAACGTACTGCAGGGGATTTCAGCTGTTTCCATAACGTTTGATTTCTGTTGCCTTAGGTTCTTGCGAGGTCAGAGATTTTTATTGCCTCTGGTCAAAGGATGGAGAATCCTATACATGCAAATCTGAGACGGTCACCATCCAGGAAAGACAAATGGTATCCAGCAGCCATTACGTTTGCTTGTGATGCTTTAGGGAGTCCCTGTATAGCTTGTAAATTCCTATTGACATTTCCCATGAAGCACATCTCAAATTTCTGCATGTTGCTGTTACTTACCACTGAGACCCGAGACAATGAAGGGCTGTTAAGCCTTTCATGGCTGCTTTTCAGACAAGAGCAGCTTAAGCCAGTGGGATGGCTGAAGCCTCAGGAAAGCGGTGAGGACAAGCCTGGCTGCAGGGAGGAGCCTGGAGAAAAACAAGGAGAGGAGATGAGGGTGGTCAGATGTCAATCCTGTAGCTCTTAATACTGCGGAGCCTGAGGCAATGGTTCTCCAGCGGTTAAAACAAATACCAGTCAGAGCTGCTGGTGTCCCACCTGCCCTGGAGTCCTTCATGACATGGTCCTGCCTGTGCATTGCCTTGCAGAAGTGCTCCTCTCGGTGCCTGCTACAAGCCTGTGAAGGAAAAGGACTGGTTGGAAGCTAACCACTGCATTTGGTTTTGTCGTCTTGCTAGGTTGGTCTGCAGGCGGCTTAGGCACTGGGATGAGCATGCGGTGGGGTGGCACTGGTGGGGGGACGCCTGTGTCACATTGCGCACGCCTCTCTTGACAGCTCATGCTGTGACTCTCTGTGGCAGGAGAACTTCAGGGGGAGAAGGTCGAGGAACAGGCACTAACTGTGCCACAGGACTAGTATTTCTTCTGCTGGTCAAAGTCAAATGTGACTGCTTCTGCTGACAGATATACTCCAGAAGGGACAGCACATGAGCAGTCTGGCCTGCCACCAACTGCTGAGGCTCTGGTCAGGTCTCTCACACTAGTGTTGTACGGGTTGCTTTACAGGATCATTCCAGCCCAAAGCGAGCCTCGGGAGTTGCTGTCATTTGCCCGTCTTACCTCCTGCCCCTGGCTTATGGCAGTACATGGGCCACCATAACTCACTCTCTGGTTGGAACCAGAGTGCAAGGAACATCAAAGTTGGCTTGTAGGCATTTTGAGAGATGCAGAAATGTTGATGTAGCCCAGTGCTTGTAATATAGGACAGGCAGCTGTCATTGCACTCAGCAGGGAGCAACTGGAGGGATGGGGAAAGGAGGGAGAGGGGAAGAGGGCAACATGGGCAGCAAGGTCTGCCAGGCATCCCCTCTCCTGGGAGTCAGCAGCTTCCCTCTCGCAGATCAGTCAGTATTCACCTGTCCCTGGCTTGCCTCCCACCTGGCTTTCTGCACGCTGTTGCCACGAGGCTTAGCTGGTCAAAAATGCATAATTTGTGGCACTGCAGATACTTCCCTCAACTTATGTTTGGTGAAAGATGTAGGAATAAGTTCTGGTTTCATGCATATGTTCTAAAACACGAACAAGCTGCAACTTTTGGAGAGTAAAAAGGCAAAGTTCAAGTATGGAGTCTTGGCTTGGGCAGTGGGCTGAAGTGGCACTAAGTGAAAGTAAGTAAAATGCACAGGGAATGCTGCATGTACATTTATGTATAGTGAAATAGAGAACTTAAATATTTTTCAGAGTGATAAAATGCACAATACATTGAAATGGTAAGCTGTATAACAGGCAGCAGAGGTTTTCTGCTGTCTTCCTTAGCATTAGGAACAGCACCAGACATTTCTGAGCAGTATTTGCATGAAAACTTGCAGATGACTTAAGTTCATAGCAGCACTTTGAAAGCTAGTAATGGTTAATATACACTTGCAGCCATTGCCTTCATAGGTGTTGATGTCTTGTGTTTGGATACTTCAGAGGTACCCCAAGACCACCAGCTACCTGGCTGCTAAAGCTATCTGGCTGGTTTCAATTTAGCAAGACAGATGCACAGAAGTACTCAGCACACTGAAAATGCATATAGAGGATGAAATTCCTAGTTAATGCTAAAGTAAATAAAGCAGGCGGTTGCACTGATTATAGGGCTGTTGCATTTAATTCACTAACAATCACCGCAATTAGGCACTCACAGCTTTTTCTGCCTGTTAGTTGCCACAGTGCCTTCCCGGGCTTTGCTGCTGAATTTAGTTGCAGAGGCCTCTATGAGGTATTAGACACAGGCAAAAAATAAAAATGCCATGTGGAACAAACCTTGGATGAATCTTCACCTGCAGCACAAACTTCAGGATTTTGTTCTTAATATGAAAAAAAAAAAAAGGCCTCTATTGCAGAACACTGGTGTTTGGCTTATCTTTTCTTGGATAATAAAAAGCCAAGAGGTTTGCTGTAAGGGCACTACTGAATTTTCTGGTTTTGACTGAGGCACTCAGCTGTGAGCAAACATTTCACACATCTCGTAGCAATCAGCACACTGGGTGCCTTGCTATGGTACAGTGCTTTAATACTAAGGGGTTTTCTTTCCTTTTCACTAAAGCAAATTTGTTGCGTAGTTGAAATAGATTGTGCAGCTCAAGTACGAGCTAGAGACTCTTCTTGAAAAAAAAAATGTATTTGATGTATCCTTTGTAGAGTAGAAAGTATTGAAAGTGTTTCTGACCTGAAATAAATATGGAAGAGACAGGATTCTATACTTCAGTGGAGGGTTGTTATCTTCCATTGTATTTAATGTTTTGCTGAAGATATGCTGAATTCTGTCTGGACCGTTAATAAATAGCTTTCTTTAGAACCATTTTTATATGATTGAATTTCTATGATTTCTTAAGATGGAAGTTTATATATAATCTCTTTAAATGCCTTTGTAAATAAATGTGTTTTAATTAGTACAGAATCATCTTTGGTAGCTTATAAAAAGTATTGTAGAGCTGTAAATATATCATTCCTGACACTTTAAGAAAAGTGTTAGCTTAAGGAGGAGTGAGGCAAGTATGCTTGAGTACCAACTTCTACTAAGCAGAGTGGGGTGTATTACGTGTTTATCTACATTATATGTATGACCATGATATCCAGGAATATACAAAATAATATGAACACATTTAATTTTCAGTACCATTAAAGCCATTTGCAGCAAAATTCCATCATTGCTCAAGAGTGTGACTGTGCACAAAATAAAAAGAAGTGAAGCCCTTAAGAGATCTTGACTTGCTCTGTCAAGCTCTGGTATGAAAGGGTTGATACTGGAGTCAGAAGGCAGGCAGAGTTCCTCTCTCTTGATTTTACCTTGGTGGCAGGTGAATCCTGAAGTGGCAATGGGGAAGTTTTGACTGCTGGTCTGCATTTCTTAAAACTTTGAAATAACGATAAGTTTATGAATAATGATGCTGTCTGTGTTCATCCTGAGCAGTGCATGTCACAAAGGATCCTGAGCTTCTGTGTTTGCTGATGTCTATCTAAAACTCGAGTGCTCCCTGTATGCAGGTATTTGCATTTCATAAATAAAACTGTGAAGAGTCTTCCTGTAAAAACATGAGTGTCTTACAATGGCAGTTAGCTCACTTCTGTATTTTATGCTGAACTTCATGCCTGGTAGGGAGATAAAATCACCTTTCTTTAGGGAGAAAACACAAGCATTAGTTCACCCCAGGGGTCTCTGACACAGAGTGGTGGGCTCGGCCCAGACTGCTTTGGTTCACAATGTACCTGGAGAACATTTGACTCCAGAAGTGAATTTTTGGTGCAGAGGTTGTTCTCTGACTTTATCCTACGTACATTATTAAGCTAGATTACATAGTCATTATGCAACAATGAAAAATTTAGTAACTGCTCTATATTTAAACCTTTGTGTGTTAACTTCATTGCACAGCACCATGACCAGGATAGGTTTGAATGTGGAAAAAAATGTGAAACACGAGAGAAGGAATCTGAAATGCTTTGGTAACTCCATCCAATTTATAATAATAAGTCTTCTTCTAGATTAATTTCAAATAGGTTTATATTCTTTGAAGCGGGGGTTTTGTTTGTATTAAGTTTGTACTGAATTTGCCTTGCAATAGGGTATGAGGCTGTCTGGTTTTTGGACTGAAATGGTTAATGTACAGAAATGACGAATTTTTTATTTTTTGCATCTATTTCATATATATATGTTGTTCTTACTAGTGCGGCTTGTAATGATTGCATTTGCAATGTCATTTGAGTGTTTGATCTGTAGTGTCCTTTTCTTTTCAGAACATCACCAAGCAAGTATATTTAGCAGTTGATTTGAGAGTATGTCAACCTCCTGTACACAGAGCTAGTTTAGTAGACTAAATTTGGGACATCTGAAATACAGACACATGTTAAGCCATGCAAGCATTTTTAGCATGAAAGCATCTTGCAGAAAACACAGTTAGAGCCTTCTTGTGAGGCAAGTATTGTTTCAGGCCCATACGTGCTTTGGTGATGCACTACAGTGTGAGAGGTACAGTGGGCTGTGGGTGTTGAAGCAACAACACCCTGTCTAACCCACCTAACTTCTGCTGGAGCCAGCATGAAGGGAGTTTCAGAGCATGCGGTATGGGAATATGGACATTTAGTAGCTTTTTGTCCATTTCCTAGCCTTGGAGATCCTTGCCGCCCATCAGCTGGAGATGCTGCAGCTCTAAGGTGCCTCCCAGTATGGCCAAGACAGCTCCATGTGTTGACTGGGCAATCTGCTCGTAGGAGGGAGTGGGTGTGGACCAGACAGAGCTGTTCTGGGACTTCCCATGGGGTGACAAACTTTGCTGATAGAGTTGCTCCTTCCCTTCTACAGCCAGCTTTGGGTCAACAGAGAACGGGTACATGTGAGAGAGTCATTCTTCTAATTTGAGCAGGCTGTGGGCTGAGACCTTGAGGATGTGCAAGGTGAACGCTGTTACAAATTTGACTTCTTTCAAGTGAGTTGATTGTTGAGAAACAGATGAGGATGGCCCTTTTAACACTTTCTGCAAGTCATCTCTGGCAGTCAGCAGCATGATGTCAACAGCGGAAACTGTTGTTTATGTCTTCGGGTGCAGCTTCAAGGAAATGCCTACCCCATGCTACCTGCCATAAACACATGGAAGGCTGTCGGCAGCTTTGTCTGCAGGGTTGCCCAACCAGGGTGGCAGGATTGATAAGCACATGTTTCACATGAACACAATGCTGTCACCCTGTATCATGAGTGTCCGTAGTCATTTTAATTTCACCAAGGCCTGGCTGAGGCATGCCATGCTAAGGACTAAGCAGCTTGTTTTGGATGTGCATTTTGCATTTCCAGCTGGCTTTGTGCAGATCAGTGGCCTCCAGATAAAATCTCTAGATTTATACTCAAATGGTTTAGGAAACACACCTTTGCTGCTGTCAAAAAACTGCGCAACTACTGCCTGAACAACTGTCTGACTAGCTGCAGGCCATTTCTATTTGCTCTGCTGGACCTAAAAAAGCCCTCAAGAGCCCCTGTGAAAAAACTACAGGTGGATCGGGTCACTCCACAAACCTACCAGCACTGTATCAATCAGACTGGCACAAGTTTAAGTTGCACAATTGGGGGTGTTTTGCTGTTACATGAATGGGAGCAGTCCTATAAGTCAAATGCTATAGCGTTACAAGCAATGTTTGGTTTATGCATTCATAGAAATGTTGATTGGAGGGACCTCTGAATGTCTGTGGCTTTGTCTGCGTAAATCTTGAAAAACCTCCAAGGACCGGACTTGTACAGCCTTTCTGGGCAACCTATTCTGGTTGTGCACCACTGCCGTAGTAAAAAATTTGTTTTGTAATGTCCATCCTGAACCTCCCAATTCACAGCCATTGCCTCTTGTTTTATTATTTGGCCCTACTGAGAAGTATTTTGTTCCCATTGCAACCACCCATCAAGTAGTTGTAGGAATTTCTTGGAATTGTTGCAGTTTCCTTGGAATGAAGATTATCCAGTGTGAACAATAAGCTTTTTTGTTTCTTTTTTTTTTTTTCCCTGCGTCTTAGTATTCCATTTCTTGGTGTGCTAAAAAGGATTTGCATTTGGGATTTCATACATATGAGGAAGCTTCTTGACCGTTATGTAATAGACTCATTTAACACAATTTTGAAATTGGTTAGGGTCAAAGGTCTTAATTCACTTTTTCATGGCAGCCTTTTTTTGAGAAGTGGTGGACCGTAGCTCCTCTGGCCAGCATTGCTCCTGCCTTTTCATAGCCGAGCACTGGAGCAAACTGGAGTCTCTGAGGACTAGAGTCAGTGAGAGGTTTTCACATGACTTCTGGTGGATGTCCTCATACTACAGGGAAATTCTTCACACTGTTTTGCTGCTTTGTCCCTCCAAGTTGTGGGGCTCCAGGGTTCATTTAGCTACTGGTTCTGAAATACCTGCTAATATTGCCCATCATGGCTTACATGGATTCAAAACCAGTTCAAGGCAATTCCAGCTGGTAGCCATTGCGTTAGTTGTCAGCAAGTTCCTTTGTCCTTTATGTGAACGTGAACCCAACTGCTCCTAGACATGGCCACGGCTGTGGAAGACTGACCAAGTCTGTGGGCTTAGTAATTCATTTTTATTAAGCATTAGAAGAGCTATAATGCAGCTTTATAGGACCATGTTGTGAGCTCGCTTACAGAGAAACACTGAAGTCTTGAACATCTGAAACCCTTTTATCATCTGGTACAAAGGAAAATGTGGTAAATAAGAGAGAGGTCACCCATGCATCTCTCTCCATGTGTGGGGCAGTACCCAAAACGGAGAGCTGCAGCTTGAAGGTTCAGACCTTGGATGGCTTTTTTTTAGATCCTTACCTTCCCTGATAAATTCAGTACCAGTGGCAAGGGAGATATTTCTCTGCATCCGCATGAGGGGAGAAAAGTGCCGCTTCTGTAGGCACTGGTGTCCTGGCCTGACACCATGCTTTGTGTGGGCGAAGGTGTAACAGTCGGGTTTCGAAGCTGGAGCAGAGCATACCCAACTTCAACCACATTTCATGCACAGAGATCGTTACCCCGTTGCTCTGAGACCAGGCTGCTTTTTTTTTTTTGCTTCTTTTCTAGGTGGAATTTAAGGCGTGAGCTGCAAAACGCAAGGCAGCTCCGGCTGCGATTACCTCTGTAAATGCCTTTCCCTCCTCCGGTGGTCACAATCAGCCAAGGAAAACCGAAAGCTGTCAGGTCCCTGCAGAAAGAGAGAGAAATTAGTGCTGGCAGAGTCTGTACGCGACAACTTCGCTGTGAAGTTTGAGTCCCTTGTTCCTGCTGGTGTGATCTGTTAACATAACATGCCTGAAATGTTTTCTTACATTCTTACAGTTTTTTCTCAGATGTGCAGAATGAAAAATGTGGGGGTATTTACTCCAGTACCACAGGAATTGTGGAGGGCTGGTGTTCTTTTTTTTACGTTCACAATCTATATCATGGATTATGCTGTTGTGTTATAATATACGAATTAGCCATATAAACATGTCTACATTTGTGTAAAGATCTACGTAAAGCTTACGCTTTAAAATTTTTAATGGATTAATAGGTGCTGAGTAATTAAATGAAAGAAAAAGTCCCTTTAAAGAAAAAAAAAAGGTGAAGTTAGAGCAGGTCTTTTAGTGCTATCAATTGACAGTGCTGAGAATGCCTTAAAGCGTTTTTTTAAATATTTAGCTCTTTTTAATTCTTCTCATTGGTCAGTTAAAATATTCTTCTTAGCTTCAGTCCTGTGTTCTTCATGGCAGTTCTGTAAAGTCCTGTTTTACCTGATTGGCAGGTAACGTAAAAGAATTAGTGCCTTAAAAAGACACACAGCTGTGCCCTCTGGATCTTCGTAATGTTTCCATTAACTCCCCAGTTGATGGTAAGGAAGTGCACTAAATTCGTACTTTCTCCCTGTTGTAAGCAGACTTTCTTCAGATAGTAATAGAGGCAGATAAGTTGAGTATGTAGTCTGGTTTCATTAACATTTTCCAGGATTAATATTAAGTAGATCTCAAATCAACAGTTTCTGTATATTCCTTATCAGACTTTTAATTACTCCAAGTATATTGATTGTTCCATTTCAGTGTATTTAATTCTCTATTTACTACTTGGATACTATTCTTTGTCCTCTTCCTTACCACATCCTCCTTTATCTTCAGTCCCCACTTTCTTGTCAGCTGTCTAAATACAGTTGCATCCAAGTTGTTCTGAGTGACGCAGATGATTACACGTGTGTTTAGAGGCCATTTAAAAAACAAAAAGATTATTTGAATTTAGTCCCTGAAGGAAGTTTTTTTATGTAAAACACAAAATCAGCCAGGTAGTTGTTAGAGGTTACAGACCCAGAAATAAAAATTTACCTGATTAGGATTTTTTGTATAAATACCAGTAGTCCCTAATTCTGGTATTTCACTATTTTAAAGATCAGTGTCCCAGTTTAAGTTTGCAGCCACAGGGACGCTCTGCGATCTGATGGGGCTATTTTTGTGAATACTTAACCCAGTCTTTGTTGCTGTTGTTTAAATAAAAGCATTTAGATGGTTAAATTTAAAGCCTTGTATTTAAAAACAAACCCCAGGCCTAAACAAAAAAATCTGTCATCAATTTTCACTTGAGAATCACATTTTCACCAATATTCCTTTTTCCTTAAGTGCTTTGAAGAAAGAATTAACAATTTTATAGAAATGCTCTTTGATTTCCTCCTAATACATTGCTGATTTATAGGCAGCCAGAACTAACTGTGTGAGTGTATAGTCATTACTGTACTGTATTTTAATTAGATTTTATTTTGCTTTGGTTTTTTTCCCCATTAATTCTCAGGTTGTTTTCACATTACACTAATCATTCCAATTACACTCGTGTAATTTGTCATTTGGTGCATATTAAATCCTCTTCAGCTGCATTTCAAACACTGATGCTGAATTCTGGTTCTGAACTGATTGTTCAAAAGAAAGTTAATTCTTGACCAGAAGCATTAAATTTCCTGCAAAGTTTGTTTCCTTCATGCAGCATCGAGCAGATTTGAAAAAGATGATTATTCATCTCACACTTGGGATCCGCTTCACTTATTATTACTGCTTTGTGGGGGATGTCGGCATGCTCCAGGTCATCACTTCTCAATCTGTAACAGCCTGGCAGAAAAGAAAATATTAGAGATGTTGCTCATTAAGTGCTTCTGTATCCATTTCTGTCTCATTGCAAAATGGTATGGATTTCTGTTCAAGAATTGTGCATTAAAACCAGGAGAGATTTTATTTTGGGTTCAACTGTAGAAGCACACTCACACGGTTCTTTGGTTTGCCACTGCCTTGTTTTGGATAGTTGAAGTAACCGTTCCATGGACTATTGTATTGTCAGCTTCTTTCTCAAAGGGAGACAAACTTTGGAAACCAAGTACCTGTAGAAATACCACTTTGTTTATCCTCTTCTTACTGATCGATTTAATGTCATTAGTACAGGAGAGATTGTTGAGAGCAGCAGTAGTGACACTTGCAAAGGAGTAGCAGAGAAGGCAGGACCCAATATGGCCAGAGGTATTTTCTCTTGTGCGTTTATAATAAAGGTTGTCCTGGCTGCACAGCGAGAGGAGGAGTGTCTCCTTCTCGGAGGGACTTTGGGGTCAGTAGATGGGAGGAGAAGGGGCATCAGGACCTCCCTGTTACAGTGTATTGATAAACCATGGCTGGAAGCAGCTCTGAGCTGGGCAGAGCTGCATAGATGCCCTTGCTTTGTTTTCCAGGAGTGTCTCCTGTCACATCGGGCGGGGCTAATGGGGGAGAGGGGAATCGGGGTCTGCAGCCTCCCTGCTCCCTCCCACAGCTCCACCACTGCCTGCAAAAATCACTGGGTTGGAGTGGAGCCCCAGTTTTTCTTCCTTACCCAGCCATAGATTCAGTGTGCAGCCTTGCCTGGATTTCTCAGATCTCTGAGCGTACTCCCCCTTCGTTAAGATGGGACTAACCAGACTGAGCCAACTGCTTTGAAATATAGGTATGAAACTACTATCACAATGTGCCAAGCAGTGTTACTGCATTTCAAGTGACCTTTCGGTCTGAAACTTTGCCAAAGGGAGGGGAAAGGAAGCCACCATTAAGTCGAGTTCTGCACAAAGATCCTGCAAACAGATGGTGTTTGCATATAGGATATGCTGTTCGGGTGCAACTTTACTACAAAGCTCTTCACTTTTAATAATTTCAGGCGGGCTAAACTTCGGCTATATTTGGAACAGCTAAAACAGCTTGTGCCTCTCGGGCCGGACAGCACCAGACACACCACTCTAAGTCTGTTGAAAAGAGCTAAGATGCATATCAAGGTAAAAACATTCATCGGTATTTTTATGTCTTTTAAAGCAGAATCTTCCAGAATGTGTACCCACAGAGAGGAAACTAATTTTCACACAAAATTTATATCCGTATGTCCAATCTTCTGGATATATTGGCCTTTATTAGTTGCAAGGATTTCAGAGTATCAAGGTTTTGTGTTTTGCAGTTTACCCTGCAGTCTCAGATATATAAAATGGTGATTTTGTGATTTCTGCTTAGTTACTAATGGTTTATATTGTATTTTAAAAAAACCCCACATATATATATCAAACCTGTTCTTTGATTAATATATTTATTTTTTAAGGACTGAGCAAAGTAGCATTGTACTGCACTGATTTCAGTGTAAAAAGCCAGGTCCATTCATGATCGAAAAAATGAATGGAGTCAAAGGGCTTACAGCTACTAGTAAGCCTTATCCCCATCCCACACCTTGATGACAAGATCCTGGAGCATTTGACAATCATTTAAAAGAAACCAAAAATGAAATGCAGTCTCCTGTTCATTGCTGCTCCCCTTGCATGTTTCATGGGTGTAACAAGTTTAAAACAAAAACCAACCCAAAATCTCACCTGTGATCCAGCAGCATAGCAGGTTATACATTTGCACAGGTAATTCAAAGGGAATTATTCTTCAGGCCTTCTCCCTCCAAAGACACCTTCACTCCCATTTTCACTGTTGCAGTTTTCAGGGGAATAGGGTTATATGCAGAAATAAGACAAACAGTTATTCAAATGTAAAAGTTCAAGAACAGGCTTCTGCTGCGTGTCCAGGACCGTAATTACTCATCTGGCATTTTTTCAGTGTTAGAGGGAAAGAGGTCAAGAAAACTGTCAGGAGAGGCTGAACACTGCCAGTAATCTTGGAGTATTTTGGAGAACAGCCTGCTGTTGTACAGCATTAAGATTCACTGCAGTTGCAGAAATCAGTGTAATTCATATGAAGAATTAAAGATTAATTTAAGCAAAACCATTCTTGTGAACAAGTTTACTGAGCTACTTCCTCAGCTCTTACAAGCACATTTACTCCAGCTGAGCAACCCCTGTTTTTACCATTTGAGATTTTGGCCTCTTGTTTATAATTCAGGCTAACATGCGTGAAAGGCACTGCATGTGGTTTTTGTCTTGGGTTGCCCCCCTGTCATGGGCTTATGCATATAAATTGAAAAACTGTTTTTACAAGTGGCAAGTGTGAGAGATTAGCCATGTAGTTACCATTTCAGCTGCTGATAAAAAAAACTAGGAACAAATTCTTTCCAAGTCCATCGTGAACAGTACCAAGTACTCATTTTCTGAAAACTGAAACTGAAGCTTTAACTTTATTTTTAAGATTTTAACTGAGCCTACCCTAACTGGGTTGCCACTTCATTGCTCCCCTTCATCAGGTCAGCTACCTCCCCGCTGCACTGCCAGAGCATGCCAATGCCTGTCTGCCATTTCTAATACAGTCATTAGTTTTGAACTTTTCACACAGCCCCCACCATATATTGAAACTTGCTCTGAAAGATTGAATTGTTTTGAGTCTCCTGGATATGAATCACTGAGATCATTCCTAAAATAGTTGTTAGAGTTTGGGATTGCAGCCAGGAAAATATAGGAAAAGGAAATCTGATCAATTGGGCACATTTGGTTTGTTGTGTACATGGATGTACCAATCCCTTTTCTTATTATAACATTGTGCATCCACATATGATGCATATCTATGTAGAGTATTGCCTGGGAGGGGGCTTAACAGTTAGAAGAAGTTGGATTTCATTCAGCCAGGAAACTGCCCAGTTCAGTAGTGCAAATTATTTTTTCAAAGATAAATACTTTTGCTTTCAGGCTTGCATTGGATGAGCAAAAGCTCTGAAATCATTTTGCTTGTGGTTTGCTGTGCACGGTCCTACCCCGCTCTCCTCAGAAAACCAAGCATAGGTTCATGCAGACAATAGGGAGGAATTGTCAGCAGCTGTATTCACTCCCTGCACATCTCCTAAATCTCAGTGGTCATGTAAACACAGCTCACAGAGAAATTTGGCCTTTTTTATACGTGCTTTTACTGCTACAACCTGTAATGTACTTCATCAGTTAGATAATTTTTTTACATAATATAAAGTGGTTTGATTTGTGTGACCTTCTTGCTTTTGATCCCATCATACTTGTTACACTTTCTTCCCTAATTATATAGTCAAGTTTTTAAAATGGCTATCAGAGATTTGGAAGAGGGTTCAGTTGAAGTCTTAAAAGATACTACGTCTGTTGCTGCATTTGGACCAACAGTGCAGCACATTTTATCAGGTGTGAAGTATTCTTTTTACTAGCAAGCTTAATACCTTCTTTTATTCAAGCAAAGGGGAGATTTTAGGTAGATGTGTGGAAGGATCTTTTCACAGGCTGTTTGCTGAGGAGTTCTGGATTAATACCACAGATTTTGTAGGAGGGTATCACAGAATTATCCTATTTGCTCTGCAGAAGTTCAAGGAAAAAAAATGCAAGAACAAAGAGAATTGTTAGTAAATTCCTCCTACTATATATAATTAATACTGCTTATTGTTAATGAAGCTTTTTAAATTCCAAAAATGTCCATGGCCTGCGGTAGGAGGGAGAGCATTCAGGAGGCTCGCAATGGTTCCTTTATGGTGATAAGTCTCTTATTTCACCTAAAGAGGCATTACATTCTGACTGAAACCTGAGCTGCGCTCTAGTTATGAAAGATGATGCCAGTTTTGCCTGACAAAATGATTTAAATATTCCCCACAACCAAGGCAACAATGATTCGGTCTTCGCTGAGGAACGTCTGCTAGTGGCCAGAGTCTTTGAGGGATTTCCCCCCTGCCGTATCCACGTATCTTACTGTGAAATTCAGCTCTGGCCTAGCCTGCTTAAATTGTACTGACCCCTGTAGAATGGTAACAAAAAAATTTCAATTTAAAGTTTAATTCTAATTTTCAATTAATTAATTGAAGTATTTAAATTGTTTTAAAATTACTGTTTATGAGAAGATCTTAAGTTACTTATATTTTAACATGAGGATAAACTGTCAGCTTACTGTGTTTCTCTCCTTTTAAGAAATTGGAAGAACAGGACCGAAAAGCTCTAAATATTAAAGAACAATTACAGCGGGAACACCGCTACCTCAAACGCAGATTGGAGCAGCTATCCGTGCAGGGCATGGAGCGTATCCGCACTGACAGTATGGGATCAACAATATCCACTGACTCTGAACAAGGTAATTGAACAAGGGCTTCCCAAAGGGAGTTGCAGGAGCAGGAAGGAAGAGGGAAGTAGGGAAGCAAGAAAACATTACTTAGAACTAAAATCAAGCTTTCAATAAAATGCAGACAAAATTGTGCCATTATGCAATTTGCAGAGTAAAAAACTACTGCATCTTTTTTACGTTATTTGAAAAACGTTCTTTTTTTCTAATCAGTTTTGAAGCTCTATTAATACTGCATGTATTCTTAAAGCTATTTATATTGCATGTGGTTTTTGCCAGTGTTTTAAACAATTACCATTTAATGTTCTGAATTTTTAGTGTAATTATTGGTAAGGCTGGCATAATATTTTCTTCTTGAAAAAAAGGTCTTATTGGTCTCAATTCATTTGTGTGAATAAATTAATTCCACATCGTTTATTGTGAAATTTTAAAATATTTCCGTGTAATGATCACCAAGTGTTCTCTACATTTGGTTCTCATTTAAGACAGAGCTCTTCAAGCTGCCTGTCACCATTTCTTATTTTCTCATTTGAAGTTTTTCTGTGCCTGAACACTCGCACAGGCTGACTTTTTCAGGGCCTATGGGAGATGAGTTGTTGGTCATGGTGCAGTTACTGGTGGACAGATGGCTACACCACGGTTGCTCCTAGCCGACACCTGTATAGGTTGGCATTACCATGAACAGTGCTGCAGTATTACGGCCTTTGAGGGCTGGGTTTTTTTTAAAATCGGTGTCTGTGCACAGGTTGGAACAGTTCTGGGACAGCATTTGGTATTGATGTCATGCAGTATATTTATGTAGATGAGGACAGAAGGGATTTTAATTCTCAGGTGGACAAGATGATCCTTTCCTCAGGAATTACTGTTGCAGTTCTTTTTTTTTAATTACAGAAAACGAAGTATGATTCAGGTTTCACCTGAACGTTGATTGACACTGGCCCATGATTACTTGCTACAACCGCTACCTTTCTGAAAATGTGCCTTCTTATGTTTTCTTTAGAAGTAGACATTGAAGGAATGGAGTTTACTCCAGGTGAAATGGACAGTATTGGAAGTGCCAGTGATGCTGAAGACCACTACAGTTTGCAAAGCGGTTCGAGTGACGGAGGTTACACACATTCCCGCAGACTGAATGCCAGGCTCTCATAGTGCCTGAGTTACCCGTTCAACTCAGGACCATCTGACTGAAGCACTTATATATGAATATTCCAGAGGTGTCAACTGCCACTCTTCCGGGAAACCCCAACCACAGTACTCTGACGTGGAGGTTTCTTACCCACGGTTCCCTGCACTGTAACCACAATATTAGATATTGTAAATCATGGGTTTGCTGCAGAGAACTGTGGTTAGGTACAGTTGTGACTTAAAGCTAGCTTGATGTAGCCATACTGCAAATTAAAGAAAATAAATTATGTCATTCCATTCAAGAAGTATTAAATTCAAACTGTTGGAAGCATGGCGTAAGGGAGTTTGACAGTTATTTTGATTTTGCAGAAACCATTTTCAAACATGGAAGAATAAATGGAATCTACAATGTGTTAGTGATTCAGAGATACAAACACCTAAAACTACTTTTTGTGATAATTTTTTCATGGAAAAAAAACCCAAAACATGTTGAACGCTGTGTAGCGGGCTCTGTAGAGTAAATTCTTTCAGCAGTCTTTGTTTGGGTGAAGCAGGCAGGTAAATCTTCAAATCTCAGATGATCTTTAGAAAAGGTCATATTTACAAGTCACTACTGTACTTCAAAATGGGGGAAAAGCCAGCTCTAATAATGACTTCATGTGGGATGATCTCAACTTTCTTTTGCTTTTTTGTATTCAATATCCAACCAGCAGCAAATCAGTCTGTCCATGTTAACGGGAGCAGTAGAAAGCAACACGGCAGTTTTAACCTGTTACCGTGGAATGGATGACATTTGAAGCATTTCAGTGTTTTTTTGGGTTGTTTTTTTCATTTCTTTGTCTGAAGAATACAGAACTCAAGTGATCCAGTTTGTGATAGTTAATCTTTCCTTGCAAGGAAATGAAATCTCTATTTGCTTGTATTTTTTTTTCTTTTCTTCTATTTACACATGTCAGTACCTTTTTTATGGAAGGCATGGCTTAAAATTACAGTATTCAGCTAGAAGATAATTTTTTTTCTTTTGCACACTATAATTGCATTTTCTATTCTTAAAAAAGTGCAAAAAAATTAAAATGTATGCTGTAAAACAGCAAAGTTTATTTAGTACTCATCAAGCTGTTCAGAACATATTTACCCAAATTGTAGCAATACTATGAAGGTGTATTTTAATACAACTTCTGCTTAGTGAAGTCATTAGAGCTTGGCTTGCCGGGTAAGAAAAAAATGGACCAGTCTTTGCATTATCTGTTTAAAGAAGGTCTTTTAAAAAAAAAAAAGAAGAAAAAAAAATAAAAAAAAGGAAAAAAAAAGAAAAAAGGTATAAACACTTTTAGGGAAGTGATTTTAGCAAGTGTAGTCTATATTTCCTGTAAGAGATTTTGTATTATATTTTCCTAAATGTTCTCATTTACTTGTATAGGGAGGGGAATGGTACAGACCCAGACCAGAGTCTCAGGGACTCTTCACCTTTGTCATATTGTGCCTTGGTGACCATTTATGTATGCCTCTCCTTTCCATTGTTTAAAGGACAACTAAGCTTTGTTTCAAGACCCCCTGTTCGAATGGTCAGTTGTCCACCTTCTTACAGATGAAGCAGAGAGGTGTATTTGTATCTTCACCCTCTCACAAGTGATTCAGTGTGGCTTTAAGTGAAATCATAAAATCAGGTTTTGGTGCGAGGGTTAATTGTCTTTGTATAAGCCCTCCCTTGGATTCTTCAGCACCCAAATCTATATTTTGTTAGCTTATAAAGTCAGGGTCTCTGTGAGACCAGTGCTCAGTGGCTAGGGAAACACAAACGTACTGTGTAAGGCTATGGGATGTCCAAGTGTGGTGCCATTTTTAGCATTCAGATACAAGACCTCATGACAGACTGACCATAATGATCAAAAACAAAGATTCAGTTGTTCTTTCAACATCTGACATACATGTCCTCCCTTTGGCTCTTACAACACGGAGTAGAAATATGAATACATTTTGTGGCAGCTTACAGATCCTTGTTTGCACTCTCGCTTACTGCTTGGAACTTGCCAACAAGGAAAATGTATATGTTTAATTTACATAACCTAATGGACGGCCACCCCTACTTTGGCTCTGGGGAGGGGCCTAAGGTTATAAACTCTGGCAGCTGAATAAGAAAACAATTAACCTTTTCTGTGATGCAGGTTTTGGTATTACGTTCTATACACCTTGCATATTACTAAAATCCTCATTGTTGGGGAAAGCACACAGCAATATACTCATTGTGTGTAGCTGACAAGCAGCAGAAATTACTAGCTCCTTTGGTGCATATGTAACTAATTTCCAAATCATGGAAAAAAAAATAAGAGTTTACTTTAACACACGACTGTTAACAGGAAAAAAAAAAAGGCTAGTATATTGTTGCTGTTCATTTATTATATAATGAACACATTCATGAATTGTAAAGTGTTTCCTTTCATGACAAGCAGCTCTTGCACAGAACCTCCTAATGAAAAGAGATTTGAAACTTACAGAAGGAAAACCAAGATTTTGAATTGAACCTTATTGTACCTTTGGTCAACCTGAAATTTTCCTTTTAAAGATGAATGTGCTAACTTAATGAGTTCTTCCACGCTGGGTATCCATGGCTTTGTAGATCTTATATTTTCAATAAAAATTACTCGAATAATCTTGAGTGTAAATAAAAAGGGTTTATTTGTTTTTACTTTTTCAGTTATTACAGCTGGGGGCTATTATGCTGGTAAAGAAAAATGACATCACACCGCCTGTGTCATTTTCCCTCCAGTGCAGCCCCATTTTAAGGTGCTGTTCTCGGGCACAGCTGCCTTTCCTGCAGGTGGGACAGAAGCAGCCCAGCTGACAGCAATGGCAGAGCAGGTTTGAAGCATCGGGTTTGGGGGCTGGTTTGGGCCGCCCCCCACCCCCCGAGCAGTGCTGCAGTCCAGCGCTGCCCCGGCCGACCGGCGGCCACAGTGTGGGCTCTGACATTCCTGAGGGACGTGATTCACCTGCTGTGGAGCAGCCAGTGCAGCGCTACCTGCGGCAGTAGCGCCTTGGGATGCAAGCAGTGTTCTATTTTTATTAATTTTTTTAAACTGGATGTTTGTGTGTGTGCTGCGCGTGTGTGCGTGCATGCATGCATCCCTGTGTGCAGCTGTTACCTGGAAGCACAACGTGCCTGCAAAAAGCATACTGCTTGCTGCGAGATGAAATACTACCACCGCCTTGGCAGCTCCGCCGTGCCGTGTCATGACCGTGCTTCCAGCAGGTGAGGAGATAGTACTGCTCAGTTAACCTGTTTTCTCTGCAATTACTACAGAGGAAAAGAAGGAGTAGGGGCAACATTACAGGGCTGCTAGGGCTTTCCCTCTCTGGAGAGATGAAGTCATTGAGAAGTTCTTTTTACGGAAAGCTAGAGGTTTGGCCTGTTTCCTGGTGGGAGAAGAAAGGAAGGGCTTTCCCTTGCAGCATGCGTCGGGAGTACACATGCCCCTTCGTTGCTCCTGGGTTAGCTCTTCCTCTAGCTCCGTGAGTGCACTCCGTCATCACAGGAGAGAGGCACTAAAAAACCAGCCTAAAGCGGTTAGCTTTTTCTGCAGTTTCTCCACTGCAATTCAGAGGATGAATCCTCCTTCACGCCCATCCTCTCTCGGCCCAGCTTGTACCCCCCCAGGCCCATTGCAGCTGATTGATTTATCTTCTGAAAAAAGCAGGGTTTGGCAAGTAGAAACTCTACAACACATTGCTACCCAGAGACTGGATCCTCTATTGTCTTGTGCAAAGAACAAACTCAGTTCAGAGTGAGTTTTATCACATTAAAGCAGAAATAAAAAGGCCCCCCAAAATCCATGAGCAGGACAGATTTTCATCTGGTGTTTATAGATGAGTTTCTGTCCTAATTTCTTAGTGTAAGATTTGGGGTGGAAAAAAAAAATTAAAATCTAATACAACTTGCACCTAAAAGAACTGAGACTTTTTCTGCCCTTAAACGCTGTTACTTTTCTTGACATGGATGAGCATGGGTTCAGCTACACCACACACAGCCTAACATCATCTTGTATTAAAAACAAAAGTTACTCCTATTGATCGACAAATAAATTACTGTGACAAATAGCAGTATCCTGAGCATCCAGCTGGGCACCCTGCATAACCTATTTCAGTGGCTGAACTTAAAAGGCAGAAGAAGAAAGCTGGGAAACGGGAAGAGGTGCAGTTGCGTGTGGGTGAGCTCCGCCTGCAGACCTGCTCCTGTTCCGAGCCCCGGGGCGTGTTTAGCCGCAGGATGTACTTCTGCTTTTCTTGGAGGTATTTACAGCAGCCTCTGCTACCGTGACAAGTGATTATTTCACCTTTTTAGCAACTCTATAGCCGAATGGTAATGAGCAGTGAAATTTTTCATCCTTGAAGAGCAGCCTGGTGGAAAAGAAACACATTTTTGAAAAGAACCACATCATCACAGCATTTAATCAAGTAATATTAATTTCATACACTTCATTTTATGACGGTGTTGATAAAGGAATGTCTGCAAAACAGATTACTTTTTCAGAAATCTGTTGAATTTTTTTTAACTATTACAGGCCATTAGTTGTGTGGGGGAAGAGCCAGCGACAGTGTTGATATTTAATCCACTAACATGCACTTGCCAGAATGGGTGGAAAGAGAATTGAATCCCTTTAGACACCCTTTAAGGAAGAGCTGTACTCCCTACAAATACCAATGGGGCAAACGCATCAGAAATTAATTTCACCAGCAATGAAATGAGCCAATTTGCTTAAGTGACTGACTAAACGCACTGTTGTTAATCTGTAGCTGCAAAAGAAACATCCAAGTGTGTTGCGTAGCTAACTACCTAGAATGAAAATGCAGGGGATATATGAAACGGAAAAGACCGGAAACCATTTGGTCACCTTGATGGTTCTCTCTACATGAAGTATTGTAAATTAACCCCAGCAAAGGATTCCTGGGGAGGCACGTCCAGCCAGAGACTCGGCTGTTGGCAAAGCAGAGTGAAGGCGCTCCCATTTCAGAATTTTCTTCCTTCCATTTTGCACGAGAGGCATAAAATGTGGTTACACACGACTGATGTCATTGAAAGGGTCTGTGCAATACCGATTTTGAAGTGATGAAATTTTTGTGCACGTGAAGCACTGACAGAGAGCCTTCTGCTGCTTACCCATCAAATTGTTACCTGAAGGTGTCAGCCAATGGGTTCCGTGCCAGAGCCACTGGGTCCCAGAGCCAAAGAAATGGTTCGTAGTCGGTGAGATGTATTCTACTGAACAGGTTCATTTGTACGCACGTGCATGGTGCTTGCTGCGTTCTGTAGCACACAGTATCGTGTTGTATCATTATTTCATCATAATATAAATACAAATTTTTATACCTTTTTGTTGTGGTTTTCAGGGGTTTTTTAATTTCTCACCATTTGTTTTTTGTGAATGACGTTTCTTCTCTTTGCAAATCTTTACATACAGGTTTAATGACTATTTCTTAAGGAGCTCACTGAGCTTTAGCAATTCAAATTAATAGTATGGTATGAAGGTTGGAGTGCTACTTAAAGTTCTTTTACATATGTTGGCCCAATGCAACCCCAATAGTCATTAATGTTATTTGTCTCTAACCATGGGTGCTGTATAAATTTCCACTACTAAATTTCTCAAATCAAACCAGCCTGTGAAAGAAAGCAAATTGAAATGCATTAGTGTCTGTTCTACATAATTATACTTTAAATCATCCCAGCTCTCTACAAGACAGAAGACAGAAAAAAAAAAAGCATTAAAAGGCAGCCTACAAGTTCTGCATGTGTATTTTGTCGAATATGAAAGTCACATCACAAATGATGTACAGCCAGACAAGAATAAGCATTTTAGTTTGTTACTAGGAGAGATGAGAAGAGGAACAGAACTAAAATGCTTTTGCAGACTGCATCGCTACGCTCTCAACTGTACTGTGGGACATCCACTGGTTTTTGTTTCCATTTGTCACACATGTTGCACTTAAATACAGCAATGTCTTAAAAATATAGAAATAGTAGTTTTAAGTTGAAATCATGGCAAGTAGCTTGCCAATTTGTTTTTTGATTCAAATAAGCTGAGCTGCTGAATTAGTAAAAATATTCATGCGCAAAGCATAGTTAGCTTTTTTATCACAGCTTTCTTTGAAATTACTACTATCACAGAATAAGCATAAAATATGATACAGCACATTACTAACTTCTTATAAATTAATCTCCAACAGGAAAAAAGCTGTAATAAACTTCTAGCAGTGCTATATTTTGGGACAGCACCACTTATCTCAGCACAAGAAAGAATTGCATAGGGTAACAGAATTATGACAAATGTGGTGGTACTATTTTTGTAAATCCTGTACAGTTTATGACCTGTACAGTTTCTTCTGTGACATGCTTAATGTCTTATGATTTGTTTACAAGAAAAGTAAGTTTCCTCATTTTGCTAATGATAGAATGTTTCAAATTTAATATTAGAAGTCCAGAAGCTTGCCTTGCCTATCAGGATGAAAATGTTTTGTCAAAGCCTATTTAAATGGAAAAGATCCTTAAATTATAATTAAATTGATGATATAACAATCAGTTTCCTCTAAAAGAGGTAGTTTAAAGCAGTTTCAATGGCAAAGTTCTCGGTGACTATTATTCTAGAAACCGTGAATTACCCAGTGTTTTTATGGACCATGGCATGACAAGAAAGGTACGGCTATGGTGTGGCGGACAGAGGACTGGAGGGCTGGCATTACTGCTGCCAGAAGAGCTGGGTTTGGAAGAGCAGAGACTGCTGCTGGTAGGAGGCTGATTTCCTTTTGCCTGCTGTGATTTTACACTCCCCAGGCTGAGGACGCAGCTCTGTAAAAGCCCCTCGAACACTTGCTCTCCTGTGTCACTGCTGTGCAAAGGAGCCCCTGCCCTGCTGGGGAGAAGCCGGCTGGAGTTTGATGGGAGAGGGGGAGCAGAGCAAGGGAGCAGGAGGGATCAGGCTGGTCCTTCACAGTCCTTGCCGAGGCCCGTGCTGAGTCCTAGCCTACGTTCCTACACAAAGGTTCAGTTTCTGACGAACAAAACCCATTTGCCGGCAGCCAGGCTGATCAGCCCCACTCGGGGTTTTAATCCAGAATAGGGTCAGAAGAGTAAACAAACTATTTTCTAGAAAAAATAATAACCTTGTGCATCATGTGTCTTAACACATTAGTAGGTAGCCCAAACACGTAGGCGCTTCTCTTATATTTATGGCATTGAATCCAACAAAGCTGGGAATACAAGGTCTCAGAATGAAATCCACTGTTTCTCTAGAGAGAAGATGTATGTGCTTGTGAGAGAAAGCAAGCTGGTGCCAAATTCCTGTCTTCTGACTTCGTTATAGTAAAAGTTCACATGGCACTTCAAAAGCTGTGCTTAATTCAGAATATAAATTTGCTTAAAGCAATAAATTACCTTTTAGGACAAGGTGTTTCTTAAGAGTGGTTGCTACCGCAGCAATCTGCAGCAGGGACCTCTAACATCCTGCTGCTGCTAGCAGATGTGCAGTATGATGCAAAATGAAGTTACAGTTCATCTGTACAGTTCATCAGCTAAAAACTTATTTCCATGTCTTCTCATGTGTTTTTTTTTCCACACAATAAAACCAAACCAAACCAAACCCTAAAGTAGTAATAAGCAAACCACTTTTATAAGAGTTTTTCACCTGACGGATGTATCCCAGTGGGAGGGTTTACACTGGCCAGCTGCAATGCTTATATGGTGGCAACTGCACACCTTGGCTAGTTTTTACAGCCTTGGCCAACAGGTAACCGACAGCTTCTCTTTGAGGTACCAGGCACAGCGATGTCATATTTTGCAGTGGAACAAACGCAACATGGCATTGATGGAACAGTGCAGAGCTTGCAGACATCCTTTCAGAAATGTCCATGTCTTAATCTGCTGGAATCCACCATAAAATGGTTTGTAGGGGCAACATGCTATCTCAGCAGCGTCTCCGGTTCTCAGACACAGATGCAAAACAACTGATCCTAGAATGGAAAAAAAGGGCAAGGTAAGCCTTTAATTGTGTTTTGACTAAACACAACCAAGAAAAAAATGAATCAGAGAAAAACAATCTTGACCCATAAGGAGCTGCAAAAGCAAACACTGAAGCACAAGGGGCTGTGGTTGGGTAGGGAAAGGGGCTGCAAGAAATTTCGAAGATATGTTTGTAGCATGTTTGTAGGGGAAGGCTGTTGTTTAATCTCTGCCCTAAAAGCTGATCAATGGTCTAACAAGTGAAAATTTGTTTCACATTAAAGGCTTGTTCTTTCAAAATAAGAATTTTAAGTGCATAATGTTCTGACCTAAAATACTTCAATTCTAGCCTGAATTCCTGTGCCAGCGGGGATTATGAGATCATACTGTCAACTCCTCTTTCATCCATCTGTTCCCCTCCTCCTTTCCTTGAAAACTTTTGAACCTTCAGGCTAATTTTCACCAAATTTGACAAAGCAGAGATAGGTTGGAGGCTGCAACGATAACCTATGGTGAAAACTTCCAGAAAAACTCCATGTCTGAGTAGAAAGAGAAATAAATTATTTCCTGCAATGACCACGCCTGAAAGCTGGTCCAGTTGAGCTCTTCACTGTTTTTGAGAGGTGGCTACTGGCCAGCACGCATGTAGCTCCAAACCAACTACAGAATGAGCACATAGTCCTGCTTGCCCAGCTAAACGGATGGGGACGTAGGTTTTGTGAAAGGCCACGGGAGAGGTGGGACATCGTATACGTGTGAGTCTGGGAAGAGGGAGGGGAACTGGTCACACAGGGAACTGAAGGCATTAGTTGCAGCAATTCGGACAGACAATTTGATAGACAAAAGATAGATGTGTCTTCTTTCATCTAGGATGTGGACTTCAGTCACTGGGCTGAATTGCTCTCAGGACAGGAGAGTTTTAGAAAGTCTTCTAGGCGTTTAAAATTTGCTTTTACTCAGGTATTTTTAACATGAGTAACACTGGTATTTATGAAATTTTAAAAAAACAATACTGCAAAGCACAAGCCTCCAAAATACTGCTGTAGGACAAGTTGATTTTAGTGCAAGTAACTGACTGAACTGAAATGGCATAGTCTTATGAAATAAGCCAGTAAATGCTTTTGGTCCTTCCCCATCGGAAAGATGCAATGCACTTTATCTGCAAGACGATTTGAAAACTTCAGCTAGCCAAAATTGCAGCTGGATATCCGGCTGTAATGTGATGGGGAGGAATTCAACACTACAGCTCTTTTTACCCATGAGAACTCACTGCCTGGTCAGGGTTTAATTTAAAAGTGTCTTGCACAGACCACATTATACCAGAAATCAACATAATGCACTTTGCAGGTGATACAGGTGCTGATTTTGATCTAGAAAACCTCATGCAAGTTAGTCTTAGCTATGCTGAGCTGCGAGGTTGCTCATTTCCCTGTGTTGATTCAACAATTGCATTAAGTGAGATTAGAGAAGCTGCACATTTAGGACATGTAGTGGGAGGGCTCAGCCACCCACATACAGAATGGGTCAATGCCTCATCAGGGTGAAATGTAGAGATAACATTTCTGGATGCAATAAATGATTTCTTTCCAGAATAACTGGCCTTAGAATCCACACAAAAAAAACGCCATTCTGAATTTAGTCTTCAGCAGTGCAGAGGATCTAATTCAAGAGCTATTAGTGGGTGAGCTGCTCCATAGTGGCAACCACAATATAATTAAGCTTAAGACTGTAAGAAGAGAGCAAGACAAATAAAGCAAATGGATACTCAGTTTTAATAAAATGACCTATGCAAAAATGGGGGAAAACGCCAGAAAACTCTAAATGAGCAGTTCAAAAGCAAGAAGCCTACAAACACCCAGAAGCCTTAAAAAATAGTGTACTAGAAGCCCAGGGAAAATGTCTGACACAAACAGAAAACCGTGGCCCAAACCTCCCCCCTGCATGACTCGATGAGAAAGTTAAGGAGGCTATCACAAGGCGAGTAAGGAGGCCCAGAAAACGTGGCATGCAAAATGTAAACAGGAAACGAAGACGGGTAAACTCAAGGAGCGACTGATAAAGGATGCTCAAAGTGTTAGTGAAAAGTTTACATGGTGCTCAACCTAGAACCAGCCCTCGCAATGTGCAATCATTGCTGAGAGCTTTCTGGTGGCTCCGTGGGCAGCAGCAGCAGCCAAAGAGCCAAGAAAATGGGGAGCATCATAAGGAAGGGCATTCGAAACAAGGCTTTTGTACAAAACCTTGGTACACCCGCACCTTGAGGACTGTATGCAGTCTCATCTCTGCACCTCAAGCAAGGCGCAGTGATGTTGTAAGAGGTACAGAGGAGGGCAATTGAAATCACTGACGGAACGGAGCACTTGCTTTACAAGAGGCCAAATTTTGGAACTCTCTAAACGGGAGAGGACAAAGCTGAAGGGAAATGTACTGGCGGTTTCTAAATTGCTATGAAGGCCACAGATGAGGTAGCCACAGAGGCGGTATTCACCAAATCCTGCAGTGCTACAGCGCAGGGTCATTCGATGGGATCAGGAGAAGGTTAAAACACAATTAAGAAAGTGCTTTTTTAAGCAGCAGGTAGTGATGTTCTGAGATTTCTTGCCTTGTGAGGTTTTGGGAGGTACCAGCAGGTTCAAAAAGGCATTAGGCAAATTCATGGCCATAAATACCATGAAAAAATACTAAAAGGACTAAGAAGGGATGAGTCACGAATACAGCAACTGCAGCCACAGGGGTGGCAGAAGAGGCCACCATTAGCCCTGTCTCTCAGCTTCGGGGAGGCTGGTGGACACAGGGGTCTGAGGCCCGGTTTTGATCAGAGCTGAGCAACGTCAAATCGTAGTCAGGCCTCCCCCATCCTCTCCCTCCCACATGCCGGGCGCCATGGGCCTCAGAAAAAATGACACGCGATGGCGGAGAGCAGGGGCGGGGAGGGGAGGGGAGAGGAGGGGAGAGGAGGGGGCGGCCCAGCCGAGCCCCTGCGGAGGGGAAGGGCCCCGCCCCCAAGACCCCCCCCTCCGCTCCCTGTGGAGAGCCTCGCCCCGCCGCCTGTCGCCCGCCAGCGTGACGTCACCGGTCAGCGGACCAGCGCCGGCAACCCCCCGCGCAGACACCCCCCCCGGCTCCCCATTAGCTCGAGGCGGGGGAGGTGCGCGGGGGCGTCCGTGCGCAGGCGCAGTCGGCGGTTGAGCCGTGTCGCGCGGCTCTCTGCGGCAGGGAGGTCGCGCGAGACTAGAGCGTGGCGGGCGTTTCGAGCCGTTGGCGCGCTAACGGCCGGCGGCCCCGCCCCCTCCGAGCGGGGCTCGGGCCCGGCTCCTTCTCCCTGAGGCGGGGACGCTGCCGACGCGCTTCCTCAGTCTTCCCGCCATTTTCTGCGTCTCTCCCCCTCCGTGCAGTCGCTGAGGCGGAGCGCTGTGGTGAGTATCGAGCGGGGAGCGGGGGTCGGGGCTCGCTCGCGCCCGGAGGGGGACAGCTGCCGCAGCGTCCCCTCTTCCCTCCGTCTCCTCGTCCTGCCCTGTCCCGCTCCGGGGCGGCTCTTGGCCGAGATCCCCTTGAGGCTGCAGGCAGCAGCTACCCCGGAGTTGGGACTTGTGCGACGGGCGTTTGGGCTCTTCTGCGCCGGGAGAAAGTCCCCGAGGGCCCTACGTGTACGAGCTGAGGTGATCGGGCGTCCCCGCGCTGGGGATGGGGATGGTGGGTAGCTCCCTCAGGGGTCCGAAGGTATTATTTGTGGTGTTTGATGGCGGCTTGAGCGGCAGTGTCAGCGTGCCTTAATGATCTTCGTACACGTACTTAAAGCTATGGGCGCTCCCTTTTATTTATTTATTTTGACGACAGCCCTTTTTTAGCATGGAAGGCAGAGGGCAGTTGGAAGGCTGCCCTGTGACGAGAAATTTGCATAACGAAGTCTGTTTCGTATATAATCTGTAACTCTTAAGCTAAATTAAAAGCACACAGAATTTTAGAAGGGTATGTTTACTTGTTCAGCACTTATGCTCTCCAGGCCGGCTGGCAAAGTGGGATTTTTCTGGTGGAATGTATGTTCTAGAAACAAAGCATTAAGTAATACCAAACTAAAACCAAACAAACTGGGTATTACCAGAGTATTGCGAACAAGGCCTCCTGACTGTATTGATAATTTATCCTATTTGCTCTCTGTTGCGTTCACTTTAGGATCCCAAAGCTGATGATTTGTTTGCTGGGAAAAAGCAAAACAGCAAACTCCTTTTTCTTGTAACTTTTAAGTTGTGACTATTTTTACGGGAGTATTTACACTGATCTTAATTTTATTTTTTTATAACTGGTCAAAAATACGTTATTATGGTGAGATTTTTTTATGTTAAAGGATTTCTTGTTCCATTTTTGTATGAAACTTTAAAACAAAGCTTTAGAAGACAAGACTGCTTGCTGCTGAAGTAAAATCTTTATAAGCAAGATCTTGAAGTGCAGTGTAACATCACTGTAGTTTTGTTTTTAGAACAAGCTGAAAGTTCCTCTCATTTTGGAAGAGTTAAAATGATTGTGGGTGGTGTATTTTATTTAATTTGAGGAAAACTATACATGGCTTTTGCAGGCCAATGAATTACTCAGTATTTACACCTGTTGCTTTTAAATTAATAGTAGTATTCTATTTTAGTAGTAAAATTATGTGAATTAAGGAAAACCATAAGGGATTTAATTGGTGTAAAAATGTGTCCTGATTTGATGACCAAAATACATTAAGGTATCCCTGAAATAAAAATGGTTTTCTAGTCTTTGAATAGCCACTCTAATCCAGAATAGCATTCAGTTTTCTGGTGTGATCTGACACTTCCTTTTTCCTGTGCAGACTTTTTTAATTAAAATACTGAATATTCAATTAAAATGACAAAAAAATTACAACTGGAATAATACCCCAGATTTTTTCATGTATTTGGATCTTTTCTGCTTACAAAAATATTTTAATCATGAGCTGTGGAAATGATTTTGTCGAAACTCTTAAGAAAATTGGATATCCAAAAGCTGATGAGCTTAATGGAGAAGATTTTGACTGGCTGTTTGAGTCTTTGGAAGACAAATCGTTTCTGGAGTGGTTTTGTGGAAATGTAAATGAGCAGTACGTGGTATCTGAAAAAGAACTGCAAGATTTTGATAATCTTATTCAGTCTGGTAAGCCCATTTTGGAAGGAAATGCACTGGATGAAGTACTTAAAACTTTGAAGCCCGTGGATTCAGAGACCAGTAGCCAAGAGGAGGAGGAGGAGGAACTGAAGAAATTAGAGGATGAGCTTGAAACTCTTCAGAAGTTAAAAACCCTTCAAATTCATCGGCATAATAAGCTTCAAATGATGGTTTCTGCAAAGAGCCATACATTACAAACATTAAAAAGCAGAGAGGAAGAAGCACATAAATATTTGAAAGAAGGACTGGAAGTGTTTACCTCAGCAAATAATAAGCTTAACAATGAACTGCTGGCTCTTATGGATGCAGCTGAGAAATTGGCATCTCTCTTCACTGCTTCAGATTCAGAACAAGAGTCAGGTCTACATCCAGTGTTTTTTTCCCAACTTTCTTTGGACAAGTATTTGTCTCAGGAAGAGCAAAGCACTGCAGCACTTACCTCATACACAAAACCCCATTTTTATCAAGGTGTGTCGGAATGGTTTGAAAATTCACATGAAGGCAGTTTTCAGCTTGCAGATATAAGCAAACAAGTTGCTTGTGATGAGACTAATGAAGTTTGTGAAGAGAGTCAAGAGATGGCCAGGCTCCAGACTGCATATATTTGTGCTCAACATCAGCTAATTCAGATGCAAGCTAAAGAGGAGAGCATGAATTCAGCTATAAAATGTGCGGAGAGCATGCTGCAGTCCTTAAACAACAAGGTAAGCCGCAAAAGGTGGTAGAAGGCAGTGGAGTTTTAAACAGGCAGGTGTGTTCAACTGGATCTAGTAGAAGGATTATTTCAACTATTTTTACATAGAGAAATGGCACTTTTATGAAGTTTTAGTCCTGCTCACAAAAGTCCTCTTGTGAAATGGCTCTAGTTTTTATAGTTAGAAATTCTTCAGTATGGCAGAGTACCTTTAATTCTACTTTCCAAAATAGCTACCTTAAAAAACCTGGAACTTAGTAGTACCTCTCTAGTTTAGTTTTGAAATTTCAAATTATAACTGGCTCTCAGTTCTTTGTACAACAAAAAAAGCCTAACTTTTGTTGAAATTTTGTGGTATTGAGGAGCTAATATGATAAATGTATTCCTGTTTATATTCCATAGCATAAACTTAAAAAGTTTTAGTTCACTGACTCTTCTGAAACTCAAGTATTTGTACCAAATAAATGAATCTGATAGTTGAAGCCCCAGAAATCTCTCAAGTGAGTGACAGGCAGGTATGGCTACTGGAATTTAAGAACATGCAGAAATTGTAACAGAAGGAAAAATACTAGCTTATGCCAGTCATGGGCTAACTTGAGGCATCATGTCAGTTTGTATGTTTTTCCTTTATGGATGACTACTGTGTAGGACTTGATTGATTAGAGTCATTTGAAAAAGATTGATTCTGATAGCAGCATTGATAGTCGTCTGACTGAATATAAAAAATTATGTTTGCCTGTGAGATTTCAGTTAGACATGCTTGAAAGCTCGGTGTTAAGTAAAATACAGCTCTTCTGTTTTTAACACAATAAACTGTTCCCTGGCCCTGCAATAGAATGAAATTACTATTTATTGAAACACATTTATTTGATAACTACTTTGTAAATCTGTATTTGCCTTATGTTGTAAACTTCTATAAAACTGCTTGTGGAGTTTTCATTTAATTTTGTAGATACAAAAGATGCAGGGATTTTAATGTAACATAAGTACATGAATCTCGTGTGAACTGAAGAAATGTGTTGGGGAAGTGGCTTGGAGGAAACCATGAAGAAATTGACAGATATTTTGTGTTATGTAGGATATTGGAAAACAAGAGAACCTTGATGCTAAAATATCTAGTTTAAATTGTGAAATTTCAACAATTAAACAAGATATAACTCGGATAAACAATGAAGAGCTGCTTCCCCTTCTGAAAGAGAATGCACAACTTTTGAGTGCGCCAGTGGTGAAAGGATACCTGGATCATCAGATTGCTCAGCAGGACTATTATGCTTCAAGACAAGATGAAATATGCAGGCATTTGGCAAGACAAAAAGCATCATTTGAGCTTATTGGGCTAGCCTATGAAATGGAGTTGAAGAAACATAAGGAGATCTGCTGTCAACTTGAGAATTTGGTAGAATCTCTGAAACAGAGCAGTAATGAGTTGCAACAAAGACTACAGGTGATAACTGAGCGAACTCAACATGCAAAGCCAAGAAACACTATTAGTTCAAAGGATGGTTTCTCTTGCAGGTAAGTGTTATCGTCACTACTGAACTTTGACTTACTTTGAAATAATATTGGGGAGATAAAGGCTTAGGCAAGCTAAGCCTTTTCTGTTGCTAAGTTCTTAATTAGTCGCTATAGCTAGTTAGTATTTTGAATTCTCCAGAACCGAAGCCTTCAAGATATGAGACTTGCATCTTGCTTATCCTTTGAAATTCTTTTCAGGCTTGCCTGAGGAGAAACTGTTCAGTTATCGCTCTTGTTAGTATTGCTGAAGCGTTCCTAAGCAATATCCAGAATATAATGAATGTTTAAAGCTAAACCTGTCTTATGGTGCCCTGATCTAGGACCTCTTGAAAGCTATTCTAGAAGTATAGCTGTAGAGAGCTGTTAATAATAATGATTTGCCAGATCATATGTGTGGCCTCATCAGCTTAGGCTGCAAAACCTCCCATGTGGTAGAGAAGAGGAATGACTCCTTCAATAGAAGAAATGTTTAGCTCATTTTTACTGCTTGATACGCCATTTGGCTTCAGTGTCTTGTCACCCATGTAGGAGACTGGTTTTTCACCATCTAAGTAATTAAATCTCCTTGTGGCTCAGGTGATACAGTAGAAATGTGTGCTGTGTTGGCTGTCACTTCAAGACTTTAAACCTTCTGATGAGGTGTATTGTATAATTATAGGTGTGTCTTCCTCTTTCTTCAAAATGGTGCTTGAAGTGTCTTAATTAAGTGATAGCTGAGTATGGTCTTGCACAGTGAATAACTGCAAGAATTAGGCAGCATTAATTTCATTCCCATTGTGTGTTTGCATTGGCAACTTGTAACATTTTTGTTCGGGTTTATTATTAAGTCTCCAAATCACTGAATGTTGTCTGGCTACTTTTTCACTTTTTTTTTTTTAAAGGGAAGGGAAGTTGAAAGTGTTATAAACCCTAAAAGGTTTGTAAACATAAGACGATTGAAAAACTCGGTTACTTTTGAAATACAGCTCCTGCTTTTATTAAAGCCAATCTGATTCTATATTGGGGCTTAGCTAAAGATTTTAATGTGCAGAGGTAGTAGTAGCAACTGAGCAAAGTTACCTGTAGTCGTATGAGACTCTTCCTGATGGCAGTGTAAGGGTACAGTTTGGTACAGCAGATATTGCTGTCTTTTGCATGACTCGTAACTAATTGGAGAATTTCTTAGCAGTCTCTTCATAGATAGAAAATGGGAAATACTGCAGTAAGCTTGAAAATGTTAAAGACTGCTCTTCTCATTGGTCATTGAAGTCTGCTGTTTTTCAGCACTTAAAAAAATTGTATCTTTGCAGTCCTAGAAGTGTCAGGAATCAGTTGGCAAATGCACATTGTCCACTTCTATTTGCTTTCATTGTGTGCTTACTGTTACTTTGGTATTTCATTGCTGTTAATTTAATACTGAAATGTTTTGGAGTCCTATTAATCACATACCAGCTATATATAGATAGAATCATGAAATCAGTGGGAGATACAGCGATGTACTAAGATTACCCTGAGCAGTACTATCCTTTACTAGTCCTCTGACTTCTCAACATGAACATCTTCTCTTGATTAATAATGACAGGAGTGCTTAGGAAACTTAAAAATGCTTGTGTCTAACTTTGTTTGTTACAGGCTATACCAGCTTCTGGAAGGAGAAAATAAAAAACAACAGTTGTTTAAAACATACGAAAGCCTGGTGGAGATGGCTCAGAAGTTAAAGCAGGACTGTGCTGCAGTACAAGATCAGCTAGCAGCGTCTTCTCAAGAACAGTCTCTCCTTTCGTCCAAGCTAAAAACTGATGTAGATACCCTTCATGATGCTTTGTATCGTGGAGGAAATCAGATACAACTCAGTAGTCAGGTAAGCCCTTATCTGGTTATTAAAATTATTCCATCAATGTGTGTCATGTTCTTTTACTGAGACAAATGTAGTATGAAGGCTGTAGACACACAAACTGGCTCCCACATGTCAGCAACAAATTTATGAGCATAATGATGATGGGCTCAGTGTTTACATTGTTCTTAGCAAATGTTAGATTTTGTAAATGTTGGCAGGTGATAATTTTTTGTTTCTGAGCAAATCATTGCATCTAACTTAATTTTTTTCAGAGGCATATATAGTCATGTATTACTAGTAGCTTTGTGGTGTGGGAAATATGTCACCTGGATATGGTGTCACTGGAAAATGTGTTTAAATTTCCCTTTATTTCAGATGGGCTTCCCCCCCCCACCCCGTTACCTGTAATACCTGAATAGTACAGTTTGTCCCCTTAAAAAGCCTGGCCATGGGTGGCTCATTTGGACAAAATAAGAATATCAGAATTTTGAAGGACAGATGTAGTTGGACAATCCTGCTACAAAGCTCCCAGGTGCTGGGATTAGAGCCTCTTTTAAATGGGAATAGGGGTTGTTAAATGCAACTTGTTATCATTTTTAAATAGTTGTAGATATCTCAAAAGTGGATCGAGGGAAGTCTGTTACATAATACTTCCTTGGTTAAATACATGAAAATATATTTAACACTTCCATCTATCAAGTGAATTTGCAACGTGTAGAACAGTTTTTATTAAAAAATTGAACTTTGTAATTGGAACGATACATATTTAGGGATTACACATGATTAAATCAAATACCTTTCTATTGATTCAAGTTACTTCTTAAACCATAGTGACATCTCTTTCTATTGCTACTGTTTACCAAGAAAAGTAATCCCTTTAATAACGAAATAATGTGTGAGTAGATGACTAGCCTGCTTACACTGAACTATCATAGGAATGATAGTTGGGAAAATTGTAGCTGGTAATTAATGATTTAATTTTAAAATTAAATTGACTTTGTGGTTTTTTTTCCCCTTAAGATTTGACTAGATATGAAGATTTGTAACTGAGTGAAAATGCCATTCAGCTGTCTGTCTAGTTCAGGGCCAGATTCTTATGTTCTTAACTAATCTGGTTTAGTAAACAAATGAAATTACATTGTCATAACCTGATGCAAGTACCATTACAGGAAGCTCAAAAGTTACATAAATGGAATGGAGTCACTTACCACCTGTGTTTCTGTTTTTTGTGATGACTTCGCTTACAAATGAAACAGGCTTTCAAAAGCAAACAACTTCTATATTTCTAGTTCAGTTAGTGTATGAACAATATAAAGTAATAATTTTGTCTTGTGTTTTTTGTTAGGAACTGACAGAGCAGTTTCATCAACTGGAAGTTGATTTAAATAAACTAAATCAACTCGTTATGGATCTGATTGCTGATGTGAACTCAAAGAGAAACTTTTTAGAGTCCAATAAGCTGCATCAGATGGAAAGGAACTTGTATGTGTATTTTTTCAAAGATGAAGACCGCTTGAAAGAGATGGTGGAAAAGCTTGAGCAGCAGTCTGAGGCTAAAGCCAGTGGTCTGGAAGATTTGAATTTCAACACCAGTGGAGTTCTTAATGTTTAAAAAAGTACTTTTAAGAAATGAAGGCATATTAATGTAAACTGTCTACAGGTTTACGGAATGATAAGTATTAGCTTATCAAGGCTAACATTTATCTATAATTGCAATGTATGTTTAGCTGCCATGATTACCAAGTTCGGATTGTATGTTGCTTTATGGCTTTTGGCATCTGCCTGCTGAGTTCAAATCTCAGTTTTGTCAAAGTTCTTTGATACGAAGTAATACGTTGGTTATTTGAATTACATTCAGGCTGCTCTTCTGCTAGCCCGCATGTTGATTTCCACTGCACACAGCATAGCACAAAAAGGAACATTTCATACCCTTAAGATAAGTTTTCTTGCATGCTAAGAACCTTTTGATACGTGAACTAAAAAATAAATGCAGAGAAGGTATTCCAGATTTTGGAACATGAATGTGTGCTCCTTCTGAAGAGTAGAGTTCTCCATGAGAGATACTCTGTGATTGTTTCCCTTACAGTTCTCCTAAGAAGATTCGGTTTTGTTAGCAATGTATTGGAATATGTACCAGAATCTGTCTCAAGTACCAAGACCATCTGTTTTAAGACCATTCTGGTATCTCTTAATTTAACTCATGGCCTGTCTTCTCTGTTGAAACCATTCCATACTTATATTGCTCTCTGCAAAGAAAAAGAATTTTAAATTTGCCTTTTGGACTTCTGAGTTTGCTCTATAATGAATTGAAATGCCTATCATCATAAAGAGTCCTGATGCTTTCATACTTCTGCTTTCATGTGCATTGTTACCGTTTATTGAAATTTTTATATAGCTTCCTAATATACCAATGGAACTAAATAGGCTTTTGTAGTATGATAACTTCCAGTCTTGTATTTTGATGGGATCAGCTGTACTTGCTTTCAAGCGTTGTACATGTTAATCAAGGTTAGTAAATCAGCTTTAACTTCAGTAACAGTAGTGTTAAAACTATTTTAATGGCAGACTTAACTTTTATGTGAGTATAACTTATTTTTAAATGTTTAAATTTTAACTTACTGGTTTGGTGTCTATATCTGGATTTCGTGCTGCTTGACTATATACATTGTGTTTATTATTAAATGCCAAACACTGTAAATTCAGTTCAGTGTTGTCAATATCTTGAATCTGTGTGATGATTTTAGGTGTATTCTCATGCATAGTGTTTTGTTTATATTTAGTCTGTGAGGTTCTCATTTTGGTACACCCCTGAGGCTTTAAGGCTGCTGCTTCCCACCTTGAGAAGTCAGGGAGTGTTTTCATGCTGTGTAGGAAAGAAGCGTTGCTCTTAATTATAAAAGTTCAGACATACATAATTCTTGCTTTGTCAGATTTTTTTTTATTAGAAGTTAGCTTTACTTAGTAGGACTGCTTAATTTTTTTATCGCTGTATTAAGATGCTATTTCAAAGAATTTTCACTTAGTGGTTTTTGTAAATTACTACAATTTGCTAATTTTTATTTACAGTACTTTGATAGGCATGTCAGGGAGGAAACATAATTTTTTGTCCGGAATGAATGGCTGAACATGTTCACTATATTTTGTCTTTAATTTCAACAGACTGTAAGTGCAGATTGTTCTGTGGCCCTGATATACATAATTTGTGTGTTCTGTGTTTAGGTTTAATCTTAAAAATGGAACGGTACACATCATACATAGTATGTGAGACTTCTGAAGTACCTTTGTCTGATATTGCTCAGAGGATTATGACAGCTTTACAGTCTCTTCCTGTAGGAGAAGTTCAGACTAACAGAAAGAATAACCAGAGTGAGTAAATCTTAGCCTATTTAAGGGTTTCTATTTTCAGTTGAAAAACTGAAACCCAAACAAACAAAACGGTATCAAACCTCTAGTCCCTATTTAAAAAGGAAAAAAAAAAATGGGAGTTTAGGTTTCCAGGTTTAGAAAAGAAATTAAGCTGTAACTCTGACATTTACTGGGACTTTTCTGATTAAATAATGCTATGTGAGTACAAGGAACTAGGATATTACCAGTACCATCACTTTCATTGGTGTTTTTTTCTTCCTGTTCCTGCTATGTTGGTATAGAAGTAGACTATAATTAACTCATACTGTAAACTAAATGTATATGCTAACTTGACTCTGGACTAGTTATTTAAAGATCACTAGAGGTATTGGGAACTTGCCAGAAGGCCTGTGAACTCTCCAGACTTGTGTCTGTCCTTTAAACACATGTTCATGAGCAACTTACTCCTTGTGAAATTCTAGGGGGAAGAGTGAAAAGGCCCAGTGGTAGAGCAAATCAGGTAATGTTAAGAGTGCCTCAGCAGATCTCTGACTGTTGAGCAAATCTTACTCAGAATGTTGTGGGTACTAGGGAGGTTTTGCAAGATGAAATTTTTATTCTCATTTCTGCGCATTTCATAGTCTGCCAATCTTGTAGTTCTGGAAAGAAGTGGATTAACAGAGTTTCGCTCAATTTCAGTTGTCTGTTTTCTCCTGAGAACTAGATCTTGGAACATTATCTAGTCGATGGAATTTAAATCTAGCAGTTCTTGTGTATATGGTCTTTGTTGCAGCTTCAGTTTTATGTGAATAACAGTTTCAGGCTCTTCTTACAGTAGTAAAGTATTGGATCAGTGGAGCCTTACAGTGTAGCAGTGGAAAGGGTGGTAGTTCATTGCTGTGTAAATCAGTGATTCACATTTGAAGAAGTAAGGGAAGGGTTCATTTTAAAATGGTACAGTGGGACCAAAACCCAAAGAAAATCAGATCTCCTTTCTGCCTTAGTTTAATTGTCGTTCTCCTTCTCTTGCTACCTTGTCATTTTCTCTTTTTTTGTCTTAGACTGGGGAACTCTCTACTGTGTAATATCTGTATCGTGTTATGTTGTCTGCTCTTGATCCGTTCACTCTCTGCCAAGCTGTAAAATTACAGATTCTCTTTTTTAAAAAAAAAAAAACAAACAAACCAAAACAACACCATGAAGGTATCTAGTATCTTCAGCCAAATGAGCTTGCTGTCTTCTTTGTAGTGCTGCTAAATCCTTATTCACTGCGGAGTGAAAGAACAGTATAAGCATTAGTGGTGGCAGGTCACCTGACTAGCTTTTCCTGCTCTTGTTTTCCCTGTAGTAATTACTCGCAATTGTTGCTAGTGTACAGGCTTAAGAACAAATTTATTTTAATTGCTTTTAGGAAACTGCCTGTATATATAGCTTTAGCTGATTAGTGTGGATCTGGAGAGAAAAAAGTTTGCCTCCCTTAAAAAAACCCCAAACCTGTCATGTTAGTCTGTTTCAAACTGTATTGACCTGTATTTTATTGATCCTTAAATTCTACTTACTGGAAAAAGTGTTTGTCTTTAGAACGTAAATACTGGGTTGAAACAGGACAAATACCTGTGATGTTGAACCTAGTGGGTGAAATTCTGTCACTATCCTGTCAGTCGAGCTTGTAATGGTTCCATCTAGCCTTAAGGAGTTTGAAGGCAAGAATGGGCTTCTGCTGCCATCTGGTGATACATTCTCATAAACCAGGAACTTGAGGTTGCATAGCTCTTTAGATACTTGTCATCTGAATACTGTGTGCTGAAGGAGAGAAACGTGATTCTCGTCTCTGGAGGGTGAATTTGTCAAGAAAAAGTATCTAGCTGTGAACCAATTAAAAGCACTGCATGTAAACTCAGTTACTATCACTCTCAAATTATAATTTTGTTGTTGTAGAAAGTGTCAAGCAAACCAAACCAAGAATGTCTGAAGCTAAAAATACAGCTATGCCATATTCTCTATTGTAACAGCTCAGGTTAGAAGACTGAGCTGGAGATAAATAACTGATTATAGACATACACCAACATGAACCTGCATGTCATACTATCAAGTAATAAACTTAGTTTCTTCTGGAGACTAAGCTAGTTAGTCTTTGAAAATGCTTTTTTTTTTTTTTTTTTTTTTTTTTAGTATTTTAAGTACAGG
>JAVKLA010000053.1:38325350-38337260 GCA_034782735.1 Sagittarius serpentarius
ATATTTTTTAAAAACATTTTCAGTAAATAGAAGTAGGTCACCTTATGCTTTGTTTAATGTTGGTCATCAGCACATTAGATTCAGAAAATGTCCTGCTGCTGGTGATGCAATTTCATAGCTAAATACAGCAGCAGAGTGTTGTACTCAGTATGGACCAGGAGTTAGAAGGGGACAAAATACATATTTGGCCCATGTCTTTTGTCTGGGTGGTAAAAGAATCCAGAGGTAAAAGAATCCTAACTAATTGCAAACTCTGCAGAGACCTGCACTTCAGTAGAGTTTTCTTTTTCCCTGTTCTTCTTCCTGTACCTACAGAGTTTGTAATCACTGCTAGCCTGTTGCCCCTTGTTCTTTTATTCCAGTCTTCTCTTGCTTCTCCTCTTGGGGCTACGGGGCAGTGTAGAGGCAGAAAAGACAAGGCATGTCCTAACTGTTTCATTTAGCATGGTGCAGAGTTCTGAGGTGCGTTTACAAAGCCTTCCTTAAACTACAGCATCTGTCTGCTTTCAGAACTGTAGGCTAAATATCACTGGTAGTTCAGTGGTGGGCCCAGGCTAACACCTGTGCTGTGGCACAGGGCTCTATCTCAGAGCCAGCACTGATAGCCATCCTGCTCCTTGTGGTGCTAGTCATTACCTTACCTTTCTGTTAATTTGATCCGTCTGATTTCTCCTTGCTCTCTGTTCTTTACCTGTCTTACAATACCTGTTCTATTGTGAGGATGAACAATGGGAAAACACCTCTGCAGATGAAGTGTGGTCAGATCTCTGTAGGGCAGGATATGCTAAAGTTGTATATGCAAATAGTGTTTTACTGAAGAAAATTATTGTGGAATAATACTGCTTAATTCCAAGAAAACAGTTTAACTGTGTGAAGTGTGTAGAGTTTGTTTTTTTTCTTCTTGCCCATGCCTCCAGCTTTACTTTGACCAAGATGAGTTGTGTCTTTGTGAAAGAAGGAAATACACATATTTATGGTATTATAGTAATGCCTCTTCTGGATACTGTAGAAAATGTTTGTCTGCTTTTTAGCAAATTTGAATTAATTTTTTCTTAATGGGGACAGAACATGCTTTTGCATATGCATATTTAGGAACCTTCAGGGCCCATTTAAGCATGAATGATATTAACGTGAAGAAAATGGTTGTCATGGAAAATTCATTGCAATTATTTTACGTTTGGTAAAAGCGTCAGTAATGTAACACTGTATGTAACCTGAGGTATATGCACTGCTCTCAGATTCATTTGTATTGTAAAATGTTTCCCATTCTTTTTTTAAAGGTGTAGAGAAGACAAAGGAAAATAAGCTAGGTGATAAGGATGCACATCTGAAAAATGAAAAGGCAAGCATATTTTAAGATTGAAGACCACTAAAAGTCTTTTTATAGTAGGTTTGAAGTTGTTCTAGACTGGCTCTTTCATAATAAGCCTTTATCACAATATATCGCCTACACTCACAGTTCAGATAACTTTCCTCTGTCTAATTTTGCACTTGGCATCTATTTATCTGTGAGAGTCTTGGCCCCACTTCTGTTATCCTTTTTATAGGAAGTTAGTCTTTTGTGACAGATCGATCAGAAGTAAATGAGGTTGCCATGTTTAGATAGTAACAGGGTTTAAAAATGTTCTCAAACTTCTGTCACTGAACAATCACTAGCACATAATCATAAAGTGAGCTGATTCATATGAAAAATTACTTTGTATTGGGAAGTTTAATTTTTGGTTTAATCATCTCTCTGAATTTGGTTTAATATGCATGCAAGTGAGTGCCAGTGCAAGAATGGGAATGGATAACTGCAGCAGCCCTGACTCAGGCTGTGATTGTAAGATCCATTGAGTTGATCGATGAGTTGCAGATATTGCAAGTGTACTCCTGTCCCAGCTGCAAATTTCACAGCCTTCCTTACCCTGACTGGTGCACATTGTACACTTCAAGTCCATTCAGATTGCTCAAGATGTAGTAAACTGGTTTCTTTTGTGGGATGGGATAGTTTCCTACAAATTAAATTGGCTCACAGACATGCAGCTGTGGGTGCACATGGATAGTAGTGGAACCTCCTTTTGTGATGATGAGGTGCTAATTTTGACTTGCTGCATCTAGTGAAATTTTCCTACATCCACATAAATTATGAAACTACATCCTGGGAGTTGTTTGCTCTACTTCAGCCATGTCATTATTTCTAATAGAAGATCAGTTCTTGCTGGAAGCTGCTGCTTCTTTCTGTTTAATTGTTTCAGCTGTATTATTCTGACTTGATAATTAAATTGCTTTGTTCTTATTTTTGAACCTTTAAAAGATAATTGCTTATTCCTGATTCTATAATTACTTGAGTGTCCTAATTCAAATTCTACTGTGTTAAACAATAAAACTATTTGCAGTTTGAGTGGAGCATAGACTTGAGTGAATTAGTTGTCTTTGTATGGCTCTTAAACATTTGGGCCTTCTGTGATAGTATTTTTCCACTTCTAGTAACTTTTTGATTAGCATTGCCATGTCCAATTAATTTGTCTTTGTTCAGAACAACCACTATTCATTTTGGTAGTAGCAAAAGCTTAGTTAGCTCCCTCTTTCTGTTTACTTAGAACCTGTTAATTGTACTTTTGCTGTGGAGCTGATCCTGTGAAGTATCATCTCAAGCAGTCTTAAGCCTTTTTCATCTTTTGACTCCATAGATCCCGAGGTTTGGGAATACGGGAACTGGGTTGCAGAATATTGCAAAACTAGGAAGAAAATAATTACTGGCTTTGTCATTCTGGGTTGCTCAATCAATACAGATTGAATAGAGATGGATGATATCCTTTGATCAATGAAAATTGTCGTCTTGGGGAATGGATGGGAGCCCTGCACAGCGGTAACTTGTGGTTCTTTTGAAGTGAGAAGGCCTTAGTTCTTGGAATGGTAATGACAGCAGAGGTACTGAAGACTGGCTGTGCTACAAGAACAGAAAATTTAGTAATTATGAGAGGCTTCAGTTACTTTTCAATGGAGTGGGTGAATATTACTCTTATGCATGATGCTGAGACTAAAAATTAGGAGACAACTGCTTTGTGGAATGGTTAGAGAACTCACAAGAGCAACTTTTTTTTTTTTTTGTGATTCTGTGCAAGATCAGGTTTGAAATCGCACTGCTAAAAGATGCTCTGACAGGGACTATAATCTTTCCAAGGCATTAAAAGATAGGAATGCTTCATGGAATTCATAGAATGCCACTACAGGAATGCTTCATTTCAAAAAATGAAATTGCATAAAAAGGAAGGAGCTTTTAAAAGAAAATGTATAGAATTTCCCCTCCAGAACTGAAACATTTGTAGGTAGTATAGGGATTTATTCAAAACAGAATATTGGAGACTTAAAACAAATACTGAAATCTGTCCAGGAAAAAGAAGTATGACTAAGCGACAGTATGAAGTAGACTACTAAAAAATGTCATCATGCAAAAAGATGGACTTACCAGAATTTGTATTTTTATAGTTGCCTCATTTGAGTAAGTTAAATGTAAATATAGCATAGTCCAAATAAACTTTGAGAAACAGCTTACAAATGCATCACTAATAATACATCATTTTTATAAATGCCTCGGCAGTCAAGAGCTTGCCAGCTCCTGTAAGACCTGTTGATGATCAAGGTGTAAAAGGAGTATTGAGGGAAGATACAACTGTATATCTGTAGATAGTTAAACACACATTTACCTTGGGGGAGTCTTGGAAAGGTTGCTGGTTGCCATTCCAGAGTCCTTGTTTATGAAATCAAGACAGAGGATCTATCTCAGCTGAAGAGGTTGTAGAAGAAACTAGCAAAATAAACAGTAAGAAAATACTAGGGCCAGCAGCATACCAAGGAAATTTCTGAAGGTAATCAAGGATGAAGGAGTAGAATTATAGCATTACCATGCAACTTCTTGCTTAATGCTATTTAGTAGCATGCTGCTGTAAAGGGATCCATGGACTATCTGGAGTAGGAAAGCTGTTCTGGGCATAGTGGATTAAACAGAATAGAATATAATGCTTACTCATACACCTGATAATACTTCTGTGGTGCGACTTTCATTATATTTTTGTTATGTCTTACAAAGATTGTAAGTTGGTTGAAGAAATTGGAGAGATCCAGTTAACTCGGTATACTTGAATTTCCAAAGCAGTCATTATGGTCCCTTGCCAAAAGTTCCTTAATAAACTAAGATGTCATGAAAAAAGCCTGAATATTGAAGCTAAAGATGGAAATGAATGGTCTCTTCTCTCTTCAGACAAAGGTCACTAATGACCTAGTCACTATGGAAGACAGGCCACCGGACTAGATGCATCTTACAGTTGTTAATTTGCCATTTTTAGTGTTGGACTAAGATTAAAAAACAGTGGTGGTTTTGGATGTAAGCAATATAAATCAACAAAATAATCTTTACTGATAAATATTGGAATTTTGTTTTATGTAATGTGGTACCCCTAAACTGACTCTTGTTAGTATCAACATTTTTTTCATAGAATATCATTTCCTTCAAAGCTTATCTAAATTAACTTATGTACATTTATTTTTATTTCTTCTAATAAGTTAAATAATTCGTTCACTAAAAAATTTCCAATTTTTCCAGGAGATTCATGATTCTGCAACTGCCTTATTAAAAACATCTGCCAGCCCTGAAAAAAGTACTGCTGGTCAGATAGTCAGGACAGTACATACCAATGAAATGCTTTGCTGTCAAGATAGCAAAATAGTAAGCTACTGCCAGAATTCAGACTTGCCAACATGGGCATATGGAGAAAGAAATCTTTCAGTAGAAGCAAAAAACCTGAAGGAGGGTGAAAAGAATATAGCTACTCCCCTTAAAAGAAAGCAAGATGGGCCTACATGTTGTTCAGAGAAAACAAGAAGATTACCTGTAAAGACCTATACTTCTTCACATGAAAGAAGATACGACTGTACTTCTGGACAAACAGAGTGTTTGAAAAATTATCCTTGTGATATCAGGAGTTTGGGATGTGAAAAAAAAAGAGAATTGCTTGCAACTCTAGAACAGGCAGTGGCTTTTGTAACTACTATGATATTTCATGATGGATCTTCACAGCTCAACTCAGAGCAGGTTAGTGAATGATGTGTTTTGCTTAGAGTCGGTTTTGTAGAACCGTTTGAACTGTGCACATGACTGATAAACACAAAACCATGTTCATTGGGAACCTAGAATCTGGACCAGTTTTGTGTATTATTGCTTACCAAAATATAAATGTAAAATGAGGTAAACCTTAATACTTCTGACCGTTTTGTTTTTAGTTACCAAGTAAAACTTAAAAAACAAAACAAAACAAAAAAAACCAAAAACCAAACGCTTGGGCTAAACAGGCATTTGTATGCTTAAAGTGAGACTGAGTATTTTTTCCTGCTTTTTACCGTCTGTCACTGGATTTTTGTTTCAAGGCTGAAATAATTGCATGTTACTCTGCTGTGTTAATGCAATAACTCTAGCATGCATAATAAGTTTCATATTGTAAAATATTTGGGACATTTTCTTTATGGGATTGCATAAAATCTGTCGGAAGAAACACTTGTAATTATACTTAACAGGTCTTAACTTCATCAGTAAAAGGAGTACTTGTGTTAGTGAAGAATCGGACTGATCACCCTTGCCCTCCCAGTTACTCTTCAACTGACTATACTTGGAACGCTGCTAATGAAAATGATAAATTAATTTATTTAAAAACCGAATGGTCATCTCTTTGGGAACAAGAACAACAGGCTCACAAGAAATTTGCTTGGTGAGAGTATGTAGGAAAAAATACTATTTTGCTTTATGTATGCTTTTAGCAACAGTGAGGTTGGCTACACGGCACGAGCTTAATCTCCTTACATGTCAAGCTCATCGAATTTCATATTGGCTGCATTAGTTCTGTGTCAAGCCTGGGATAATACAAACCAAATAAGAATAGTCTATTCCTTTGGGCTCAGCGTATTGCTAACTGCAGCCCTGCAGAACTAGGTTGGGAATCTGGTAGGAGGTGTTTACATTCACCTAGAAATCCTTTATGAACAGCTTACAGCTATATGGCACCAAAAAATATGATTCATCCAGGTTTATCTTTCTTGTATCATATCTTCCATTTTCTGAACTGCATTTCTTATCTAGTACATTTTTGATGGACATTATTACGGTGAACATGCTTTTTGAGCTCTGCTAATATTTTTAATTTTTTGAGGACAATAGGCTCTTTTAATGTCTTTTGAGATCCTGAATGAAGTTTTCCTAATATTCAGTAATGATGTTACATCAAAATTAAGAATTTTTTTTAAAAGTAAATGCTTTATGTATCTGTTTAATAGTTGGACTAAATTTAAAAAAAGTTGGATTATGTTTTAAACTTGCAGTTAGTATAACCAAAATCCATTTTTATTCCTTACTACTAACTTTGAAATAGTATACCATAAAGGGAGAAATGAGAACTGAATCTGATTCTTGGATATAGTGGTTGCATGTTAAAACTTCATTAGAAAGTTTTACAACTTTCAGTAATAACTGCTTTATTGTGAACTGCTGAGTTTGGGTTATTAAATTACAAAGCATTCATTTTCAAGTTGTTGGACTTGGTTGTTAGTTGCATGTCTGCCAGTGCTCCACTGTGACTTGAAAAAAACCACTTCACTTACCTGTACTTCTCCAGCTGTAATACTGGAGTTATATGACAACTAGTTTAATAACTTGCTGTTAGTTTGAATACAGGTTGTTCTGAATTGAGAGTAACATATCAATAAAGCATGTACGTATAAACAGTAAAAATTAAATAATAAGTTGTATAAGTTTATTAGCATTTAGATGAAACCTATACGTAATTATTTGTTGTAAGAACCATGCAGTTGTTTAATAGTAGATTTACACTATATACTATACTGCCTTATGATCTACACAACTTCTAATATGTCCAAAAACTTGGTACTGTGGTTTCATACCACCAAAGATAAATAAAATTGAAAGCTCTATAAAAAAATACTATTTTTTATATTGCCCACAATAGAGCTTATAAAAAAGACACAAATAATTAATAAGACCTATATGCTAATATAATATATAACTGGTAAAATCTATTTAAAATAGTATGGATGTGGGAACTATAGACATTTTCAAAAAGACTGGGAAAATATGACAAAGATGAAGCACTCTAGATTTAAATAGCATATTAACAGTAGGCAATTATGGCAATTAAGATTGTCTAGTAACTTTTAAATCATGATTTTACAATACTACATTAACTCAGAAGCCTCTGTGATCTTATTTGGGTATATTAAAGTATTACAGGGATGCCAGTTGCTGTTTTGGATTAAGATTGCATTTAATTTTGAGTGTCAAATAAAGATTTGTTTTCTTTATGAATGCATGGTAAGTATATCTGCTAGGATGTTAAATTTATTATAGAATGAAGCTTCAGATATTGAGAATTTAATATTCAAATACAGTATTCTGCTCTTACAAGAATAAAGAAATGTCTTGTGTTAACTTTAGTATTAGGTGCTAATTACATGTATAAAGTAAATAGATTCACTAAATCTAGGAGCAATATAGTATGTGTTAATGAACTACTTCTGTGCAGGCAAGTGTTGTTTCAAATGCTACGTTGCAAAGTTCCGATTATTTGCTTCAACGCAAAAGATTTCCTGAGGACTCTACTTCAAGTTTATGGTAATGAAATTAGCTGGAAACAAGGTAACTATCTAATCTAATCTACGATCAAATCCTATAATCTCTGTGCTTGTGATGTTTCTGTTAAAATCACTAGATGTAGAAGTAACTAGATTGGTGGTTAAGTAATATATTGGAAAACAGAGTTTTGGAACCATGAAAAAGAACACCCTTCTTGGGGGAGGTTGTGACCAGAGGCTTGGCATGTCAAGATGATGTATGTCTTCTCAGAGTAGGAATCCAATCACTGAATAATTTAAGGATAACTTCCAGTGGAAACAAAAGCTCTCAACACAGTCCTGACTATAGCTGGAAAGGTCAAACTGCTTCATGTTTTATGTTCCCTAGAAAAACTTTCTCTGTTCAAGAGGAAAGGGTAAAATAAATTCCAGAGGTGCTCATACTTGTCAGAATTAGGAATCACTTGAATGGGTCCTTGGTTTTTTTTTTTTTGACAGGAACAAATAAGACTCTTGTATGGATTTAAAAGCAACTACAAACAGAAGATAGAAGATGTAAATAAAATGTTTATTGTTTTCTTGGTTCTATGTATTGGATTACTGCTGAGTGAATTACAAAAATAAGTGTGATCTTTCAGGAAGGAGTCTGTCTATGGAGAGTCTTCACCTTGTGTTCAGCATCTGAAAAGTTTCATCAGTAAATCGCAGGAAGCTGATGATGATTTAGAATCTGGTGTAAAGATCTACACAAAATACAGCCCCAGGAATGGGAAGGGTGGGGGAAGAAACATCATGATGGTACTGGTACTAGTGACAGTTTTATAACCTGTACACACAGGAAATACTAGATCTAGGTTGGATCCTATCTGATGCATAGGACTTGAATCTGAAGTTTCTATTATCCAGAAGAATTCTTGTCCAGGTTTTTTAGAACTTTGGAAGTTGACGCTTCCTCACCCATTATTTCTGCTAAGGTAAAAAAAACCAACCAACCAAAAAAACCCAAACAAAACCCCAACAAACCAAAACAACCCCCCCTGCCTTTTTTAAAGTAAAAAATCCCATCATGGTAAATCAAGCAAACACTGAAATTTCTGTATGTCATATTGACTGCAATCACTTGAATGACGGCAGTTGTTCTCAAACTAGTGTACTAACCAGTGGAATACATACAGATACATTAGCTCTGACTAGTAAAATATGGCATGCTTTCGGAGTAGGAGGACAGGACTTGACTGCGATTTTACAATCTTGAGGAAAGTATGCTTTTATCAATACAGACTCTTCACTTCATCCCAGCTTGACTCTGGTTTTGCTTCACTCCTTTCAGCTTTTGTTCTGTCTCTGTTCCGCATGTGCCGCCTCCTCAGCTTGAAGGTGTCATCCTTTTTCAGGGACTGAATTGGTGGCTGTAACTCATTACTGCTACCCTCACCTTTGGTTAGAATTTTAGCTGGGAAGGGAGGGATGGATGGGGGGTTTGATTCTTTATCCTTTTTCAGCTAGAGACTGTCTCATGCTCGTTGTAAATAAAGATATGAGAAAAGGATCTTTGAGGTATCTCAGGCTTTTTGGTAACACGATTCTCTTCTGTGTATCCTTGGTAAGATGTATTATTACTAGAAAAATTAGTACTTATTTCATGCAGACTTCACATGAGCTTCTGAATGTCCAGCATCTCACTAGACAGAGCCATCCTGCAGCCTCTGGGCATTTTCCAACAGCCATCGGCTGCCAGGTGTTACTGCACATCAGTGAGGATGAGTTGCTTAGTCTGCCTCTTCATAGTGCATCATTTGAGTTCATGGCAAATCTGTCTGTTACAGTTGTCACAGTTTCACTTAATTCCTGTAGGGATTACTTCCTGCTGAAAGAGTAGTGGAAATCCTGTGGACACATTCAAAGTTTGGTTTTGGAGTGGATGCAGAGTTTGACATACTTTCTTAAGCTACGTGATTCCAAAGCTAAGACTGTCTTTCCGGTCACAGACACAGTAGTACTATTAGGAGCGTATACTTGAGACAATTTCCAAGGCTGTTCTGTAGCATCTGTTTGTTTTTGAGGTGAATAGCTGTTTGCATTCAGAGAAAAGGATGATGAACTACTTAATCACGGTATGAGACCATGCAGATGGAGTATCCTTCAGTTATCTGGCCATTCCTGCAGAGCTCAAGCTGATTCAGGGACAAGATGTCTCCTTCCCTAACATCTGCTGAGCAACAACATGAAGTTCTTTTCAGCAAGTTATATCGGTGGAGGTTAACGAGCCTGGTTCTCTTTAGAATAGTCCTGCAGCTATAATTTGCATTAGTGACATTAAAGTTTCCTTCCAGGTAACTGAGCCTGTAAGGCTGCTTAGCATGCAGTTCTCTATAAATGTACCTGTGGGTTGTCATTTGAACTTACTTAGGGGTTACTGAAGAGGATACTTAGATCTATCTTTGAATATATCACAAACCATTCTAGTTACTAGTTTCTAGTCTTCTTTGTAGTACTACAGTACATATATTGAGATTGTAGTTAAAAGGGAAAAGAAACAGCACTAGGCCTGTTCCATCCTAGGTATGTGAACGTGAGAATGCAGTGTAAGCACATATCCTGGAGGACAAAAGTTTCTGATTTTTGGAAACAGTGCATTGTGCACCCATATGTGAATTCATATATACATTAAAGATCTGAGAAGTCTGACTGTTAGGAAGAAAATATTCTCTCTCCTGAGCCCCAACACCAGTCTTGTGGCTATCAATCAAGCTAACAGCAACAACAAAACTGTACCAGAGGGAGACACTCAAAAGAAAAACTTCAGTTTGAAATTTTTCAGTGATAAGAAAGAGAGGCTTTTATAGCCAATCTTAAGAACAAAAAGATTACTTACATTTTGAATCTTGGGAGGGGGGGAACAAACCCACAAAAAACCCCTCTTAAACAATAGTCAATATTGAACTTACTCCTATGTAGTCATGATATTGACCATTTGTTACAGCTGTGAATTCAATGTTTAACACTTTGATAGTGTAAATGTTTGTCTATTTATGATGTGTGTCTACAGGAAAGATGGGCAAAACTTTAGAGGTATTTCTCAGTATGGGAGATAATTTAAGTATTTTGATTGTCAGAAATAACTTATTTTTGTAGTTGCTGATAGTGTCGTGTTAGATCCAAGGATTGCAGCATGGCTGATTAACCCCAGTGACACAGTTCCCTCTTTCGAATGTTTAATAGAGAAGTATTTTGAAAAGCCTTTTTCCATGGGAACAGTAAATACAGACACAGGCACTCTAACGGATGCATCAGTAAGTAGTTTGTTTTAAATTGTTTGTGGTTGGGTTAAAAGGGGAAGGAAATGATGAAAGAATTGCTTTTGCTTACAAATATTGCAGAAAACTATTACATTAATACTACTTGTTGGAAACTGAATTTTAAAAGAAGGGGAGATGGGAAGCATTTACTGCAGTCTACCAAGATGGGATCATATTCTCCAGGAACAGCTGAAAAATTCTACTTCAAAACTGTAAAGTTCAGTAACAGTATTAATTAATGTATAATCTGATCTTTTTTTCTTTCCACCTCCTTGCAAACTGATTTCCAACTTTCCTTTGCAAAATGTCTAGTGCCTTGTTCTCTAGTTCTCTAATTCCTGTGAACTTGTAGCCTGTATTTAGTTTATTATTAACAATTTTCCTGAATTTCACAGCTGGTAAGGATACCACATCATAGGCTGAGGAACATTAGGGAGTCAAATGTGAACGTTCAAGCATGTGTTTGAAAAGTCTGTGAATTTTTATTCTCAATAAGAGAGAATGTGTGAACTTCTTGAGAAGTTATTCCCAGCACTAAAGAAATGTCTTACTGTCTGTTGAAACTTTTTATTGAACGTTATAAAACTTTTGGTATTTGTATTTTGGGCTATGGTGATCTACTTTGGAGCCTTCAGAGGTTGTTTGAATGATAAAAATAGGTGTGCAGCAACCTAAATGGTTTTTTTGTTTTGGTTTTTTTTTTTTGAAACCTTTCACTTTTCATAGGCCTTGCTTGTTCAGACACAAGTATTGTAACATTGTTGTGGTTAAACCCCAGCTAGCAACTCAGCACCACTCAGCTGTTCACTTACTCCCCCCCCACCCAGTGGGATGGGGGAGAGAATCAGAAAATAAAGTAAAGCTCGTGAGTTAAAAACAGTTTAATAGAACAGAAAGGAAGAAACTAGCAGTGACACCACTAACAACAATAAAGTGACAATAATAATAAAAGGATTGGAATACACAAGACAAGTGATGCACAATGCAATTGCTC
>JAVKLA010000053.1:38337360-38347823 GCA_034782735.1 Sagittarius serpentarius
CAGCTGTCCCGGCTGTCTCCCCTCCCACCTTTCCTGTGCCCCTCCAGCCTCCTTGCTGGCTGGGCATGAGAAGCTGAGAAGTCCTTGACTTAGTCTAAACGTGACTTAGCAACATCTGAAAACATCAGGGTGTTCTCGACACTCTTCTCATACTGAAGCCAAAACACAGCACTGTACCAGCTACTAGGAAGACAATTAACTCCATCCCAGCCAAAACCAGGACAAACATGATTATAATAGGGCTTCTAGGATCCAAATCCAGAGATGTCAAGTAAGCTTAGAGCGTGGACAGGTCAGCTGAATCAGCACATACCCATCACTATAGACATTTCTGAGAAAACCAGAGTCAGTTTCCTTTAAAACTCTAGCTGTAAACTGCAGTTGTTCAGAAGCAACTTCATGAATTAAGCTATTGGTGTAGGGAATGGACAGGCAAGCAGGTAGAAGCTATAAACTTTTTTTTTTCCTGTGTGTGATGTCTCCTCCTTTGAGTCAGCATCCTTAATCTTTTCTCTTTCCTTAGCTTGACTGAGTCTTTTGTTCTTCATATATCACATCTCTTCTTAGTTATCACTTCTCAACTTTGTCATCCTGATTCCCAGCTCCAAATTAAATATTGAAGTCTTATTTCCTTCCTGCCCTACTTCAGGTCTAGTTTGTTTCCTTGCTCCAACCATCTCCAGTGCCTTTATGCTGACTTGATCACCCAAGCCCCAGTTAATGCCTCCCTCTAGCATCCTGTGATTATTCCCCACAATTCCTTATGCAATTAATTTGTTCCCTGGACTCTCCCACTTTCTTTTTGGCTTCTCTGTTTGCTCAGTGAGTCCCAGTTCTTCCTGAGAATCCTAGCTCTTTGCCAGTTTTCTCTTTTCAGCCTTCCTTCTCTGATGTACTGATAGGTTCCTAACAGTTGTTTGTATTCCCAGAGGGATCCATGCCAGGTGATGTCTTGTGCCCTGCTACTTCAGTTAAACTCCCTCTGTATCATGCTAGTCTTGTCCACCCAGCATAGTAATTGGAATGACTACTATTTTATTCTGTATCCTGCTACTCATGCACACACCTCTCTAGCACGGAATATATGCTACTTGCTGCTTGTCTGAATATTTGATGCTGTGCCAAAAGGCTCGGTAAAAGAGGTCATAGTCCATGTACCTTGAAACCTTTGCTGAAACAGCTGCTAAACATGATACTGCTCTTGTCATTGCTGCATTCGCCGATGAGGAATCTTGGTGTTAGTTGAAACCTTTCATTGAGCTTACTTCCCCCTCCAGAATGGGATCAAGTAAGCTGTTTCTTGCTGAAAGCAGAGTATTTCACAGACGGCTCGTTTGTTCCAGAACCATGGGTATGGATGAGGTTTCTTGGAGATAGGTTGATGGCTTTTCACTGGAGTATGGGCCTGCTTAAATTAATCTGTCTGAGGTAGAGATAAGTCCTTGCTGATAGGACTAGACTGTTATAAAACAAGGATGACCACTAGTGAATCTAGATATTTCAGCTTTGAAGAGAGCCCTCTGCATCCTACTTTCAAGGGCCTACTGTTTCTCAGTCTTGCAATGTTCAAGTCTGCTGTAGGCCGAGGGGAAGCCCGTACAGTAGGTGTCCATATTGTCTACTCACAAATGACCAACACAAACTATGCTGAAGTTGTATAGGCTAATAGCCCTTGAGCAGATGGGGAACCCACATGGGCTCTCCTTTAACTCTTTTCTGCTGCTGGGGCTTTGCCAGGACATGCTTCCCACTAGCAGACATCAGCTTACGCAGAATCTGTTTAGTTTTATCTGCTGTTATCTTGAGTCATAGGGTCATTTCAAGATAAAAAAAACTATGGTCCAGGCTTAAGCGTGCACTAGTGCCCCTTTGTTTTATGGTTTGTGGTAGGAAAATGTGTCTGCAGCAAAGATTACCCCAAAACTTGGGTAATTCTGGTTTTAGCATGAAACATAACTTCTTGTAACTAATAGGTGTCTCCTGCTTCTGTTAGGCTCAGCAATTACCTTCTTTTAAAAATTAGTTGGACCAAAATGATAAAGTTCCCATGATGGTTCTTTCCCAGCTGTGTACCAGAATGCATGCCTCTCTAGCAATAATGTGTTATAACTTGTCCTAATATAAACTAATTTTCAGTCAGTTCTGGTTCTGTTGTATTTGTGCAGCAACAAGTAATTTGGATTCTTTCTGCATTCTGTTTAGATCAAATAATAGATGAAGCATTGCTCTTGTCAGTTTGCATCTCCTGTAATGCTCTGGTTCCAGACTTCTGTTTTTCTTCAAATAATGGGGCTGTTCTGCAAAGAGTAGGCCAAAATTGTGAGTTTTGTGTACAAGGGAGGTTTTTATACATTGTTTGGAGGATGGATTATGTTTACCTGTTGATTTACAGCTGACTCTTGCACTGTCAGGGCACAGAATCAAGTGTTTAGATGTACTGGTGTCTCAGTCCGTGCCTAGCGTCACTCCCTAGAAACACAGGCAGGAGGTTCTGAGAGTCATCGTGAAGACAAGAAGGAGATAACGGCGTCTAGCTCAGGGAGCAATTCCTGCAAAAGACCCTGTTCAGCTGGGAAAAGATGTCCAGAGATACCTTCTCACAAACTCAGAAGCGTCCTTATCTCCCTGAGGAGAGAGGAAGATCCTCCCCTGTCCATTAATTTTGATATGAATTTAATTTTTTTTATTTTAGAAAAATCCTTAATTTGGAGATCTGTTTAGACTATATAGACCCTTCTTTAGGAAGGATTTTGAAGATTTCCCAACCACTTTGATTATTCTTACCTGCTTTTGCTTCAAAAGAACTACTGTTCTGGTTGGACAGATTAAAAGCCCTGGAGGACCAGGTATTTTGATATCCGGCCTGTTCTTAAGAAAATATTCTTGGAAAGAATTTCTATGGTAACCTTTCTGTTTTAGTCCGTAATTCATAGCTGAATGACATCCAGTTTAGTAGAGTGATATCACACCTAGTTACATTGCATATACTTTTCCGGATGATAGAATCTTGGTTTTGTTCTTTACAAAATATTGGATGTTTCATTCGAATGGAAGCATTGACTTAATTTTCTATGCAATTTTAGAGGAGAGTGTAAATCTGATAACAAATAGAAATGTCATTTTCTTTCCTTCTCATCACAGAAGGACCAAAGGAAAGATTCTGAATATATCAAATAAAAAGCATGAAACTGTGAAATGGGCAGCAAAATCAGATTTGGTAGCGTAATTTCTGAGAGCTTACTCTGGTAAGGAGAATGCTTTCTAGCTCAGTTTGAGTGCAGAAAGCAGAATGTATTTCTTCTGGAGCAGATTTTTTCTCCCAACTGTAGGTATTTCATGAGAGCAGTAAGGCAAGAAACCTATAGAATAGCTGCAGGGCTGTAGAGGAAAGATATACTTCTGCAGCTCATAGCATGAGAGCTCCTCTTGGTGTTCCATCAGCTCCAAGAGATGAATGCAAATAATAAAGTGAGTGTAGAATAATTAGGATTCCTTTAAAATACACATGGAGTGAATGATAAACCTGAAGATAGATTGCTCACAAGATGCCCAGGAACCCTCTTGGTGGTTTTTCAATTGAGAAGCTTTCCATGTGATTTCGTGGCCATTGTTGTTTTTTTTTTTTTTAAAAACTTTTTTACTGTTCTTGACAGAAAGATGTAATTCACTTGGGAAGCAGATTTTGAATTTATTTTCAGCCCTGCCTATGTGTATTAATTTAGTAGAAATGATCTCGGAATACCCTGTTCACCAAGAATTTAGCCAAATCTAGATCAGTCTCCAGCAATGTGGCTATTGAGGAAGAAACAGTGAGTGTTAACAGTTTATCTTCTAAAGCGGTTAGGATTTTATTAGCCTCAAAACTGATTTCTGCCCTGATGCGTCCTCCATATGATGTACATTACACTTACATTGTCAAATAGTAAGCTTAGGCATCCTGCAGTTCTACTTGCTATTGATTTCCACCCCACCCCCCCCACAACCCCTCCCCAAACTATCACGGACAGGAATATGCAATCAGTACTGCACTCTGTCTAGGATAATTATCTTGCACTCTGGGTTTCTGTACTTGCTAAAAATTCCATAGTCTTATGGGGTTTAATGCAGGTTTTCCCTGTTGGACTTCTCTCGTCAGTCTTTCCTTTCAGGGTATTTTTTCTTCTTTTTTCCTTCCCATTTATTATATAAAACCAGAACTATACTAGAATCTTTCTTAGAGGTCTTAATTACCCTTTTAAAAGTAATGCCTTATGTCAAATGAATCTCACATCTGCCTTTTTGGATAGTCTGATGCTGAGCTCAGGGTATGGAACTCCGGAGGATCTCACTAAATTGAGCATAAATTGAAAGTAGTGCATGCAGAGTAGTTTCAATTTACAAAGAGATCTTGGAATCATTGTTGCCAGTTTTATGTTGGTTCAATGTGTAGCAGCTGCCAAAAAGCCCAAAAAATATAGGCACCATAAAGAAAGGTTTTGATAACAAGAAAAGGAACATGATTTTTTTTGTCATGGAAAACCTTGTTGCACCCATGTCTTGAAGACTGTGCAGTTTTGGTCTCTGCATTTCAAGAAAGGCACACTGGGCTTCTAAAGGGTCAGAGGATGGAACAGCTGCTTTATAAGGAGGATGTGGAAAAATTTGTGGTTATTTAAGATAGAGATGGAAAGACTGAAGGGCACTGTACTAGCAATTTTCTAAATTATTATGAAGACAGTGGATAAAATGAATGCAGTGGTACTATTTGGCAAATCCTGCAGTACTATAACTCTGAGTCATTTGATGAAACTAGGAGGAGATGGGATTAAAAACTGATAAATTTATTTTTCTAATGCAGTTAGCAATGAAATATGCAATCTAGAGATAAACACAAAAATGTTAAACATATCTTTTAAGCAATCAAAACCTGGACTGTGTCTTAGAGATGCGAGTTTAACTTCATGAAAAAATTTTGTAGTCTGCAGATTAAGCAGGTTCCATTAAGCCAATTGTTCTACACCTAGTGTACATGAAAATAATTGATATATGATTCTCTTTATAAAAACTGTTATGTTCTCCTCCTTCAACTTACTCTTCTAAACTAAATAAACCTGATTAATCTCTTTCCCTGTAGGTCATGTTTTCTAAACTTACTATTATTTTGGGTTCTCTTCTTTAGCCTATCTGACATTTCTTAATGTCTGTCTTCAAGTATTGTGGCCAAGTTGCCCCAATACTTCAGCAATATCCTCAGAAGTATTTATCATAAACACAGAGTAAATGCCTATTTTTACACAAATAACCCTTAATTTAATTTCACTGGTTTACATAAAAAACTAAAAACTATCACAACATGTCATTCTTAATTCCATGTAACCTATTTTCCTACCTTCAACACAGACCAGTGTGTGATTATTGGGGAAGAGTATATGGTCAGGCAAGCGCATAAATTTAGTCCTCTGGAATGCTGTCCTAGCTTCTATGGTTTGTGGCCCAGGAATTTTACGGGGCAGTGCTAGTGTTTTTGCACTTATTGGCTTGGATGTAAACTTATTCCATTATTTTGATTGTTCAGCCATCATTGAAGATACAGGCGGCAAGAAAGAAAATCTACATCTGCAGCATTTTTCACATTCCCATTTTTCCTCACAGGAGTTTAGTAATGAAAAGCAGCACTTTATTGTTTACATTTTGTGTATTAGCCTGATAAACAAATTTAATAGGTTGACATTAAGTTTATTTTTAGTGACCATGTTCTTGGAGCTAACGATTATATTCTCAGTGTCTGCATGCATTTCAAAATGGTCTTCTAGCCAACTGAATGAGGTGGCATGGTTCTGCGCAGAACACTGCTGGAACAGGAGGGAAAGAAGTGAATAGTTCAGGCACAGAAGAGAGGCAGTACTGATAGGAGAAAGAAAATTGCAGGGAATTTTTCCTTATTTTACAAGTAGTAGTAGAATTCTGACTTCAACCTCAAAGGTAGTGTAGTGATATTATTTCTCCATACTCGGTCTGTGCAAAATGTACATAAAGGAGCAGGTAAAATCTTGAATGTTCATGATCTGTACTGCTCTGTTCATGAATTTTGTTTGTCAGAGGTCTAAGAGCATTACTAAAATGTTAAATAGGAGACATAAAGAAAAAATATAATTTCATCCCTTTTAAAATAGTATTCTGAATATTTTTATGTTAGCATTAAAACTTGATTTTTTTTTTAAACTTTGTTTATATCAGTATCAAAACTTAGGTGTGAACTTGGAGAAGCTTTATAATGTAATGATGGACCTTGCTCATGACTTACAGGTAAGATGTAAAAAAGAGTTACTCGGATGTAACTTCAGAAGTATTTTCATGAATTTAAGAGAGTTAGTCATGTGCTTCTCGTTCAAATCAGAATCTCTACTTGAGTTAAATAGAAGGCTTCAGTCCTTCCTGGTTCACAGTGCTGGTCAACATTTAAAATAAAGTTGCCCATCATATTTGCCATTTTTTCCAGAAGGAAGAAATGGTTACTCTCAAGGTTAATCTTTAGAAGAAGCTTTTCCTCTTCAACAGTTAACTAAATATTTAAATGAAGATTCTAAGAATGGGAAATGTTCAGAATATTGTGACTTTTCTTTTGGTATTTTAAAGCTATATGAAACAGTCTAAAAAGTATTAACAGAGTTAAAACAGAGTGTCACTGGGTTTTTTTCAATGTATTCCTTGGGTACAAAAACTCTCAGCATATCTTTTGCTCTATGTTGTATTAGCCAAACACCAGTCAAACACTGGAACAAGCTTCCTAGAGAGGTGGTCGATGCCCCAAGCCGTCAGTGTTTAAGAAGCATTTGGACAATACCCTTCATAAAGTGCTTTAACTTTTGGTTAGCCCTGAAGTGGTCAAGCAGTTGGACTAGGTAATCGTTGTAGGTCCCTTCCAAGTCTAATTTATTCTATTTTAGCCGTTACTGCAGTTCAGAATGCATCTCAAGAAGTCTTCTAGTCTTTTAGCGTTTTTTTTTTTTTGTGTATGTTTTTCTTCCTGTTATCATATACCTGGAAAAGTGTCAGAATTTAGGGATGTGCTCAGGTTCTGGTGGAAGGTACATCATAGAATCCTAGGGGTTTTCTTTGATGGTGGCAAGTGTAGGGCTTAGACTATTAGTTTATGGACCTGTATTAATCTGGATATCTAAGTGGCCCAGCAGTATGATGAAACAATCTGTGAAGGAAGGCAACAGGGAAACACCAAAGGCACAGAAATACCAAATGCACAGAAATACTGAGGGCCAGCCTCCTGGACGAGTTTTTAGACAAGTGTTGCTGACCGATTGCCTCCGTGGTTAGAGAAAAAACAGACTTCGTGTTCTTTGTAACTAAATTGGGTATATAACCCTACCATCTTTTATTTTATTCCTAATGAAACCAAAGTTACAAATTCTGAATGGTTGCTTCATTGTTCAGTTGAATGCAGAAAAAGGGATAACTATGTCCTATTATAATGAAGCTTGCTCTAAAAATAAACGGTTTACAAAAATGAGGTATATATATTTCTTTATTACTATTCCTGTACAAAATGATTACTATTACAAAATGTATTACTGTTCCCCACAAAATGATGTGATAATGGGCTACAGTATTTAGATACTATAATTCACACTAAAGTAGTATTTCATTCCACAAACAGTGTTGCCATATAAAAAGGGATTATACAGAAAGTGAAATACTTCTTACTGGAAAATAGATCCACATAATGACGCTACTATATGTTTTAAGATTAAAATTGGCTTGATACTAGAAAATTTATTTGTATCTTACTTTACAGATTCAAGGTTTGTGGAAATTATTTTGCACGTTAGAGCTTCCACTTATCAAAATTCTGGCAGGTATGAATGTTCATTCTTCAGAATCTTCACTGTTTTCACACAGCTGCTGACTATGCTCAAATAGAATGTTATACCTCGGAATACTAAATGTTATCTTAGCCTCATAACAGCTGTGTGAGTTTCCATTTTACAGTCCAAGAAGCATGTTCGATCGAAATTGTCAACTGAAGTGTTCTCAGCATATAATTGTATTTACAGTGATGGAAACACACAAAATACATGTGAACAAACAAGAACTGAAAATAACATCAGAGATTCTGGGGGTAAATTTTGTCTTTGTTTTTTCTTGGAAGTTTTATGTCTTCATCTTTCTGCTTTTAGTGAGGATAACTGATTAAAAAGAGGAGGAATCTTTTTGTTTTGCCACATTTTATATGACAGTTTGGCGTTTCTAGTATTTTTATTACTATAAATAAAACTGATGATATTTACATTTTAGGACCATGTTTATTTAGGCAAGCATAAAAGAGATATTTGCTTCATTATCCTTGCTGCAGAAATGAGATTGCTTTGCAAAATGCTCAGGTCCTTTCGGGTTATATGTCGTAGAGAAAAAGTTGTAATGACTCTTTCTGAACCTACAGTTATCATTAACCATCTTCCTGAGAAGTGACAGGTATTTCTATCTCTCTTTGTAAATAAAACAGTCTTTACAACTTATGTGTTCTGAGAGTTCTAAGTTTGCCGTTTTCCCCACTGATAAAAATAGCTACAAGGAAATCCTATTTTATGGCATAAAATCTGACTAGATAATCGTAGTGGTCTGACAGATTATTAATTTACCAGAGTAATTTGCATGGCTCTGTTTCGCACAGATCTCTAGTCTTCAGTAACCTAAATTATTTTCCCACAAATTTTGGTACTTTTTACTACAGTAAATCCCCTTCCCAGATCATGAATAGATACAGAGTATATAAGCAGTCTACTAAACCAAATATTGATAGCCAGCAATGACTGCACATTATCAAGTACCCTATTTTTAAACAGAAGTACTATATACTCATTAACCTAGGAAGTAGCAGATATTGAAGAAAATAATAATGTGAACAGAATAATTCTGATATACTGTTTTATAGTTGCGACTCAAAGAGCTTGAACAGGAAGCTCATCAAGTTGCTGGAGAACGATTCCTTTTGACCAGCAGTAGCCAGCTCAGAGAGGTAACATTTATACTATTATTATGTAAGTTTTAAGTTCTGTAAACTGTTATTGATATGGAACAATTATGAAGCATATAAAATTGTCCTTACAACTTCAGAATTCTTTCTTCGATATTAATTATCTTATTTTCTGATTTTAATGGAGGACATACCAGTTTTTGAGAAATCTGGCAATGTGGGTTTATCTGTATTTGAATATATTTACATAAATTACACATTTGATTTTAGTAAATATACTACATTTTCAATAGCTCAAAAATAAATATTTGATCTTTTCAATTCTGTGTTCTCTTTCCTATAGGATGCTCTATTTTCATTGAAATCTGTTTTCTAGACTTAAGTTCAGGCACCAAATAATTTTCCTTTCTGTTTTCAGCACTTTAAATACTGAAACATTTCTCTTGTATGTTTTTTCTTATGGCAGGTACTATTTGAAAAGTTAAAGCTGCATGAGCTTTGTGAGAAAGTTCACAGAACTGAAATACAACAACTTGTGTCCACCTCAGAAGTTGTGGTGAGATGGGGAGGGGTTTTAAAACCATCTGCATGATTTAGCAAAACTTCAAAGATACATTCCAGTGAAACTGTAATTTGTCTAAAGTTTTCCTAACAATCTTGATTTATTTTTGTATTGTACTAATCACACTTCATTTACTTATGCCAGAAATCAAAGTTGCACTCTGTTATGGGGAGAACCTTTAGCTATAAGCCACGGTTAAAAAGTTTAGTACCAGCATGCATGTATGACCATCTTCCTTAAAGGAGGGAAACTTTCTTCTGGTCAGATTTTGGTAGCTCAGTATGACTGACTGGTTGGGTGAAAGAGACCACTAGTGAAAGAAAAGAACATTAATGTAAAATCTGCTGGTGAAGGAAATAACCCAGACTTTCTCTTTGCCATCAGGAGATTTGGGGTAAAACCATGTTGTCATCTTTTTATGGACCCTTAAATCATTCATTCATGCTAGCTAAAGAGGTCTGTAGGAAATTATTTGACACCTGTGGTTTGAATTGGGAGTTGTCACTGTCTTTGTATGGTCCAGTGTCTTATTTGTTGTGTGCGTGAATTTTCCTCAGGCTTTTGGTTTTGTTTTGTTTTTTTTTTTGTTTATTTGGGTTTTTTTTTGTTTTTCTTCTGTGGAGATGCTTGTCTTCAGTAAGAACGGTTGCATTTGGAATCAGATCTGTAAGATCTTGATATAATCTTTTTCCCTTTGACCAATAATGACCAAACAGTTACGATACTTTGATACACCTGTACAAGAGATGAAATGTATCTTCATATTCAGCACAATAAATACTGTGCATATGAAGCTTTCTTCTATTAGTGTTGGAATAGATAGTTTTCAGCAATGCAGGTGTTCATGCGTGAACCTACTGTCGTGGTTTAACCCCAGCCAGCAACACAGCACCACGCAGCCGCTCACTCGCTCCCCCCCCCCCCAGTGGGATG
>JAVKLA010000053.1:38347923-38383226 GCA_034782735.1 Sagittarius serpentarius
GTCTCCCCTCCCACCTTTCTTGTGCCCCTCCAGCCTTCTTGCTGGCTGGGCAGGAGAAGCTGAAAAGTCCTTGACTTGGTCTAAACGCAACTTAGCAACAACTGAAAACATCAGGGTGTTATCAGCATTCTTCTCATGCTAAACCCAAAACATAACGCTATACCAGCTACGAGGAAGACAGTTAACTTTAGCCCAGCTGAAACCAGGACAATGCCCATATTGGGTCAAAATCCAGGAAAAATATCTTGATTTAGCTAAGCACTTAAGCACACCATAAATACGTTATTTCATCCTACCTGACTGATGCCTGCTTTCCTGCCTGAGTGCTTTTCTGAATTGGGATATTACTGCTTCAGGGTTCCTATGACTCAAATATTAAGCTATACTTAAAATATTTGGATAAGTCCTTTCCCCTGCTTCTTTAGAATCTTCCTTAGTGAACTGGAGATCTCTAGTAGTGATGAGTTCAGCTGCATCCAGCAGAGCATAGTGATACCCTCCATCAAGGGTCTTGAGCACAGCCTAGCCATACAAATGCAACTATATTATTTATGGCTCTGGAACTACCTTAGTCATTTTAATTTTGAAGATGTTGTCACTGTGTTCCAATGTTTAATACAGACATCTCTGATATATGCAAATTACATTTACTTCCTGTATTTTAGGTTCCTGAACCTGAAATAGAATACAAAACCCAATGTTGGGTTGCCAAGCTCTCTGTACAGTGCCGAAGTATACATCTCAAAGTGTGACAAAGGCTATATGCTGACCGCAGAGCCATCTAAGAGAAGTTAATGAGAAAGTCTAATCACAGAAGTTTGCATTTGAACTCCTCTTAGAAAAGTGGAACAGAATGACAAGGACAGCCAGTGGTCTAAAGGCCATACCTGAAGATACCTGCTAGATAGGTAGTGTTCTTTGAAAAAAGTGAGCAGGATTCACTCTTTTCAAGTGGCTGTGGTGCCCAGGTTTTATATAGGTTTTATATAAGAGCTAAGTGTTTGGAGACCTCAGTTGAACTTTTTAAATCTTAGAGCGTTCAAGTCTACATCTCTCTCCTCCGAGGAAAATACAAAGCAAGGTTAGACTTCGTATGTTGCAGCTGAGATTCTGTTCAGCAAATATTGTAATATTGAAATAATTGCATTTGTTTAGTTGAGAGAAGATAGGATTTAGGAAAAACATGCTAAAAGTCTTCAAATATATAAAAGGTTATTGCAGAGAGTTGGGCAGAGAGTGAACTAAGCATATGAATGGGCTTACACTGTTGTAAGAGATATTTCAGTTAAAGAAATCTTTTGAATGCTAAAGGTAGATAAATACGGAGATGGATTACCTATGAAGGCTGTGGAATTTCCATTACTGGAATGAATGAGACAATTAGACAAATATTTCCAAGGACAGCTGAGGTGACTTCTCAGTCTCTCTCTCAACAATCTTTTTATGACAATATGATTTAATTGCAGATAGTTTAGAGCATTCAGTTGGAAAAGGGATTTCCTTATTTCAGTCCCATTTGGGGGATTATTTGTTTTTTACTTACTGATTGTTTAATTCTGTTTATTAGTAGCAGCTACAGGGACAAAAGTCAAAGATTTATGACTCTGAGTACTTTCATGTTTGCTTTCCTTCTGAACTCATGAATTATGCTTTTTTTGTGGTTTTGTGGTGGCTTGGGGTTTTTTTGTTTGTTTGAGGTTTTTTTTTGCACAGTAGTCTCATTTCTGTGTGATCTTGGAGGATGCCAAACATCGCTTGTAGCCTTGCAATTAGAGCATGCTTTAATCGCATGTCACTTGGAGGCAGAGTTGTAGATGTGAATCCTGTCAGGTGAAGAGACAACTGAGTTGCTGTCCCTTAGTAGCCAGGCAACTGTTCCAGGGTGGTACCTCCTCCATCTTATACTAAGAAAAAGCCAGTGAATCCAAACCTGATAGCCAGAAGCTATCAGTGTGAATAATCATCTAATCAGATTACATTTCCTAGATTGGGTCCTACAGGAATCACAGCGGTCAGGTGGGCTCAGAATGAGTCTGTGATGAACGTGTGCACAATGTAGAATTTTGGGAGCCTATTGAACTGTCAGGAGGGAAGAGTTGCCTGAGGTACTGAGAGAATTCAAGGACATACAGGATTAAGGAGCCACTTAGTGGAGTGAAAGAAAATGGTTGCAGTTTTGGATATAGGCATCCACATTAATTTCCTGAATTTTGTCTAGATCTCACAGTTCCTTATGGAATTTCCAGTATAGATTTGTGAGAGATGGACTTCCACTGAGACTGTGTAATAGAGAACAGGCCAAAAAATAAATAAATGTAAGGTTACTGCTCTCATGTCAGCATCATCCCAGTGGCCAAGTCACTTAAACTAAGTGGGTAGATGGAGCTTCAGGTGTCTGCTTTGTATTTTAATCTGCAGAAAATTATTACTGGGTTATGCTTTTATCTAGTGAGTGATTTCTAAGGCACACATTTGCAAGCACCAACAAGGTATTACAGATACATTTGCAGCCTCTAATCTTCTTAGTTTCTATTTGGGTATGTTTGTGTCATAAATGTCCTAGCAGATTTATGGAAACATTTTGCCCTTTCTAAATTATAACTATGAATAGAAATATTAAAACATAGACTATATATCCTCATAAACCAAGAGGTTCAGAGGAAAAGACCCTGTAAATAAGTTAGTTACGAATGGATTGAAGTGAAAGTCCAATACTTCTATATCCAGAAATTTAGGTATGGGAATACCCAGGTGATTTATCGGAACAATATTAGCATATGAAACAAAGAACATTCTCTTGACCACATTATCTCTCTGAGATTAAATCAATGCACACTTAATCTAGAAACATTATTAAATGTTGTCTTTTCAAGGTAAATATATTTTTTTCTGTAGATTATATTTACTATTTGAGAAGGGGAGAAATTCAGAAGGGTCTTCAGTAAATCATTTACAGTATGATCTAATTGCAAGCATAAATCTATTACTACTATAAACTGTGTATTTTCATTTCTGTGAGAGCAGAAAGATAATTGTCCCTGTGCACAAACTTCTCCATGCAGTGATAAATTATCTAGGCATTTTCTGTCATACATTCTGTGTCATAGGGTGTCTGTTGAGCCAGTGTAGATCTAGTGTAATGAAATCCATGTTTGTCTGTGCCTCAGAAAAATCCCTTTATAGATAAGACTGTTGGACAATTATGACTTAGTATTTTAGCTTTTGTACTCTCTAACTCTTTTCAGTTTGGAAATCATAGTATATGAATCAGAGAACACACAAAAATTTGCCCATATGCAATCAGTTTTCTTTATATTCTGCAGCTAAAGAATAACAGAGTAGAGAAATTTTAATAATCTCTATTAAAAATACGTATGTAGTACTTTGTAGTACTATGTAGTGGAGGAATATTTCTAATACTGATAGTACTATGTAGCAGAGGAATATCTCTAATATTGTTCAATATGCAGATGTATTGTGTATTAAAAGATAATTACCTGAATAATCTGATAACTGCTGCCATTCCAGTAGGAAAACAGGCATTCTTTAAACTATTAATTTCTACCTCTGAACTATAATTTAACCTGTACACATTAACTGCTGATGGTGAATTAAAGTAACAAGGTAATTAGTGGATACTCTTTAAGGGTGATATTTACTCTGATTATACCAGTGAAAGGATGATTTGTAACAGTTGTGTGCAATGCTTACACTCAAGGCTATGCTTGAAAGAAGGCCGGAGAATTTGATAGTGGTCTAGTTGCTCTTGTTTCACTTTGAGTTGTGAGTTTTGTGAAATCCAAACCACAAAATATTCCTTTCTCTCTCATCTGTCATCTTAGTGCTTCCTTTTCTGTGATGATGGAGAACAGCATGAATATATGTTCTTCTTCCAGGTACTGAGTTTACCTTCTAGTAAGAACTGGACATAGTAATTGTTCACCTGAGTCTATATGGCTTTCAGAAAGTTAAAAAAATGCCTGAAGAATAAGAGGAAATGTCTTGTTATTTCTTTGTAGCAATGGCAGTTAATATCTAAAATAGTGTGTAGCATAATGGAATTCTAAGGGATTTATAAATTCTTTACGACTAATCATTTTAAAAAACATTCCTTTCCATTTTTATAGTGTGGGCTTGGTTGGCTGACACTTTAAGACACGGAAGGGTCTTTAGCTTACACTATCCTTGCCAGAATCAAAGGAACTTGAACACTTGATTTCCAATAACCTTGGGAACTGCAGGCTATTTATAAAATGTGCAGAACATAAAAGTCTATCTTTTCTCAGCTGTTGTGTATGTGGGATCATGGTAGAACCGTTTTGGTAAGAGACAGACATGCTAATTTTGGAAATTACTTGAGAAAAAGCCTAAAGAGAAACAAAACAGAACTACTTGGGATTACTATATCAGAAGGACAAAAGTTTTTTGGTTTGTTTTTTTTTTTAGATAATTTCAACCATTTTTGAATAAAAAGACCACAGTGCAGAAAGGTTTGTTTTGTTCTTTGCAGACTGTCTTCCACCAGGAAATGGGAAATTTTATTTCTTTACCACCTGCCAAGCAGGGGACTCGAAGAACTGATTATATCTAATAATGGCAAGGTGACCCAAACTGTTGCACATGGGCATTTGGTCCAGCAGGAATTATGGCAAGATAGGGACTCTTGTTTTTCCAGCCACTTGGCAATTCAGCATACTTCCTGACAATAGCTCTATCTGTTGATATCCTGCTGAGTTCTGAAGAACACAGGAAATAAGCAGAGGTATTTTGGATATTCCTGAAATAAATCAAAATAAGTCCTCATGGGCTGAATTATACAAAAAGATAGTGTACTGGGTCTGTTTGAAAAGATAAGGTCAAGTATGCACAAATGCTTGGTGGTAGGCTGACTAAATATATATACACTTGCCCATACCCATTTTATACAACCTTGTTTCAAATACATTCTTGTATCAAATAGATTAAAGGTTCCTTCTCAGCAAAACACTGTCTTTTTTTAGGTTACTTCATATAAATGTATGGTATAGCAGACATTGAATTCAGTTAAGATGCCTAGTCCCTTAAATAGCAAGAGAAAGACCAGTAAATCAGGAATGAGATAAATAGATTTTTGAGAAGTGAAAACCACATCTGCAGCTAAATGGTTTTTAAACATATATGAATATTTGTGCTTCTATATTAATTTTGTGAAAATATTATCAACAAGCTCTTGAAAGACTCATTATTAATCAAGAGATGTCACCTGGTTGTTTGTTAGGTGATCAAGGAATAATTAAATAATCATGCTTATCCAGGTTGACTTCTACTAAGGAGACAAGAAAAGCTTTTGCTCTCCTCCCATTACCGTTAGCAGACATATGGTTACAAGATGCAGCCACAGGGTTACACAGCTCCCTTTCCCCCAGTTAGAGATCTCTTGGGTTTTTTTATTGTCTAAATATTGAAATATACAAGCTTAGGACTCCTAGAACTCCATCTAAAGATTTTTTTTTTTTTTAGGTAGTCCAGGCTATTTCATATACTTCTAATCAGATATTAGAACTTGTAGTCTCTTGGATTCATTTATCTACTTTTTATGAGCTTAATGTCAAGTCTAAAATGAATTTGGATTAATTAATTTCACTTCATATATTGCAAAATAATGAAATCTTTGGGTTTTGGAGTTGCAATGAAGAAGAGATATTCCATGCTATTGAGCACATATAAGATGGTGAAACTATGTTTTGCAATATTAAGACAAATTACAAGCGTACCTGGTCTTCACCATGGAGAATCCTGCCTTTGAAGAGAATGGAGGAAGGTTTTCGTGTGTATTACGTGGCAGTCCCCTCAAATAAGCCTAACTGAATATCCCTGCTGGAGTCTCCATTTAGAAATATATGACTGTGTTGTGATCTTTCAGCTCTGAAGTTTGGCTGTGTAACTCAGCCAGTATTGATTTGTTGTAAATCTGGAGATTTACATCAGTGCTACCTGCTAGGAGTCTCACTATGGGTTAACATAACATTTCTTTCATTATGATTGGATTACCTGGTTTTGTAATGCTGTTATCATTTTTAATTAGTTTCAAGGCTTCTGCTTATTTTTCTTTTGTGAAATAGATTATGAAGAAACAATTTTTGCACTGTTTTTCACTGAATAATTATTAGTACTTATCCATCATCTCATTGTTTAAGTATCATTTCTATTCTGATCAATATGTAAAATATCTCTCATTTTATATCTTGTATCTTTTTTTATTCAGAGTATTACTGATAAAAAGTGAGGAATCAAGAATTTGTTTCGTATCTGCAGTTCAGAGTGAGACACAATTTCAATTTAAGTGAGAAGGCATGCTCTTCCAAATCAAGTCACATTCAGGGGCAGGTATTCTGTGGCAGAGGTGTAATTGTGGAGATACTACTTGTTAGGAATCTGGCGTTTAATAATAACCTATTTGGTAAAATAGTTGTGAGTGAGGCTGTACCACTTGCAGCTCCTGCAGCTGTATCACTGCGGATTTCTTAGGATTGTTCTTGAGAAATTTTTTAAACCTATGAGGTACTATAGTATAAGCTTTAATTCCTGTGAGAATAAATGTGGTCTCTTCTGGTAGGAAAAGGTGCTGACAAGGTGACAGCCGGTATTAAGAAACAGAGAAGCATTCAGGAGAGAAGCTCTAAGAAAAAGTAAGGCAGAATCTCTCACACTGCTTGTTAGTGCTTTATGCTTGGTTAAGAGTATGCCTGGTCTTACACAGGAGTATAAGACTAGGACCACCTTTCTGGTCATGAAACTGTTGCAGGTGACAGTGTCATAAACTCCCTTTCATAGATTGATAGGGTCTCAACTTAGAACTAGTTTTAACCTACATAATTCCCCATTGCTCTTCTCGGCTAGAAAACTCCTTTTACTTTCTACCTTATATTTATCCCTAGAGTTCACATACCCAAATTATTCTTGCCAATGTCGTCCATTAGCTTTATTAGCTTTCCTCGCCCCCCAGTGTTTGCTTTGTATAAATGCTTCAGGAAGCAATCAACTGTGTTCCAAACCCTCTTTCTTTAAGGAAACAGGACAAGCTTTCTTAGGGTATTTATCATCAAAATACCTTAATAAACTAGTGGTAGGAGCAGCTAGTTATGACTACATGGAATTCCGTGTACGTTAATCTGTATTTCTTCTTGGCAAGGAAAATGAACCTCTGAGGCATTGACTGACTGTTTCACTGAACTGCTTTAGTTACCAAAGCTAGCTTTTTAAGCTAGCTCTGAAATCTCTGCACAAGAGCACAATCTCAGGAATACTTGTACCACGATCCAGAAACATAACCTAATTTTGGAACAACCATGAAACCGGGCTAGCAGAATGATGAAGGAAACAAAGAAATAATGACTTGAGAGGCTACCTTTATTCTAATAAATGTAATGCAAGGGATGTTCCTGGTTACTGGCACTGAAAATCTGGGTTGGTAAATTGGTCCTTGTCATGGTCGTGGCTCTGGACTGAACAGTTCCTGGACACAGTCCTGAATTAGCGTGGGCCAGGGATTATTTCCACCTGGCTGCTGGATGCAGCACCATGTTTGGATGGTAAGACAGTTTTAAAGTATGGTTTATGTGGTGTTGTTTTCCAGTTAGCCCCAGTGCTGCAAAATATTTATGGGCAGGTTTAATTTCTTGATATTGACTTAATGTCTCCTTTCACATGGTTGATTTCTTTTTTCTAGTCAATATTTTGGTAGCCTACCACCACCAAATTCATGTTTCTTGAACATGGCAACCAAATTATGTTAACTACCCCAGATAAAATCTCACCAGCGTATTGTACAGCAGTACTAATGTCCTGTAACTGGAAATAGCTCACTTGACACATCCTGAAATTGCATTTGTTTTTCCACAGCCAGACCACACTGTTTCCTAGTTGTTCCATGATCAATTATTACATCTTTTCTCTGTTTCTAGTTCTTCATCCCCTACTTTATATACAAATGCTATACTTAGTAATTCTTATTTGCAAATAGAATGGCTTGCAGAAAAAGCAATAGTCTCTATTATTCTTTAGACTCTGTGAAAGCATTTATTTCTCAAGGTATGCAGCATTTGGGGATAGGTTCACAATTACTACAGTCTGGAGGGGGGAAATGGTGTCAGGGTTCTATCTGATTTTGTTCCTTTCTGCTGTGTTGGAGAAGAATTTGTTGTGAAATAGCTTGGAAGACAAGCTCCAAGATCTCTGTATATTACATTTCTGTTTCTCTTTTGTGTCCTGTTATTATACTCAGTTTGGGATTAGGCAGTCTCTTATATCTGCTTGAAAACATTGTGAAATCAGCTGTAATTGTATCCTCAGGTTATGTCTCCAGTTTTGGCCTAGGAGTATTTAGCCTGGTTGTCATTAATGGTAAAGTTCAATACTTTCGAATTTTTGTAAGGCTAACAGATTAAATCATTGTTCTGAAGAAGCATAATTGCTTAAATAAGGCTTGTGTACATTACGCAAAAAACTCTAATTCTAGATTGAGATTTTTAGCCCCCTCTATAAACACCACTTGTGGAATATGTTTGTTTCTTAATGAATGATTGTATTAGTTGTTACATTTTTGCATAACAGAAGAACTGTACTGAAGGATACTCCTCAAATGATTCTGACAGGGAACACTTGAAATTGTGGCATTTGTAAATATAATGTGCATGATAGCTGTAATAATTTTTGTTTTGCCTTTGGAATACCTTTGTTAGGTAGCTCTGCTTCCACAAATGAGGTTTTAAATATATATATATATGTGTATATATATTTGAACTTTTCTGTTGAGCTATAGGAGACAGATCTAGGTTTTGGCTTGTGATGTTTAATTATTGCAGTATGTTTTTTCAAAGGGCATTAATGTAGTGGTTTAATTAGCTATTGCTTTCTCCACCTACTCCTTTCTATTCCTTTGTCCCATCCCTCCCCCCCAAATAACCCCTGAACATGCTGAAATTTAAGAAAAGGGAGGATGTTTCATTTGCCTTCTCAGAATCAGAGTTTTAAAACATTTTAAGCTCCGAGTTCAACACCTCATGGGTGTTGGTATGGAATATTTTAACAGTTTTACTTTTGCAGCAAAGCAATTTCTGTCTGTTTTGAAAGCTCACTTGCAATAGTTGATATTAATGAAATTTAACACTTGTCTTGCTTTGCACTCTGACAGACTGTCTGTATGGCAGCTTATGGAAATTTCACCTTGTAGTTTACAGTCCCTTGGAGAAGTGCAGCTGTGACATTTATTTAGACTAGCAGATAATAAAGGCAGAGGGAATAAAGTCTTCAGGAAGCATAATGGCTTTTGTTTTTACAAGAGCTAAACAAGAGCTTTAAATAAACCAGGTTGTTAACCACAAGTTTAACCAGACAGCTTAATGTTATGTCACACTGGAAGCTTATTGTTATTGCACATCGAATACTTTCTTACCATTCCTGAATAAATGAAAAATGAAGTTTTGAAATTGTCACCACCACAACTAACACACAAACTAGTGAAAAAGCAAGCTCTGAGGAGGTCGGACAGTCCTCAGTTGTTTTGTGGTGTCTGATAATCATAGAATCATAGAATGGTTAGGGTTGAAAGGGACCTTAAAGACCATCTAGTTCCAACCCCAATGCCGTAAGCAGGGACACCTTCCTCTAGACCAGGTTGCTGAAAGCCCCATCCAACCTGGCCTTGAACTCTTCCAGGGATGGGGCATCCACAGCTTCCCTGGGCAACCTCTTCCAGTGTCTCACCACCCTCACAGTGAAATTTGGCTTTGCTATTTTCATGGAGAGGCTTTCTTGTGTATGAAAAGCTATCTCCAACTAGTCATCTCCTTCTAGAGTGGCTTTGATAAAATGCTACATTTTATGAGCACACTCCAGATCTTAATAAAATGTTTACATTTATTTCATTTAACTCAATTAACTTTACCTTTAATGTCAAACTAAATCTTGATGAAATCAAGAATGCAAAGGCAATTCATTCCTCACTTTTACTTTTGCCTTTAATTCAGTGTGATCATAGGCATAATAGAAATTTAAGCTGCACTAAGTGTTTTTAGTGAAGATTGAAAGAGATGGAATATGAAGTATTTCATTCCTCTCTGCAGAACCCATTTGTTCAAGACCCTCATATATAGATAGCATGACTGATTTCTTCCTCTTTTGATTGCCCTACCAAGATATTTAAAAGCCAGCTTCTTACTTTTTTCTGAACTATGTAAATGCAGTTTGATGTAATGTGACATCTCCTCCCTTCTTTCCTACTTATTTTTTCTGAGCAAACTGTACATTGTTATAACAATGGTATAGCTCCATGTTTTGTTCCTTGTAATATCTGAGATGGCAGTTACATTTTGATTATGTTAAGAACTCTGTTTCCTTCTGTTTCACTTTTCTGGTATTTGTCTAAAGGTTGCTCTGAAGGTCCGTCTATTTCTTTACAAAGTTATGAGACTTCTAACAGGTCCAAGATGGGTAACTGATAGTCTGCTACAGCTACCTGTATCATCTCCCAAAATGGCTTTTGTTCCTTGTCAACTACTTGAAGCCTTTTACAGAAAAGCCTGAAAAGTAGATGTGATAAATGAAGAAAGAACACTAAGAACATTAATTTGCATTTGATCCCTGTGGATCTGACAAATTTTATGTCATTCCAATTTGTATAGACCCCTTAATCTGTCTGTATAGACCCCTTAAACTGTTGATGTTCACATTGGCACCTAAAGCTGGGAGTTAGTTACCCTGACATCCTTTTATTCTATGCTCGTAGACCCAAAGACCCTAAAATAAGAATGCCCTCTAGTTAATTAATTCTTTCAGTAATCACATGACTCAGAAATAAATGTCACTTGTCTGTGCCATTCACTATGTAAGAGAGACTACAGATGTGAGAAGAAAGGCCTTATTTTTGTTCCCATGGGAGTGAAGGAGAGAAAAGGTGAAGGTTGCAGGGTAGGGTAGGATGTGCTCTTTCAAGCACCTTCATCAATGTCAGGGACTTTCTGTTCTGACAGATGTCCAGAATTGTGCATTTTTAAAGAACAATCTCTAAGTGACCTTTTTTGTCAAGAACACTGAAAATAAATGCTATCTAATTTATCTCTTCAATATCCAATATCTGGGACATCAACATGCAGGTAAATATCTTAATAAAGATAATGGATCACTTCACTCCAAAACAAATCTTTCAATAAATTTTTACTGATGATAGCTATAAGGTATGACATGACCTTGTTGCAGTTTCTTTATCTGGTTCGCTGCTACTTTAAAACGTAGCAACGGAAGACTTCCGGCCCACAGACCAAACTGCAATGACATGTTTTTATCTTCTGTAAAATAGATGAAAGGTAGATATCATGCTCTTTAAAAGAAGGTTGAGGACTAATGAAATAAATCTTCGTGCAATGGACTATAGGGGCTACTCAGACAAAAGAAATTATTTTATGATTAACCACTGGAAGGACTTTAAAATCCTACAGTGCTTCTGGAGTCTTGCAAAAGAGTTTTACAGGGGTTATAAAGCTTTTCCTGGTGCTAAATAGATATAAAACAAATTAAAGTGCAGTTTGGTAGAGTGGCATACAAAGAGGGGAAAAGAGACACAATGATGAAAATGTTGCGGAGCTGGCTGTGGTATAGGAAGGATGACATCAAGCTGACAGTGCTGTATTTTATCATTCAAAGAAGTTGAACACAACTAAAAGCTTTTCTAAAAACCTTTAAACTAAATAAAACACAAATTTAAACTCCTCCAGTGGGAGGTTGTGACCCTTTCTCCTCTCTGTATGAGTACATGACCCCTATATTTACATGGGAGATCTGTGCCAAAGGTTTTCTAACACATGCAGTGGCCACTGGAAGACAGCTCTGCCTCTCCCGATGCCAGGTGGGAATAAATATACATGAAATGGGGACCCTGTGTATCACCCTTTAGATAAGGAGAAGATGTGAGGAACGTGATGTATTACTTACGATATCCCAATGCCCTAGTTTATTGATTCATTTATTGGTGCATATCCTTGGGGGAGGAGTTCCTTTGAGTTATTCTGTAACCTTATATCTCACTTATGCAAACCAGGTTACAATAAGAACGTGAATCCAAGCATTTGACATAACTTCTGAATCTGAGATGAGAAGTGTTTTGAAGTGACATAGATAAAGAAATAAAAGAAAAAATGACTTAATATATATTTAGGTTACATCAGAAACATCTATCTTTCTGTTAGCAATTTTACCTGCTGTTTCCCTTCTGACAAGATGTTAGTCTGCATTTCAGTCTTTGTGGATGCTTCTTTCCTTTTTTTGGAAAAGTATCTTAACTTTATTTCCACTCTTCTGGGCAGTCTAGACAAATTTCATTTTTCATCCTGATGACTTTATGCTGCTCTTCTCAGAAAGACAATCTAGCTACCTATTGTTTAGAACATAGTTGTGTAGATGCCTCATAGTTATAGAAGTCATATGTATGTGGTTATATATGTGGTTTTCAGTGGACATTCTGTATCACACCATACATTAAAACTGTGTATGATAAAAATATCTAGATGGGCTAATTGCATGTACCTTATGCCTGACTCTTGATTGACATGTGAGGCAAAAGTAGTGATCTATTTTGATATGACAGTGACTTCAGAGAAACTATTTTGCAACCTCTTCCTTTTCTGTATCTTGTAACAGATTAGCCAGGCAAAAATTGTTCCAAGATTGCTTCCACATGTTACCTTAAAAATGTCTGAGACAACTTATGCCTGAGCCTTGTCAGCATTTTCCATTAGTCACGGAATAGCACCTTTCAAAAAAAATTCCTGATTCTTGCACATTGCATTAACAGTGAGCAGACCAGGTTATGTGTAGCCAATCTTTTCTGTATGTTTAGGATGCTCATATACATTGTAGTATATATTCTGCTTGCCTTAGGTACCATAAGGCCAATGTAATTGAAAAAGTAAGCTTTCAGAATTTACCTCCTATGTGATCTATGCAGTGGTGATACCACTGTAAAACTGAGCTTTTCCTAAAGCTTGCAGTTGTCACTAATTACATAAATTGTCTGTACCAGTTTCATATGCCAACACAAAGTTCCAGGCATAAACTTACAAAATACACAGCTCTCATCTGCTATTAAATAGCAACAGGTGATTAAAAATGAGTATTATGTAGTTCACTGATGAAATTAAAAAAAAGCTGTAAAAGCAGTCAGATAACGAATGTGTATTCACTCATTTATTGGACATTAATGACCATGTATAAAATTAATTTAATGGCACTCCATCTTGTTTCCCACATCAACAACTCACAGCTAGGACTTGGATTAATTGGCAGATGCAGGAGAGCGGCCAAGAGCTTTGTGGCTATTATGACTGAGCTTAGCTTGGCTGGAATGTAATGCAGATCAAGGCAATGCATGTCTGCCAGATATTGTGTTTGAGAAGTTTGTTCTGCCTTTTCCTGTACATAAACAGACGACTTCCGTCACCATACAACATTTCCCAGAAATGCTGAAATGTCTTATCGCATTCTTTTAAGACTGATTTCCTTCCATTTCTACCTGTTCTCAAAGTTTAATTTTGGCATTGCTCAAACTTTATGCCTCTCTGATTTTTTTTGTGTTCATATACTTCATGCTGTGTGTGCTCATTTCTGTATACTAAAATTTGCGTTAATTCTTTCCTTTTAATATTCGGTAGATGTTAAAAATAAATCCATCCAGATCTCTACTCTGTATTAAATGTGTTATTCTAGTTTATAGTTAAGGGTTTTTTAAATTACAGATATGATTGCCATATTTTTCTTGGGTATAAAGAAACTTGGTATTAATATGTTTTAAAGATTTAAGACTTAATTAGCAGAAACTCTTTGAGATGTCCGTTAGACTCCATTAATATATGAAAACATATAGTGAATTTTAGAGAAATTACTGAAAATAATCAAAATATTATCTCTGAAAAAGTAATAAATTACATATGCCCATTTTTAAGTTTCATGTCTGCACTGTATGTTTCTTACTAATAACACTGTTTTGCTAGAAAATTTTTCTTCATTTTTTTCATTCTAAGAATTAGGCAGCTACTCCCTTTTAGGCATACAGCCTAGTTCTTAGTAGAACCACCTTTTTAAAGAGTTTGTATATCCCTACTCTCACTATGTTTGTAAAATTTTCTAGTTTTCAGCTGTAAGATTTTTTGCTCTCCTCACAGACCTTCCCAGATTGTTTAGCTCTTCTAAGTCCTTCCAAGAATAATGTTAAAATCTGTTAACCTGAACATATCTCCCAGCACTGAAGTCCATTCTTTATTCTACCTAATAGATGTGTATCAAGTACTACAAAGCACAGTCCTTGCAAAGCCGTACTAAATGAAGAAAGGTAAAGGACAAACAAATCAGACATGTGGAAATAGACTGAGACAAGTATGCAGGCATGGACAGGAATGTAGGAGGTGAAATACTGCACATTTGGAGATGGCAAGTCAGGAGGAATTTGAAGATGATGATAATATTTATTGCGAACTTGAACAAATAGCATATTTGAGAGAGAGAGAGTAATGAGAAGAATGTCATAAAACGGAAAAATATATTTCATGCTAGAACTAATAACTGCATATATATTTCCTGCAGGGCTTCAGAAATTGTGCTATTTCCACAACAAACCCTGTAGCAAATTCTTTCTTCTCTTGCGCTTTTTTTTCTGCATCTATTTCTATTACATTGCATTAATGTTCTTCCTGTTCCTCCAGATGCACATACAATACTTGGTGAGCTGAAGTCTGCCTCCATGTCACTGTCTGGGCCTAGCAGCTAAGGCCCATCCAGCTTCCTTTTTCAGATTCAAGTATATTTGAAAACAATGCATCTCTACTATAGATCTGTTTTACGTCATACCACAATTCAGCACTGGGTATTTTCATGCATTAGATAGCTTGCTTAGTGATAGTAGGTTAAACATTTCTTACGTAAGCAGATAACAATGTCTCTTTTTCAATATCATGGTATTCCATGATAAGTCCAAAGCCAAAATAAAAGTTTTAACTTTAAATAGGTCCTCACAGTATCCATTAAAACAAATCAATTGTCACAAATATAAATTTGTTTGTAGAGGAAACAGGCTGAAGAAGAAAGCCCACTGGGGATTTCTAACATGGCTGCTGTGTTTCTGAGAAATTGCACCCCCACTCCCCAATTTTGTTATTCAAAGGAGTAAGTAGTCTTCACCTCAAACTGCAGGAATGCCACTCTGTATTACAGAAGGAATGAAGCATCCTAGGTAGACATCAATCATTGTCAATACAAAGAGAAAATAACGTTTTCATTATTAGAAAAAAAAAGGAATAGTTTTGATTAACGACTTCTCTTTGCTCAAGCACTTGTGATTTATGTGGCAATTTCATACTTTATTATTCTGGATTCTTGAATGTGGTACATAAATTTACAAATATACAAACGGCTAGATGTAATGCCTCTCTGCCAACTGCTCACATTTAGCACTCTGACACACTAGGAGGTGTTGACTGACCATTTTGGTTTTACCATTATATTAAAAGAAATATTTGACATAAAGCTCTGAAATTTTAATTGCTTCTCATGTATTTCATTACTAACCAAAGATCAAGAAATGCTAAGTGACTGTTGTGATTTCTGTGGTCACATGATGCATGTACATCTGCACCGATAACTGTTAGGCAAGGTTTTATTGTGATGGCTTACAACGGAAACACAAGATCCTCCTCCCGACACTGCCTATCCTGATTACAGCAATAAGTCTATTTCTGTTTTTCCCAGTCAGTTCTTTCAAGTTGAAGCTTGGATAATGCAAAATCATCCTTAAAATCCTACCAGTGGGTCTTGCTGTGCACATAATCAAGTTCTAGTGTCTTCTTTCACTGTTAAAGCTTCTCTAGAACCACCAGTCCCTGCCAGCAAGACTATTGTCTTGTGTCTTCCCCAGTACCATGATCTGATAAGTATTTATGTTCCTCTACAGATCTCCATGACTTCTTCCTCACTGTGTTCTTTCTATTATAGCTCTTCTTTTTCAGAGAAGTGAACAGCTAACATACCCCCTGCTGTGACCCCTTGGCTCTCAGTTGTCTTGAGCCTCAGACTTGAGTAAAATTGCAAGTAAACTTTATTGCCATGCTCCTATCTCTTGCCTTCTTCAGTCCTCTGGTTCGAATTATGTAGTATTAGGAAAGCAGTATTACATTTTGTATTGTTTCCCAAGTTTCAGCATCCTTCAGTCTTGGTTCTTCATCTCAGAAAAGTCCTCAGGTAAGATCTACTCTCTTGCCAGATTCTGTTTTCCCTCCTGGTTCTGGAAAGATGCTTTCTCAAGTGTGTGTGTAGCTTTATGCTAGGTTCTTCAGGAAATTCCTGCAGACTTTCTGCCAGAGGTTGCTTCAGGAAATCCTTAATGATGTCTAGTTTCCTAATTCTGCACTTATTAGCTCCAATTGCCACTTTGTCCTCTTATTCAGGTACATTTGGGAATCTCAACCTACTTCATTCAAAAGAGCCATGAACTTTTGACCTGGCATAACTAAGGCAGCAAATTATAAGTTTCTCCAACTACTAGAATGATTGACTTGGTGGGAATAGTCTTCATTACAGATGGAAGACACTATATATTAAATTATCCAGTTCTTCATGTTTCGCAGCCTAAAACGAGCAGTGAAAAGTTTGTTTTATCTCTGAGCAATTAGTAGCATTCAAAGGAATAATGTGAGCTTCTACAAAACCAAAGACTATTTGCCCAGTGAAGGTTTGAAATCATATTCAGTTTTATTTTTCCTCTTCAAAAAATCCATACTGCATAAGGACTTGCTTAAATCTGATTGCACTCAAGGTCTACCTGTTTATCATTCAGAGTGCCTAATTATACCAGCACTGTGCGTAGGCCTGGCTAAAATCAGTGTATTGGCCAAGCAAGCAAAAATTTGTGGCTCTACTGATTTTCTACGTACTTGAATATCATAGTAATGGTGAAAGACTCTTCTTCAAGAAGATACACAGAAATATGCCATTTTCTCAAAGGTCATCAGCCAAAGCTTTCATGACAAAGCATCTTTCATGGCAAAAAAATTCCATAACATAGCAATACAAACTTTGCTTTTAAAAATGCAGCCAAATCATCATGGACAGACTCATGAGGAGACTTATTCACAAATTGTGCATATGTCATCAAGTATCTCTGATAGCAATTCATCTCTATGTTCCAAATACAATTTGTGTAGGTATTTGTTTTCAGAGTGTGAGTAGATGATCAAGATTTCCCCCAATGCACCTCCATTTAAACCAAATGATCAATATTCTTCAGTGTTTTCAGTTGTCAATAATGTCAGCATTCTTTCTGAAGCTACATTTGGATAAGGAGAAGCATAGGTGGCACGTACTTGTCAATTGCAGATTCCTAGCTTCTTATTTGCAAATTGCTAAAACCATTAGCCCTTTCACAGGACTGTTTACATCAGTTGGTGAGTGAATGGGAACCAGGAAGGATGATACTGCTGAATGTAAACTAGCTGCGCTCTCTAGTTAAGAAACAGCCAGTGCTTCTATTTTATGAAGCATCTCTATTGTGGAGCTCTGTAAGACATATGGAGAAATTCAGTCCATGCTTTTGTCAGTCATTATTCTTGAGAAAAGGCTGGATATTCCTATTAGTGAACCCCTGATATAACCTTTGTTTAAATAAGCTTTAGGTCAGACTTAGGCTTTGAGTCTCTCTATACATCACGTCTTGAAGAAATGCTGTTGCCAGCAAGATTTATTTTTTCTCATGGGTCAATATTGAATCCTCTTCAACCTAAAGAACTAATATAGCAGTAGGACTTTTCCTAGCCAAGAATTTGATTAAAAATAAAAGGAAAGGAGAAGATGAAGATTAAAATAGAGAGATTCATTTACCATGGACTATCACCACTATAAAGAAGTTGTGCATTCCTGGCCAAAGACAAAAGCCCTTAAGTGCTTCTGTTTATATCTTACAAGTCTGCAGTTATTAAATGGTTATTGACTTTAAGTACATTTTCTGTGGGGATAACAACTTAAATTAGTTTTAACTGAAAATGTATGATTGGTTTGTTTGTTTGTTTGTTTAGGAAGGGGATTCCAAGTGAACAAGTGAAACATGCTGATAGAGAGCAAGCAAAGCGTGTAGTTTACTCAGTGGTTTATGGAGCAGGTAGGCATTTTTAGAAAAAAAAAACAGCTATAGTAGAGTCATACTTTATACATAATTTATACAAGTAGGCTGAATTTCTAAATGTGAATAAAAGTTTGTCAGAGTATTACATTTTTATCTTTATCAAGGATTATTAAGTGATCTACCCAGTATCAAAATTACTGAATTAATACAGCCACATTGACGTATAGAAAGATTACTCTGATTTTGTATTTATTTGCTGCTGATATAACTGAAGCATTTGTCTTTATCTAAAATGAGTTTAATTTTAAGTGGACTTTGCATTCTGCCAGTATATAGACAGAGATGAGAATAAATGCAATGAAATTAAAGCAACTTTAATATTGTCTCAAAACACATTTACAGAACCACAGAATGGCTGAGGTTGGAAGGGACCTCTGGAGGTCATCAGATCCAGCCTCCCTGCTCAAGCAGGGACTTCTAGAGCCGGTTGGCCAGGACCGTGTCCAGACAGCTTTTGAATGTCTTCAGGGACGGAGACTCCACAACCTCCCTGGGCAACCTGTGCCAGTGCTCGGTCACACTCACACTATGAAAGTGTTTCCTTACTTTAGATCTTGATGTTTGCTGCCATTTCTTCACAGCTGCAGAAAACGTGCAAAAATCTACAGTTACCCATTCTGCCTAAGTCCTGCCCAGGTCCTAGATAAGTCAAGACATTCTGCATACTTTCCAAAACTGCCTGCCATTTCTTAGATGATGCCCGACTCCCCTTATGCTTCATACATGCTTAGAATTACCTTTTCTGGGAAGACAGATGCATAGGTATCATCAGCCTACAAGCTCTTGTGAATTTGTTTTAGTGAACAGCTAACTAAATTTTATGTAGGTCTTCTGGAGAAATCCAAAAGCTCTACAGAAGATGAGTACTTGGAAAACTCATTTAGGAAATGACAGCCCTAGGTTGCAGGTTTTATTTAACTTGGAAGAACTTAAAACTACATCTTAGGTTCCTGGGTGAGAATGCTTTCTAAACCATCTTTTCAAGGCCAGGCTGGATGGGGCTCTGAGCAACCTGATCTAGTTGAAGGTGTCCCTGCTCACCACAGGGGAGTTGGACTAGATGGCCTTTGATGGTCCCTTCCAACCCAAGCCATTCTATGATTCTATGATCTTTTGCAGTGAGTCATCAATAGTCCTTGAACCAAAGGCAGAGTTGGCCAAGGGCATTCAATTTATTGTTTAGGGCATTCAACTGGGAAGGAGAGAAAAACACTTCAATTTCAGCTCTCCAGAATATCTATTTTGTGCATAGCGGTGTAGATTATATGCACACATATAAGAATATATATATACACGTGTGTATTTTTACATCAAGCTGTATTGCATTTTAAACATCTGTGTTTAAAATCTATATTAAAAAAGCCCAGCACTAGCTCCCTGCCATGTAAATTCAGACCTTCCTATGCTGAGACTGGAATCAAATCTCCTGTTTGCAGCCTGAATGTTTTCATCACTAGATTATTTTACAAAATGCAAGCATGAGCACCCCTGCCCCTTGGTCCAGGCAGATGCCACACATTTCCTGTCTGTTCCCTTCACTCTGGGTGGAACAGGCAGATACCTGACTTAATCAGACTGAATCACCACCGGTTGAATGCCCTGTACTTCTGCATGTAGTCAGTGGAGAAAATGAAATGCCTCAGTTACTGGGGCCAGAGTCTCCCTCAATAGAGCCTGTGTCTGTCTGTGCACACTATAAAGAACTCAGATGATTAGATGAGGCAGAGTATTGGCACTCCCTCACTTGCTTTGTATCGGGCACTAAACATTTCAGTGCAGCAGTGCTTCATTTAAGTATCTCCATTTGCCTGTTTGTGCTTTGTCTCCCTCTCTCTCAAATGAGGGCAGCTGAAGTACCTGAAAGATAGTAAGATGCTTCAGTTCATTAGCAGTGTGATCAGATCCTAATTAGGACATAACATGGAGTGATATCATTAAACTATTTAGATGGAAACTGGGCTGACAAAAAATAATTGTTAGGTACCTGAAACTGATGGACTGAATTCCACCCACAGTTTGTCTCCCTTCAAAAGATGGCTAACTTGTCATTAAGGAGACATTTTGGTACAACTGAAGAGTGTGAATAATACTTAATTTCAGTTCTTTTGGGATTGAAAAATACAGAAGCATTCCCTGAGGAACTTCCTGTATTATGCTTAGAGGAGTTAATGAAAATCTTTCATGTAGTAAATAGTAATCTTTTTTTCTTTTTGTTTTTTTTTTTTAGCTTTAAGTTACACTTGGTTCATATTTTCAAGGTCTTTTCTGTAATCTTGGAGGATAGAAAATAGTATACTAAGGAAAGAAAAGTCTCATTATGTCTAGGAGTTGGTACTTTAATAAATACGCCAAATATTGAGAGGGATGACAGTATTATTGTCTTTTGCTTGGTTTGGAGCAATTCAATTCACCTCCTTCTGCCTCAGTCATCCTGTAAAATTAAAGTACAGACAACTTAAACATCTGTAAAATAAGGAATTAATTCCATTCAGTGGCAATATGTTCAAGCCCTGAATTGACACAGAGGGTTGTCAAGGTGTTTACATGAAAAGCAGAGAAACTAATGATATTTTCAGTTTTGAAAAATGATATTATAGAATGGAGAACACTAAAACTCATAGGCTACTGCTAACAGTTCCTCTGGCACAGATAACTCAAGGAGAGTGCTCAGGGAAGCTTTAGTCCACTCCTGAGCGTTGCTTTGCATGGCCTATGCTCCTGCATTGTGGAACAAGATCTGACACAATTACGTGGCTCTACATTTCTCTCTTGCTTCCCAGGAACTGCATTTCCCTGGAACCTTTCAGACTTCCGTACTGATATTGTGGCTTAATTTTCCTCCTATTTTATGCAATACTTTGTTCTGTATATCAGTAGTTCTTTAAATGGATAACACGGACAAACTCAGATGTTACAGTTCTCTAAGGAAGCCACAGCAGCCTGCTAGCTGTTAGCAATATGTGCTTTGGCAGATAGATTTGTCATTTGCTGGCCCAGGAAGAAAACCCAAATTAATTAGATGTCAAATAAAAGTACAGACCTATGGTAGCTCAGCAAAAGTCATCCTCGATATCTTGTGGATTTCTTCTTCTAGCACCTTGTCCAGACTGGAGTTCCTTTACTGGCATGACTGAGAACAAAATGCTACAGAATTGTTCTGAAATGCACATCAGACTGACAGTGATGGCATTTAAGTGGCTGAAATCTCTCTTTCAAAAATGCTAGATAGTTTTTCTTGACAGTATTACTGTGACAATAACTATTCTATGCCTTTGGTGCCTTGAGACGTCACCTCTCAGCTTGTTATTTGCAGACACAGTGCTGGTTTTGTGTTGCTGTGCAGCTGACAAAAATATCTGTCTTTCAAACCTCATATGACTAACGTTGCATGTTTTATTTTTACTGGAACTGTTTGGTTTATAAATATGTTTAAACTGTAGCTCTTATTTTATATTTTCACACTCTGGAAAACTGTCTTCAGCTTTTTACCACCTTATCTTATAAATGCTCTTAGATCCAACATTATATATATTGTGCACCTATATCCTATCCAAAAGCTATTATTCCTTTCTCTCTCTGTTGAAACACTTTTTCTGTTTTTTCTTTTTCCAACCCTTTTATCTCACAACTTGGACCCAGATTTTTACAGATATTGAGGATACTATGACTGAAATCCGTGGGACTCAGACTCCTAACGGCCTTTCTAATATCAGACTACTTGGTCTGGTTTCTTCAGCAGTTAAGTTTTTCTGTGACTTCTACACCAAATCTAAAGCTTCTAGTTAAACTCAACCAGCCACATCACCATCCTTTTTTAGATCTTCATTCACATTTGTGTGTTTAAAATTGATTTCAAATTCTTTATCTGCTCCTCAAAGTTTGCAGATTTCAACACTGAACTAGTAAAATAATACTTAAAGTAACAAAGTTATTCTGTGAATAAAAGAGGTTTCAACCACACTATAGGTATAAATTATACTTATATAGGAATTTCTTAATTACATACTTCTTATATAATTCTTATTAAATATATTCTTAGTCCAGTAACTTCAGTAAAACATTGAAACTCAAGGTTAAATATTTGCTTTGTTGAAATACGATTGTGGTATATCAGATCCATCCTCTTTCATAGAAAGAAGTAAAGTTAACTAATTCCACTAATTGTGAATGTAACAGTGCTATTGTATGTATTGGATTTTTGTTCTGCTTTATTGCATAATAAAGATAATTTCTTTATCACCAGGTAAAGAACGTCTTGCTGGCTGCCTGGGAATTACTCCTCTTCAAGCCAGTCAATTTATAGAGAGTTTTATGCAAAAATACAAGAAAGTACATGAATTTACAAAGAAAACCATTGAACAGTGCCGAAATAAAGGTAATCCAAAGTCTGTAAGCATATTTTTGTTTTTCTGATCAGCACTGTGTGACCGTGGTGTAGACAAAGATTCAGCTCGACCCAAATTCAGATTGTTACAGAACAAGAAAAAAGATGGAATATAATTTCTTGGAGAATCAGGTTTTTTTCTTTTTTAAACTTAAAAGGAGCTGGTTAAACCTGTCTGCCTTTTCTCAGAAAGATGCTAACAGAATAAGACGTCTGTTCTCAGAGTGAACCCTACTTAATGTCAAGTTACACTGCATCATTTTGACATATAATGTACTCCAGCACAAAAAAGCCCGAGGAATCTTTTACTTAATAAATATGCTACATGGCTGCTGGACCATGGCAGTTCAGCCATTTAGTCAAAGAGCCAATTTACAGAGCCAATTTTTTTTAATGTATTTTTTCTTTGCATCAGTCAGAATTTATGTTCTTGAAGTTCAGGTGGTATCTGTGATGACAGATGAGTGCAGAGTGCTTCTTGGAGCCAGCAGCTGCAAACTCTTCTTGCATCAAATTTTTGTTAGTCTACATATTCATTTATACTTAGTGAATCCTAGGAGTGCAGTAATTTGAGGAGAGAAAATATAGCTGCTTGAAATAGTCTTTTAAAAGCTAATTATCAGAACTGTCAAAATTTATTTCTTTTGTTTCTTAATAGGGTATACAGTACTAAGACATTTTGTAGAAATAAATAGTAAATTTGCAATATAATAGTATCCATCATTGTATGAGTGAGTGTCATGATAGAGAGATATAACTGACTTCCAGTCATGAAAACAGATAGTATTCCTTTTTTGTATTTTGTAGACCTCAAAAATCTACTCAAAGCATGAACTGTCATTGTGTCACACAGTTGCATTCCTTCGTTCATTAATATTACTAAAGGAAAGTGAAGTTACTGAAAATCTATTTGTAGCTATAATTAAGCCCAACATAACATATCTAGCAAAATATTACACATTTATTATATATTTTTGATCTATTTAAAATAATACAGCATTCTTTTCTTAAGGTGAATGAATTTCAATAACCAGACTTCTGTGGTAAAGAATCTGGTTTATGAGTTTAGTAGACAAGTGTGTCATAACTAATGTCCTTGATCGTCATCGAAACACATTTGTCTAATTAGTATTTACTCCTCCTCTCACTCCCATCTATCAACCATTTTTTTAACCATTAATGGTAGAAAAACAATCTGTTTTGGTTGTACAAGCTCAAAAAATCTGCAGCAGATCAACGTTATTTAATATTTTTCTTGTTAATCCACCTCAGATTCCAATTTTCCAACAAAAACATTCCAATCTAGTGAGCTCATTATAAGGTAACTTTTCCTTATCTGCAGTTCAAAGGTGAACAGCACCCGCCTGACTAATATTATTTAGGTGTTATGAATGTCTGATACTCTGTGTAGACATGATAAGCATATAAATAATATTAGTTTGTGAAGAAGATATATTTGTTAGAGTATTCGTATATGTTATTATATTGTTGGTTTTTTATTAAATTATCAACATATTAAAAAGACTACATTAAGACCTCATTCAAATAGGTATTTGCAGATTAATCTTTGACCACAGAAGCATACTCTGCCACTATTATATGAAATACAATATTTGTCTGGGGCTGCTAATCAGCTATGAGTATTGCAAGGGTGATTCTGTTGTGGAGACACACCACACAGGAATACGGATATTAAAATAAATCTATTTTCCCCTGAGAATCTAATGTTTCAAGAATTCCATCTTTAGATACTGTTCTTCATGGAAAATCTTAGTTAAATTGGGAAGACTGATTTGCCAAAGAATATCCTAGCCTCCAGATAATCAGCTTCGTGTTCCAAAACTAGTGCTTTTACTATCAGCACTCCTGGAAATATACTAATTTGCAGAAAGCTGTATTAATTAGCAGAACTGTTTTCATCCTCTGCACATAAGTCTGGGTATTTGTTGTCCATAGTAAGGTCATAACTTTGTGTCTGAAGAGGTCTCCTTACCACGTGTTCTTGCGTATCTTGGTTGCCAAAGAGGAGGTCAAACTCTGTGGCAGTCTGAACTTCCATGGTATATAACGACAATTCATGGATAGTCAAGGTGATCAGAAGTATAACGAAAGATTTTGTAAAGATATATTTTTAACATGGATGATTTTTCATTTTTATTAAAATAAGAAAAGTTTTATTTTGAAGATAAGCTGAGGTAAGGTTTTGAGTGTGTTATTTTGACAAGAGGATCCTCACATCTCTTCCTCTCTCACCTCCTCTCACTTGCCCTCCAAAACAGTTGTTTTGGTGAAATACATCATTATGCCTAACACAAAGCTTTAACTGTGTTTTCATGTGTTTCTTTTAAACTAAAAATCCCCACCACACTAGAGTTAAGGAAGTTTGGCTGTGAAAGGGACACGAAAATACCACATAAAGAAAATGGAAAAAAACTTAAAACTGTGGGGTTTTTTCCCCCAAAACTATTTGATAATTTTGGGAAATATTCATTAATGATTTAATTACTCTACAAATTGATTTTTCTTTGCTATTTCCAAGTAAACTATTCATTGCATGGAAAGCTCTAATTATGGTTGCTAATAGATAGCTAGTTCTGCTAGGTATTTATAGTTTCATCTCCCACAGAGAGAATTTGCTTGTATATCAGTAGGCATTCCTAATGAAACTGCAGCTTTAATGAACAGAAGTTTTCCTTGTGTAACATGTACCAATTCTCTGAATAAAATAATTCTTAGACCAAAAACACAATAAGCATTTAAGGTGTAAATAAGGTATCTCTGACTATTTTCAGAGAGCAAAATATTAAATTGACTCAGGCAGCACATAATTACAAAAATCTATATTATCTTCAAAAAGAATTTTTGAAATTTAATTTTAATCACTCTAAGAATACTAATTTGTATTTAAATCCTACAAGGTTATGTGGTTTCCATAATGGGACGTAAAAGACCACTGGCTAATATCAATGCACAGGACTACAAACTACGCACTCAAGCGGAGAGGCAGGCTGTCAATTTTGTTGTTCAAGGTAAAAAAACTGCCTGCCTACCTTCCTACTTACCTGCCTATCTCTTTATGTGTGTTTGGCTTTAGTGGACACAACTCTGATAATCTCAAAAGAACGAATATTCTAGTAGTCTACTAGAGCAGACTACTGAGGCATGAGTTTTACTATAAAAGAGAAGTTTAAATGATGTATTCTATCTGTCTTGGAAATTGCCAGTGAACAGTACCATAATAATACTAATAACAGTATCAATGTTCTTATACAGTATAGTGCTCTGTGTAGTTAAATAGAGGTATAGATACAAACTATGTGTAGAGAGAATATCTAGAATTCAGTGCTTCAGAAGTGTTCTCTTAAAATATTTTCCTTTCTGGTTTTGATAGTTTGTTACTCCAAAAGGGTTTCTGTGATTATGCTGCTTACAGATTCTAGGTTTTATTTTGCCAGATAGCTTTAATTTAAGAAATATACATCATTAAAAGAATCGTGCATTGTTATTATTTGTTTTGAAACCCAAATCGTTCTTTGTAAGGAAGATTCAAACTTAATTCTGTGGCGGGCAAAAAAACCAGGCGTTCTTTCACAGAAAAACATTGCAAATTTGCCATATAGGTTGGAAATGTAAAAATCAGCATAAAGTGCTCAAATGTTAGTTAATCTGATGCATTAACATAGCCTGTTTAAATTGCTTGGGGATCAGTCTTGTACAGAATTTAGCCACCTAAAAAAAAACCAAACAAAAAACCTGAGCTGGCAGTCCAAGACTAGAGATCTCTCCTACCAAGCTACTCCTTGGAAGAATTATTTTTTTAATTAGATGATGCTGACAGGGTTTTCATTGTTATATTGGAAGTGTACAATTTACAGGCAAGTAAAAAGGGCTTTCTAGACATGGTGATGACATGCTTTTTATGAAGTGATTTGAATTTTCCTTTTGAAAGGACCGTGTGTTTTTTCTTTTTTTTTCTCTCCAAATATTATTAATTTTAATGTTTCATTTTTAAAATTACTTAAGTATTTATGTCATGTTTGACACTCCTTATAATTAGTAACTGAATTTAAGTATTGTCTCAGCAAGGATATGTACAGATCTAAAATTCTCATGCACACCCTGTTGCTTGAATAATAGCTGTGCTTAAGTGATGGCTGCCTTGCTGTAGTTAGCACCCAACTGTAGAATTTTAAAATATCCTTATAAAAGCTTGCACGTTTGTAACACTGGGTGTGCCTGTACAACCTTCTCCAGAGACTTGTGTTCAGTTTACCTGGGTTTCCATCCAGCCGGCCAGCAGCCCTCTCCAGTTGGAGGCACCGTGCTTGAGCTAATACAGCGAGTCCTGCTGAGTGTACAGCGTAGCATTAATAAAGCTACACGGCCTTCTGAGCAGCACTTGCTTATGTCCATCTGTCCGAAGAGCTTGGAGCGGTGGCAAAGCTATCACGGGACTGTCTACGAAACCCTCATTTATATGTATCTACAATGATAAGATTATCATATTTCATCATCAATTCAAATACTACTGGAGAACAAATCTGATGAAAAATAGTGTAACTGTTATTCAAAACGTGTAAAATTAGAAGGTGTGAGAAGCATGGATTAAAATCTCTAAAGTAGTCAGTATTCCCAAATTTTATAAAAAATGTCATTCTAGACTACAACGATTTAATTTCAGGTTTTCAGCTATGAGATAATATTTTAAGACTGTAAAAACTTTCTAAATTATGCTAAAACATTTTATCATAGTTACTGTACTAAACTGCGTTTAATATATGTGTTTTATTATTATATCTCATAGTCTAATTTAAGCAGTTTACATTTTGATTGTGGTAGCAGCAACTGATAGCAGAAAGCTTCTAATGCATGACAATAGAGAGGAACATAGAGTTCCAGCTTTAACTTACTACAACTGGATTTCCCACAGTTCTTTCACAGGTTTTTTTCTATTTTTGAATATTTCCCAGATCAATAGTCTTTACCAATGTACAGCATAATATTCTTCAGTTATAATTCAGCTCTACCTAACTGCATAGAGCAAACCATTTATTTTATTTTTTATTATTTATTTATAATTGTGGCAACATCAACCAGAAGGATATAACTATTTTCTTTTAAAATATTTAAAGTAGCATACCTATAAAAATAATATCTTAGAAAAAAATTTATTTTGAGAATTCAAGCACAGCACAGGTAGCTGGTTGAGGGAGGTGGTTGTCCCACTTAGAACTGGACTGGTGCAGCCCCACCTCATGTCCTGTGTGTGGTTTTGGGTGCCTCAGTATAAGAAGGACATCAAACTATTAGACTGTGTCCAGAGGAGAGCGACCAAGATGGTGAAAGGTCTCAAGGGAGCAGCTGAGGTCACGTGGTTTGTTCAGCTTCAGAAGAGAAGGCTGAGGGGTGACCTTATGGCAGTCTGCTACTTCCTCATCGGGGGCAGCAGAGGGGGAGGTGCTGATCTCCTCTCTCTGGTGGCCAGCAATGGGACATGAGGGAACGGGAGAAGCTGCATCAAGGGAACTTCAGATTGGACATTAGGAAAAGGTTCTTCACTGAGAGGGGTGGTCGGTTATGGGAACAGGCTCCTCAGGGAAGTGGTCACGGCACCAAGCCTGTCAGAGTTCTAGCAGGGTCTGGCCGACGCTCTTAGTCATATGGTTTACTTGTAGGTAGTCCTGCGAGGAGCAGGGAGTTGGACTTGATGATCCTTTTGGGTCCCTTCCAACTTCAGATATTCTGTGATTCTATGATTATCCCCCAGCAGAGTACCCTTACCGTTTGCCTACCCAGCTGTTCTTTATCCCTGCACTGGAAGTTGAACTGTTTGGAAGAAAGAGTGGGGGTGCAAAAAGTAAGATGTCTATGGTCTAGTACATTTAGGATATCCGATGGGACAAGGAGAATTATGGCTTCCAATCCTTACTTAAAGGATCATTTCTGTATTTTATCTGATAAATCTTAATGTAAAATGTATTAAACCCCTGTCGCATGGTTCTGAACGGACCCCTTCACCAAACTGCAGGCCTGGAGAATCATTCTGCCTGTTGATCACCAGAAATGCGTAATCTATTATGTGACATGACACTGTTTTATGCACTACTGCTCTTAACACTGTAATGTAATGAATATACATTACATACACATGGAAACAGGAAAAAGCATAAAATTAAGTTTCCAAAAGGAAATGTAGTGCTGAAACAATGTTCTAACCTTTTGTGACATTACTTTTTAATTGATTTATAGGTAAATTTTAATTCCAATTTAGAGTTAGATAATTTCAGACATTTTTTATAAAAAGCAGTTTTTCAACTTGTGGCCATGACTGACAAATTCACCTTTAATTAACACATAATTTCATATTATTATTTTCTGGTTTTAATTAATATGTAGTTATTTAGTTTGTTATTTATTAATCTTATGATCTGATTCACATATTACATGAACTGAATCTGCTAGTTTTGCAAATTCTTATAATTCAGAATCTTCAGATGCTTTTCATTCCTATGCCATAGCTCCAAGAAGAACATTTTCCATTTGCTTGCTTTAAATTAAAAGCAGATCACTTTCTTTCACAGGATCTGCAGCTGATCTTTGTAAAATGGCTATGGTGGAGATTTTTACCTCCGTTGTCGTTTCTCCGACTTTAACAGCCAGGTTAGTAATGAATGACTGCAAAACTCATTGATTTTAAAACACAAGTAGTTGACATGAATGTGTTTCTGGCATTTTAAGCAGCTGTAGAAACATCGTGTATGCCTCTGAATCTTTTAACAAGCAAGGACTTGTGGGATGGTTTTATACATTCAAAGTCATACCTTTGTGCTTAAATGGTTGGATGTGTAAATCCATCCCAAGGCGTTGAAGTGCCCTGGGGCCATTTAAACTCAGTCAGATCTAGTTCAGTGGTAGTTCCACATCTTTGAAATCAAGCCCACTGATAATATCCTTCCTGTATTTTGAGTGTATTGTACAATGGGAATTGAACATTCAATGGGCTGGGAAAAAAACAGGAATCAGGAAACCAGTGCTCAAGCAAAATAAATGAACATTTTTTTATTCTTGTATAGATGGCTTTCCTTTGCTAAAGAAAAGCTAGGTCATCATGATTCTCTTCTGTTGTGACTGCTCATAGTTGGTTAGGAGACCACAGAATGTCCTCAAGATTTTTACGCCACTAGCAGAAATAATGAAGTCTACTTTTCCTGAAATAAAGGATGGAGAGGATGGTACAGGGAGTCAGTGAGGATTATTTTTTGCTGCAACAGAAAGATACTTTGAGGCAAACATGCAGAAAAAACCCCAAACAAATGGATTCTCATCTTTTGTAATGCTGTAGTAAACAATCCAGCAGAACATGAATGCTTGCAGTAGAAGTTCAGATAAAAGCAGAGGTAGCAGGTAGTGCAGAACATCAGTGTTTCTGTTGTCATTCAGAAGGGGAAATCATAAAAACTTAGCTGTAGCAGTCATGTATTAAGGACTTAGCGGGAGTTTAGGTCAGTAAAAAGTAACAGGGTTTGGCCTTCCAAACATACTTTGCAATTATGTGTAATATCTAACCCTATAAATGTGTGTGTTTGTGTGTGTATCATTTACACACAGCAGTGTTATTTGATCAGTGTTTCAGAATGTAATTTCTAATTACAAATATAATTGCTTGTGTTGAATTCGAAAGTAGAGTCACTCCTATGCCAAAAATAAAACTTGTTCTGAGTAACACTCTCAAGTGTTCTTGCAACTTTTTGAGCAAAATACCATTGAACTATTAACAAAAAAAGAAACAAGTGGCCTGCTAGTGCAAATCTGAAATGGGAAATGGTTCTTTGGTGGAGATACTGCATGCATACAGACAATGATACATTTATGTATTAAATGTTGGATGATGTACTATAACGTATTGCATTGTACATTTTGGGGCAGATTCCCTGCGCTGATTATAATTCTTTCTGCTGCCTGAGGTGTACAAAGATACCAGAATCTGGCACCTGGTTGAAAATCTCTGTAGCGGGCATAACTTTGAGTTAGATTAGCAATAGAGCAGCTGCCTTCTGGGACAAGCAGCCAACAGTCTCTAATGGAGGAGGCAAGGGGAGGTGGTGAGAGGGCAAAGACCATACTCCTTTCTGCAGTTCCTGTGTAGCACGCAGATCTTTAGGTTGAATAACTAGCTCTTTGTTGTAATTCTGAGAAAGCCAAAGCTTTTTGTGACTAATGCCATGTCTGATAAAGCTCGCAAATGTTTTCTTCTCTGAACAGAAAATTTTACTTGGGTTGTCCTTTCTCAAAACTGTTTCTTTTAAAGAAGTAGTGTCACCAAATGGCTAAGGAGGTAACAGACATGGGGAAGTATTGATTTATGTGTTGACTTTCCGTGTGTTGTGAAAGCATAGGGGAATGGCTACACCAGATAACAGAAAAGTATAGCTGCCTATCCTTCTTATTCGTATCATAAATGTCACAGCTGGGAAAGACCAAGACTGCGAGGGCATCTAAAAGAGACAGGCTGTCTTAAACTGGAATTCTGAACTCCTGTCAGCCGTTAACAACTGGATGGCTTTGCTAAAGGAGAGCCTTTTAATAGTCATTAATGGCTCCTTGCTGTAATATTCAGTACGTACTTACAAGCCAGGCTTGTCAGAGAAGCACAATCAATGCCTTTTTAAATTCTGTGAACACTCACCTGGTTGGACAGTGGCATTTGAAAGCATCACTGCCTTCTTGCCAAAAAAGTAGAGGACTGAAACTTGAAAATTTGGGTTTCCACTTGTCTGCCAGGTGACATTGTTAGTTATTTTTTCAGTGGTCTGTTTCTTGATTTTCATATCAGTCAAGTCAGGGTAATGATCCTAACATCCTTTGTAACGCGCCTTGAAAAATATTATTAAAAGGAAGTGTATACATAATTGGTGCTGTGGTTGTAAAGGTAGGAATGCACAGTAGCTCTTCCAAAATGAGAAATATAATCACTCTCCTATTATCATCACATCAGATCATATTCATTCCAAAGATAGCACACCACTATCTTTTCTTCTATATTCACTCCCTTGTAAGTATTTTATTTCTTGTAGGTATTTTTTTTTTCTGTATTAGAACTTCTAATTTTGGAAACAGGGTTTTCACTTTGAACAGCATATCAAAGAGAAATATCTTTTATATATGCTTTAGATGTGATTATGAACCAACATTTACATAGTCAAGGAGTGGCTAACACTCAACATTTTGTCTTCCTTACCTTGGAAATAAATTTAAAAAAAAAGTAAATTCTTGGTAAGGTCTTACAGTTTCTAGTGTTAGTTTGCAGGTATGTTTGCAGTCTTCTCCACTGACAGCACTGCATTCATTTTTCATACGTTGTAAGTTGTTCAGCTGTAAGCAAGCTTTGACCCAACAGTATGAAACTTCATTTTTGTAGGACTAGTAGTCAGTAGATTCTCAGTTATTGTTTGCACATATGATACTGAATTTGGAAGTCAGGGAAAGGTAATCAAGTTACATTTTCATCATGCTTCATCAGAGAGGCCCTCTTGACGAAACAGCATATTCCACTGCGACTGATCAATGGCTGTTCTGTCAACTAGCAGTCTCATTTTTCTCTTTGTGTTTCTTCATCTTTTAATTCAAATGCCAGCCTAGCAACTTATGCTGTTGGCAATAAAAAGTCAATCAGTTACTTGGAAATAATTTTACAGAAATGGGGAAATGTAGCATTAAATGCAACACATATGGTAAGGAACTGATATTAGTATGGGTTAGCTACTGGCATCAGTGTTAACATTTCTGCATTTTGTGTGGCACTGATGAGTAATCAAAATGATTTCTTCAGACTTCTTCCATATTACCTAGATCTTTGCTAAGATGCTGTTCTGCTGCTGATGGCCAAGTTGCTTACTGAAAACGTGCTGCTGACATAAATTATTCAAGTGCCAGCTTTTACCTGTCTGATACAATTCACAGAACCTCCACACAATGTTTCCTGCAGGCAGATGATAGCAAAGAAACCTCTAAAGTGAGATCAAGGCATACAGTAGCAGCTGAAAGAGATTTATGGAATTGGTGAGAGTGGAAAGGTACTCAGTGAACTCAGATGGACAGTTGTAGTTATTTTCAGTGTTTAAAACATCATTGCAGTGGCAGACACACGGAAACTTGTTAAGAAAGAAGGGTGCTGGCAAATTGTGGAAGAATTGCTGCCTATAGCAATTCTTGTAAAAATTATCACTTAGTAAACTGAAGGTGCACTAATGTTACCCAAAGTCTACCTGGTGCTACATAGACTTCTCAGAAAGTCTTTAAAGATGATAATATCCCAACAACATGCAAATTAAATTTAACAAGTCTACAGAACTATTGAGGAATTTGGTGTGAATCCAGCAATTCTGCTTTCTCACCAATTTATTGTTCCTTCAGCACTGGACCTGTGCCACAAACACACAGCTTTACTTCTCAGCATGTCCGGAACCCAGTTAAAGAGACAGGTTCAGCAACAGGCCAGATATAAATGAATGATCTGAAAAGGAGGAGCCACCAGCAAATAAAAGGAAAAGGCATGATCTTATTTTCTTGGTCCTAGCTGCTTTTCAATAGCAGTGGATGTTGGAGGTTTTGTATGTCTTCCTCAAGCAACAAACACTTTAATAAATGTAATGATTTTCTGAGTTGGTGAACTGTAAATGCAGCTTGCTTGTACACACGTAGCTAAATTAGTTAGAAACAGCCCTAATCATCCCAGGAACAAGCATTGTGTTATGTGACCTGGATTTTTTTCAGATACAAATCATGTGTTAAATCACAAATGTTTCATTTATCAGAAGTGCCTTCAGTTTTAGTTAGACACAAGAACCTAGAGGCGTTTTCATAAAGTGTGTAGGGATTCAAGCATTAGTACTTTATTGACTGCTTATTGTTTCTCAGATTCATACAAAGTGACATAGTAATAAAACCAGTTTCTTGATTACATCATAGCTTCAACCAAATACATTCAGTAAACTGTTTAGTGCAGCTGCTATGTGTGATGATTGTCTTTAATTCTGGGCATAAATCTTAGGTCCCTTTATCTGTTTCTTCAGGAATTAAAGAATTGTTTTCACTCATGTTTCTTCTGTAGCAGTTATCCAGGATTGCTTATTGCTGTGGTACTCTGCCCACATTTTCCCAGTATGTGGTTGCAGATCTGCTCTAAAGGGTTAAATCTAGCGAGATTGTAAACTTTTATCGTTAGCCTAATACTGGAGAAATAGAATCACAAGGAAAAGATAAAAGCTTTGGATTCTGCTTGAGAGGAGATCAAGATTTTTGTTTCACAGACGTATGCTTTTGTTTCAGCAGAAGGAAACATCCTAGATCATATTGCTATGTCAGAAGTGACTGTGAGCTCTCCATAGCTGCTGTCCCAGTCCAGTATGTAGCTCTTTGCTTCCCAAAGTGGCCAAATAACATTATATTTCTAGGAGTGCTGTGACTTAGCAATATCGTTACTTTCCTCAAACGTTCAAAGCAGTATTTTGCATGTATCCACAAGATGGTGAACTGTTACCTGAACACTTCATGCATAGTGAGCCAGAACAAGTCACAATGATTTATATTCTTTATAGAAAGAGCTAAATATATTTAATATGCTTAAATATCACAGCCAAAAAGGACATTAGTGATGTAGCAGGTTTTTCAGTGTTCTTTTATGTGGGTCGTTCAACGCAAATAAATAATTTTCATTTATAAAAACCTTTGTAAGTCACCTTTTAGATTGGTATGTGTTAAAACACTTTAAGTCCATGTGAAAATTCTATTCTCTTTAATTAACCATCTATTCAGCTTCCTGCTCTTCGTGATGTAGCTGCTGAGAAAACAAATTTCTCAAGTTAGATGAATTTTTATAATTAAAAGGTTAAAATGTCAAAATGTCAAAATATCTTGGTCTTTATTATGGAAAGACTGAAAGAGGTAGCTTAAAGTTAATGCAGGTAACATCTGTGCAGGCATGATATATCTTAAGCGATAGCTTCTGTACTACTGTGTTAGAAGTCCTTATATATGCAGCTTCAAAAGAAACTTGAAAAATTTACAAAATGTTATAAAATTATCATAACCTTGTTCCTTAGTTATATGACAACTTAATAGGCATTCTTTCCACTGGAATCTGTGTACTTTTATGAGGAAACTGTGACGCAATTAAATAACAGGTAGTATTAGTAGTATCAGAAAAAAATTGATACAGTTTTGGTGTAGGGAACATAGAGATTTCTAAGAAGAACTGGATCCAACATCCATCTGGTCCATTATCGCTGAGTGTGGCCAGTAGCAGATGCTTCAGGAGGAAGGTGTAAGATTTGTAGCAGGATAGCCTGTCTGTCTGCAGATTTTCATTTTGCTGTGATTGTGGGGATAAGTCTAAGTTCTGAAACAGAAGATGTAAAAGTCTTCCCCCCGAATCACTGTATGTCATCATTTGTAAATGTTCTTGAAATCCATACAAGTGTTTGTTACATGAGCAACCATTCTGGCTTTTTCTGGCAATGTGTTTCTTTACATGCCTTTTAAACCACTATTTTGTTTTATTAAATATGAATTTATTAAGTATGAAAATTTATCAAGTTTTCAAGTCATTACGTTCTTGTTTTTCAGGTACAGAACATAAAACATCTTTCCATTTGTTATTTTTTTTTCATATTTCCCCATTTATCTGATTTCAAAATATCTTGTGCTGGGGACCCCAGGCCTGCA
>JAVKLA010000053.1:38383329-38394395 GCA_034782735.1 Sagittarius serpentarius
AAAACGGGAGTGATGTTTCCCTTTTTCCAGTCACCAGGGACTTCACCTGACAGCCATGACTTTTCAAATATGATGGAGAGCGGCTTGGCAACCACATCAGCCAGTTTCTTCAGGACCCTGGGATGTATGCCGTCCGGCCCCATAGACTCGTAGACGTTCAGTCTCACAAGGCAGTCTCAAACTTGCTCTTCTCTTACAGTGGGAGGAATTTTACTCCCCTGACCCCCATCCAGAGGTTCTGAGACATGACAGACATGGGAAGCCTGACTGCCGGTGAAGACTGAGGCAAAGAACTTGTTGAGTATGTCAGCCTTTTCCATGTCCGATGAAGCCATTTCACCCTTCTCATTTATCAGAAGGGGTACACTCTCCTTGGCCTGTCTCTTCTAACTGATGTACCTGTAGAAACCCTTCTTGTTATTTTTCACATCCCTCACCGAGTTCAGTTCCATCTGAGCCTTGGCTTTCCTGATCCCATCCCTACACATCCAGACTGCATCCCAGACCACACATCCCTGCTTCCACTGCCTGTACATCTCCTTCTTTTCTGTCAGTTTGACTGGCAGGTCCTTGTGCAGCCATGCTGGTTTCCTGCCTCCTCTACTTTCTTTCTTGTGCTGGGGGATGGAGAGCTCTTGTGCTCTCAGAAAGGTGTCCTTAAAGAGCTGCCAGCTCTGTTCTGTTCCTGTGTCCCTAAGGACAATTTCCCAGGAGATCCCATCCAGTAATTCCTTAAACAGCTGGAAAGGCTGTTGGAAAAGTTTGGAAAAGACCCTTAAGATCATCGAGTTCAACTGTATTATGCAGGACGGTTGAACCCTCTGATTTAGAGCTTTCCCAGTTACCCAATTTTAAACCTTACTTTAATTTATTTTCTGTTCAAACTCTTAAACCAGCCAGCTTGATGTAATATGTGAACTCCTCTCAGATATTCTTTAAGCAATATACTTAGCACCTTACAGATATGGCTTAGCCTGTTTCATTCCCTTCCGTCGCGCTGCCTGTACTTACTTAGACCTCCCATGAGAGTGTCAGGGGCTGTGGTGAGAGAAGTGAACAGAGACAACAATAGAGGTTGAGGTCAGTTTTGAGGGGTCTGGAACGGGCATGTGGTGGGTCCAGGTTGCCTGCACTAAATGATGGAGTAAATTAACCAACAGTTAGTCTCTAAGAAGTCATTGGTGGTTTATATTTTGTGTTATCTCCATGCAGACCGGTCTGGAAAACTAGACCATGTTATGCTTTGGATGTGTTGTTAACAGCAGTAAAAATATCCCTGGTGATAGGAAAATGTATCACAAAAATGTGCAGAGGACTGTTCTCTGTCTAACTTCAGGTATCCAATGTAGGTAGCTGTTTTAGGAGGTGGTACCCCCACAAAGTCAATGCATAGAGTTGAGGTTTTTCAGATGCCAATTGGGAAACATCTAAGTCAGAGCCTACCTTTGTCCCTTGACTATAGAAGTAGCATGAATTTAATTAGTTTGAGCATCTCATGGCACATTGTAATGGCCTGAAACACTGCACGTGGCTGTTAAAAAACAGCTGCTGAGAAAGACTACTATGATGATCTTGTCTTTTTTTCCCTATCCTACACTGGCCTCTTCTACAGTATATTCTTACAATAGAGTCTGCAGCATGTCACGCCACAGCGCTCTGGTTTGCAGTTTAGACAAAGTGTTGTTTCCTTTAATGGTAAAGAAATAGTTGCTTGCCAATAAGGTAACAGCTGTTTTCTTAAGTCAGTTCAATAGTGTACTTATTTCCAGGGAACGCATTTGAAGTAGTCATGGAAAAACTTGCAGTTCTGTGCTTCAGAACAGAGAGGTCCAGACCTGGAATATATGGCTTTACAGTAACAAAAAAAATTCTCTTTGTTCTTATATGAGACAAACTGGTCTGGTACTAGGAAAAAATATACTATAAGGAGGCAATATGGCCTCATAAATAGAGTACTATGAAAAAAAATCTCTTGATGATAGTTTAATTTGATTTGGCATATATAAGTCAATAATATGATTATGAGATAGTAATGATAACTGGGTGGATTCATTGAAGGCCTGAGAAGTTTAGTCTCTGTGTTGTTTCATAGGAAACTGGAAGAATAGTGAATGTAGTCTTGAAGAGAATAAGAAATATTTTCTTTTTGAAATTCTATACTGCAGCATAATAGTTTAAGAAAGATAGTGTGTGCTGGGCACAGTAAACTGATGTCAGAAGCCATGTTCAGACTGGCAATCACAGAAATACTTCTGTGTTTGAAGGTGCAGGTAGTAGAAGTATCTCCATTCCACACCACAGTCATACTCAGATGCAGGTCATGTTTCTTAGTAAAGAAATTATGTGTGAACTCATCAAAAATGACGCCTAATCTGCAGGCAATCAAGAACGTAGTTAAGAAAATATTAGCTTGTAAATCAAAGGCATTCTTATCATCTGTAGAACAACAAAAATACTAGTCTCTGCCTGGCTTGCAGTTTCTAATCTAGTTTACCATACATTTAGCAAGAGATAATGAGAGGAGCTTGCTATTTCAATGTTCCTGCAAAATGAAGATGATTCAATTAAGCTATTAAGCAAAAGTACAGGGTTTTTTTCAGACTTGTTTCACTCAAGGTGTGAAACGGGTGGGTGGGTGCATGCACTGGAAAGGTAAAAGCCATGAGTTTTGAATGTATAAATTGCTTTAATTTTTTCTTTCATCTGCATTGATGTCAAATTGAATGCTTCCTTCTGTGGAACAGCATATTGCATGCAAGTATTATTACTTTAACAACCCTGAAAAAATACAAGTGACCTTGTACTGTAAACCTGCAAGAGAAGAGCCCATTAAGTTGGTGTGAGATGGGTAAGAAAAAGAGATAAGAGGTGATAAAAAAAAAATTAACTTGTTTGATGAACATTAAGGAGGAAATAGTGTATACTATTCAATTCCTCGGCATCAAGCTAGGAAATAATGTTTAGCATTAATTAAAACTTATGTAGTGTCTTTCAAAAATAGAAGTGTATTAGAAATACTTATTTCTCAGATCTCACATCTCTGAGATAAATATTATCCCCATTTTCTAATTGAAAGTGCATTGCTTAGCAGGAGAGTAGCAGAGCTAGACAGAGAACCAGCAGTGCTAACTTCTAGTCCTGTATTTTAGAAGACATTGTCCTGAACTTCAAATTAATCACTAGATGTTTAAGATGGGGTAGATGTAATTCTGCAACTCTGTGCAATTCCTCAGTTAACTGGCAATATAACCAAGCCAATAGACTGTGGTACTCAGAATGATAAGCGCTGAGAAACCGGGTCCTTTAGCCCAGGTGGACAACCAAGCTAAAATAGCTGTGCTGCTTTCAGTGGATGAACTGGAGCATGTAGGGTTGTGTCAAGTCTATTGTGCTGTCCAGACAGAAATTTTGAGTTCAGTTCACATTGCTTCCACAGGTTTTCTGACTTACATAAGGTAGCACTGATCTGTGGTCCAACCCTGCTCCGCCTGAACTCGGTTTTACTTTTAGCATGGAGATGAGGTGGTCAGTTGATCCAATGCTGAGTGGTTTTGAAAACCCAATTCTTTTTCCTCCATTCCTAAATCCTGATAAATTTATGATAAAATTTTTAACATATATTGTAAGTTCTTCTGAGAAAGGACATTTCCTTACCAAATATTCAGAATATATGGTGCTGTAATCCTGACTGAAGGCATGAGGCACTACTCTGGTACAAATAACAACCAGTCTATCACATTTTTATTGCTCTGGTTTAATCAATGCAATTATTTTCACTTATTCCATTGATTCACACTATATTCATATTTAATGTTCACAGTTCTTTCTGATTTATATCTTTTTACATGTCATTTCAATGATTATGAGGAATCTCTTGCTTTAATTCATTTACTTGCATTGGAAACTGTAACTTTTCATGTAACTGTATTCTCTTGCTACAGATGATCCTGGTCTTTCCATCTATTTCTTTTTGTACCCTGTGTCTCAATTTCCTATTAGAAATATGTTAATCTGTTTTACTCTGCTTCTGACTGTGTTGTGACTAATAATTTAAGATCTATTATTAGAGCTCACCACACTGTTAGTCAATGTCACATTGTAATTTAAGGCAGTGTGAAACTATCTTAGGATATTTTCCTGAAAGCTGTGAAAAGTTACAAGTAGTAACCATATTGATGTTTCAGCCACTTGTAAAGAATTATTTACTTGAATAACTGCTAGGTATTAAGAAAAGCCTACAGTGGGCATTTAATTTGGATGTTATATACAAATTGCAAAGCAATTTGAAAATAGGTAGTACAGTTTCATGACTTAGACTCCCAGCTACAATAAATAAAGAAGTAATAAAATAAACCTAGTAGGAATACAGTTTAATCAGATATGCAGTACTTTTCCTTGCTGAGTGAGTATTACACTCAGGGATTATATGTGCTAGATTATATCTGTTCTGCCATGGACTTGATTCAATCAATCGAATACGTTTATTATTTCCTTTGTGAAAGTACTTTTGCACCCAAAACAATTTAGGGTGCTATTCCTGTAAGCACCAAACAATTAAGTCACAGTCTATATGCAAGAGACCTATCAATATAGAACTAATACAGACAAAGAGGAAAACAAAGCAGCAGTATAAATTCATTACAAAACAGCTCTAACTGAAGAACTCAGGTGCATGTAGTTGCATGGCTTTCAAGATGTTACTGCTTTCAGCTGTACACTCTGTCCTTACGAAGGCAACTGTCCTGATACCAGAGGCAATGGATCAGGTTGTGTGTCTGTGCCTACTTGTTTGTCAGCGTGAGGACACCTACTCTTAAGTGAAAAGATTATTTCCTGGAAGGGACTCAAGTCATTGGCCAACTAAGAGTGAATATTGGTATACCAGTGAGCTAAGTACTCTTACTGTTGACCTAATTTACATTAGTAAACTCGCCCGTTTGCAACCACATTTATTCTGGCTCAACTTGAAAAAACCAAGCTATATTAACAAAACATAGCCTGTCTCTATAATTCCTTGCCATTTTCTGCAAATTACATTGGTTTTAAGTAATACCTTGTCAGGTCATCAAATTCCTGAATGACATTTATAAGCTATCAAGCACAGTCTGGGTTTACGACCATGGCGTTTATGTTTTCAGAATACGTGGAGTGGCAATCCTTTTAACTCCATTAATGATTTTCTCATTTTCTTAGAATGTTTATTTTCACTTTAACATATCCATTGTACATGTGACATTTAGCTGATGATATGAATGGAAAGCACTGTTAGAAATTTCGTGCATTTGTTATCTAAAGTCTCTGAAATTGTTCAGGTTAATTGCCCAGATTCATGACGAGTTGTTGTTTGAAGTAGAAGATTCTCAAATCCAGGAATTTTCAGGTAAATACAATCTCTCTTGCTCTTTCTCCCCCACACCCTTTTTTCTCCCTATAACCTGTGATTTCTCAGAGGGTAAAGAATTAATGTAAGAAGAAGCAGCACATTGATTCTCATGATTAAGAAAATGTATACTAAGCAGATTTTTCTGAATGTTTTCCACCACTGGCTCTTATGCAGATAAAACGTGATATACTCCTCATCTGGAGTTCATCAACATGCTTATTTGTATTCAGTTTTCTTATCAAGATTCCCTCATCCAATGTGTGAATCCTAAAGCTAAATATTAGTACTTTCTCCAAGGTTTCAAAGGGGTTTAGAGGGAAATAAACCAGCTTAAAAAGAATGGCTTGGAAAGTAACTTCCTAAATATTTATGATGGTGGCCTGTTACATAAAGTATGAAATTCTTAATGTAAGAATATAATGTACTGTAATTTCTAAGTTAGTTTACTGCTTTGTTTATATTAAAAGAACTTTATGAGGGAACTTTCAGGGTTAAGGGTTAGTAAAAGTTTCTGCCTACGTTTTCATCCTCTCATCTGGCATACTTCCAGACATTATTTCCTAAGTCAGAGTTGGTCTCAGCATCTGGTACAAATTTAGCTAGCAAATGAGGGCACATAGGCGGCTGTTGGGTCTCTTCTCCAGCAAGTGGTGGATTTATTCTAGTAGGCACCAAATGTTTACTCACAAACTTTGGTCTAGTTTGAAGCTCAACAATACCTTTGGCGAAAACAATTAGCATAATGTCACAAATATTTTAAATGAATGAATACAAGAAATATCTTCCATTTTAACCTAAGCATCAAAGAAAAAATTAATTTCACCTTCCTGTGTTGCATTCATTTAAACAGTATAATTTGCTGTGTTAGTCTCATTTCATCACTGATCCCTCTTGTGAGTATTACTTCATAATGAGAACATTAAACCTCCATCTAATCAAAACAAAGAACCTGGGAAATATTTCAGTTCAATATATTAGGGGCATTGTAATGAATTAGGTTAATGTATGAACATTTGACCTCTAAATACAGGAGTTCAAATCTGGTTTAAATTAAAAAAGCACCATACAATTTATCAGAGATTGCATTATCTACTAAGAAAAGGCCAATGTCTGAAAATGCCATAGTTTCAGAGTCAGAAAGTGTAGTATATTGAATGAGATCTGTAAGACAGCAAAGAAGGATTTTTATTATCTTATTTTACATCAATTTGCTTTAAGTACAGAGCTAATATTATACCAAAAAGATAAAAATTATTCATGGTTGCTTATACATATAGAAAATCACAGATTCTGCCCTCATCAGGTCAAATTCTGATTTCTGTTACTAGTATGAATTTGTAGTAAATTCAGCAAAATCAATACTTTTCCAGTAAAATGGAAAAACCCTCTAGCCATTGTATGAGTAACAGTATTAAATATCCCAGTATAGAAACATGATGACTAGAGGCTTTTTTCTGAAAACACAGAAAGAGTCCAGTTCAAATACTCAAGATGTGTCTGCTCTATGCACCGCAGTGTAACTAGTTTGGGTATCTCCACATCTAGCTGCAGTGTGCAGAACAAACATACCTGTAAATTCCTTGTTCTGCTTCAAAGCTATCACCATGTAATTGAAGTTGCTAAGATGACCTTTAGGAAATGGACCTGGGCAGTCTAGAGGTCCAAGATACCTTGGAAATTGTCATTGCACTTAACATAGGCTGCCAAGCCCGAGTGTTCAAGATGGAATTTTGTTTCATTCTGCTGACTGAAGACTGATTTTTAGGTTTGTTTCTACTTTCCCCTAAGAGGCAAAGAAAAAAAGAAAATTCTGCATTACAGTAACTTTCAGATACACTGACTTACCTCAAAACAGAAGAGTGATAAAATGTCTTTTCCTTAACACTAAAGACCAACCTAAGACATTAATTTCCTTCTTCATTTCTTCATGCATTCATTTCCTTCCCCTTTATTCATCGCTGGTGAGGCCACGCCTGGAGTACTGCATCCAGTTCTGGGCTACCCAGTACAAGAGAGACATGGACAGACTGGAGAAAGTCCAACAAAGGGCCACAAAGATGATGAAGGGACTGGAGCATTTCTCCTGTGAAGAAACACTGAGAGAGCTGGGATTGTTCAGCCTGGAGAAGAGAAGGCTCAGGGAGATCGTATTAACATATATACACATACATGAAAGGAGGGGGCGTAAAGAATGGAGCCAGGATCTTTCCAGTGGTGCCCAGTGACAGGGCCAGAGGCAATGGGCACAAACTGAAACACAGGAGGTTCCCTCTGAACATCAGGAAACACTTTTTTACCTTGAGTGTGATTAAGCACTGGCACAGGTTGCCCAGAAAGGTTGTGGAGTCTTCAACCTTGGAGATACTCAAAAGACGCCTGGACATGGTCCTGGGCAACTGGCTCTAGATGGCCCGGTTGAGCAGTGGGGTTGCACCAGATGACCTCCAGAGGTGCCTTCCAACCTCAGCCATTCTGTGATTCTGTGTTTTGTGAATAGTTTTGCTACTGGTAAAAGAACTAATCCAAGTTGTCTTAAAAGTGACTGAAGCTGGCTCTCCCTTCAGTGTCATTAATGAGGATTTTGCTTGACCTGAAGAGACAGAGAAAGGGTGCATGTGCACTAGCATCTAGCTTCCAGTCAGAAGTATGATGATGAAGCACATCTCCCTATTGTCCCCAGTCCATGGTGTGAGCAGTTTTGGTTCATATCACAGAGCAGTCTGAGGGCGGTTGACCTAGATTCCTTTCAGATGGAGCTAAATAGGAAGACTCTTTTCTCCTAATCTTTTCCAATTATTTCAGGAGCTGCTAACTGAGATAACAAATTAGGTATGTGAGTTTTAAGCCAAAGAAGGAGTGTCAGTAGGATGTGTGCTCCTAATTCACTTTAGTGCTTTGAAAGTCCAAATATCATTTTCATCCCTTTACCCAAAGTTCTTTCTCCCTTTTTTTTTTAAGTCCTTACTCTTCTTACTTTTGTTTGTCAACATTCTTTAGCTGTCAGCTTTGTCTTTACATATCTAATAAGCTTTTGTCCATTCAGAAACTTTAAATTACAGAATCTGCTGACTTGCATTTTCCAGCCTGCAGCTTAATGATCTAGAGAGAAATCTCAGTACAGTCACAAAGCTCAGTAAAGGGAAAAACGTGGACTTAAAGCTAAAGAGCGGTGTTTGATGGTTTTAATGGACTACAGTTCAGTGCTGTGTTAGTCTCCTGCATTTACTGTGATCCAAGAAGCACTGGCCTACTATTCAGCGTGTTTGCATTCTGATTCCAGTCATGCTTCTGATCTACTTTTTCAGGAAAGCAACAACAAATATATGTCTCAGTTTTCTGTTTGCAGAATGGATATGAAATCTTAAAATACTTTTAAGATTTATAAATGAAGAATATAAAGGTAAATAGTAGTATTTCAGTTAGATTGTGGCGCAGAACATAAGCCTTCTCAGCAGCATTTCCTCTATGGAAGTGTCTCTTTTGTATTGTTTTACAACATTAAAATGTCTATTTGCTGCTAAGACTCTCCTGTTGGAGGCTGAGAATTGCCACAAGGCAATCATAATGCTGGTATTTTTTCTATTCCTGCTTAGGACTTCGTAGGCCACAATAAGAATTTTCAGTACTTTTCAGTATATGGAAATCCAATTTATAGTGCACCTAATTATGCCCAGTAGGTGATGTTGAATCTTTTGAATTTGACAAACAAGGGGCAAGCAATAAGGTGTTCTTTTTTTCTAATATCTGCTCTTGCAGAAAATACTGCATGTAACTTAAGTTAGGTGTTATCTGTATTTTGGAAGAATACCTTCTTCAAAGAGAATCCATCACCCACAGTTTTATAGTATGCATATGGTTCGTTCTGAATGGGCAAGGCAAAACATCATTGATTTTTAACAGGCTTTGAGTGTCCAAGCTTTGACATACTTTGAAATACAATAAAGCATGTACTACTCTAAATTGTGTAATTTTCAACAAAGATATGGCATATTATTTGCCTCAATTCTCTGTTTAGGGCAAGAACAAGACAGCCAAAGAGTTTTTTAAAAATCCTCATTTTCTATTAGAGGGTGTCTGGAAAGATCAAATCAAAACATTTGGCAGAAATTGGTTTAATTTTGGCAGAAGACTGTCAGCTTTACCATCAATAATCTGCCTCGTTTCTAGCCAGCTTGCTTGTCTGGCTTCCTCGCATCCTGAGCTCTCCAACAGCCCAGGAAGCAGAAAGGCAGATGATATTTTGGGAATGCCAAAAACTAGGCTCTTGGATCTGAGAGAGCTCGGCATCTCCAAGTTCTGAGGTCTGTGTAATCAGGTAGACACACTGTCCCCAAAGCAAACTGTGAGTCTCTCTAGGGACTCCAAAGAGTATTCAGGAATTGCAGAACCCAGTTTTTTATTTTGTGGAGACTTTCTGAGACTACCTCTCCATGCTCTGTTTCAAATGCCTCTTTGCCCTTGGATTATTCTGAATACATTACTGCTAAAAGGAGGAATACACTTTGGGGTGAAGAAATGCAGAATAATTAAATTTTTTTTACAGTACAGGGATACCCATAGTTACAACTGTAAGATCTGGCTTCTGATGTGTATTCCGTATATACCTGGTGGATTTGAAAGGTGATCTTTGCCAATGGTGATTACTGTGGATTGTTCCTTGTCACTATGCTTGTTTAATTGCATCCATCAGTGAGAAGCATAATTAAATGAAAGACACTTGGTACTTGAAGTAACATATTTCTGTAGAAATATGTGTATTCCAGTACTGTGTTCAATATCACAGTGAATTAGGGCAATTTTTCAAGGTGGTTTTTTTTAGAACTCATTTATAATCATACATCACTGATAGAATTAAAGAAGTTAATTTCTGCATCCGTTCTTATATTTGGTACATGTAAAAAACAGAGTTTTAAACAATTTTGCTGGTATTTTACTAGGTATAAAATATTTCAGCTGAAATACTTACTTTAAATGTAAGAACACTAAAAGGACCAGTCTAAGTAAAAAAATCAGAATAAACTAAGCCTATTTATTTTGATATTAAGATCAGTTAAGATTATTACTGCCTAAAGAACAGTTTCTTAGATTTTTTTATAATCTGCCACTACAAATTTTTGGCTTATCTACAAATTCCATGAGCTTTCATTTTATTCTGCTACAATTTCTCCCTTAATGGGTACTGAGGCAGCTGCATAAAAAAGCGCATGTGTTCAAAAGGGGACTCAAGTAACAGAAGAAGAAAAGAATGAGCTGTCATCACAAGGTAGTGACATTTTCTGTCCTCTGAGCTGCCTTTTTCTAACTTGAAAAACACTGGTGCATAAACTAAAGATGCCTCCAGATAGCTTTCAATTTGCAAAAATCTGTATTCCATAGATCATATGCCTGGCCAGCTTTGACATGTTTCTGAAGTCATAATTTCATAGGTGAGTGAGTTTGAAAGATGTCTTCGGTTCAATAGGGACAAATAAGCTTTTGTTCCACAGCAGACATATGTCTTTGCTCCTATTCACAACGCTTTCAATAAGGATATTTATTCTGGCCAGTATCAATAAAATCTAATATATGTTTTAAACATATGTTAAAATTTCAGTTCCTCTATAATCTCTTCACTTTGCTGTCTCCAATTTTTTTCATATACATAATATTTTAATATGACATACTTAGCACTTACAAAGCATTT
>JAVKLA010000053.1:38394405-38407965 GCA_034782735.1 Sagittarius serpentarius
TTCAGGATGAGTATAATCAACAGATCTCATAATTGCTAACTATGGGTTTTGAAAGATAAGTTGCAAAGGTTGGGAGAACAGCATTTTACAAATGCCTTTGCAGTATATGGCTGGCTGCAAAGGAACATTTTAAAATTAATAATTTATGTGCCCTAGATATACTAGATTCTTGACTGAACAGAAATAACATTATCCCAAAAGCCTCCAATCTAAATCTCAGAAAAGAAACAGAAAATTAAGAGTGGTAGAGACAGATCTATTTAAAAATTGTGGTCACTTTTGTTAGTGGCCACACTCTGTAATGTATATGAGAGAAAGAAGATACAGTTGTGTATGTCTGGACTGATTATTTTCAGCCTTGAGAAAGATGAGAGTTTTCAAGGAGATTTGAGGGAGTAGCGGGAGAATCAGATATTATATACATAGGACTAAAGGAGACCTCTACTGCAATTACATACCACCATGCCATATGGTCTCTTTTATAAATTATCATCTCCATATGAAAAATTACTCCCACTGGGAGACTGTACTAGAATTTAATCTCTTCAAAATCTAGAAGTTTGAATTTCCAGCCTAAATGTATTCAGCCAGTTTACCTATTTATTTTTGTGCAAAGGCTGTCATTTAGTTTAAATGCTTCCTTCTTCACTGTTGACTGTCTTAGCAGGCTACTGAGCAGGAATGGTAATCCAGCTGGTTTTCTTGATATTTCTGTTATCATTATATATTTATTATTTCATTCAAAATCTGTTGTAAAGTAGATATAGGCAAATCTTTTGGATATTTGCAAAGGTATGATTTCAGAAGGCTGAAATGCAGGCAAAACAACTTCAGATTGCTTGAAATGAATGGATTTACTATGCCACCCAGCAAACTCTGGGAAGAGATGGCGAAGTCAGTGTGACATGGGAAAGAGACAAGGAGTCAAACTGACACAGTAAAAAACAATGAAGAAAATGGAGCAAACCCATGGAGAGGTTTTTAATGGATTGTAAAAGTGAATGAAGAACCATTAGGTTTGTCCACTGATGTGGCCACTTTAATCTGCGCTTTTTAAAATTAAGAGCAGTTAAGAATGCAGCAAAATCCTGATCGTGCCAGATGCCTTAAAGTGAAAACTGTGTGAACCAACAGAGAAAGGTGTTGCAATCATCGTTGCCATCATGAATCCCCTTTTGGGGTAACAGTTATATGGGAGAGGACTAGTCAAATTCAGAGGTCTAGAGAACTAGGAGAAAACTAGTCTAACTCAGTGCATATGCAAACAGCAACCTTTATCATAGTGCTTACAACTTTCAACCCATGAATCGATGCCAGTGACTCATGTTCCATATTTTGTTTTCCGTTGGAGCTCTTTTTATCAAAAAGACCTGTTCCTCCTGTTGCCCTGATGCTCTATTGCTGTTTATTTGTCTAACAGCTCAAAAAATGTTAAGTTGCACAGCTGAGTGTGCCCTTCGTAAGTGCTTTAGTGGAACGTACAGCGCTGAGTGATTCTGCCTGAGAAGTGCAGAATCCAGATGTTACACTCTCACAAAACCTTTGTGCAGTCATAGCCTGGTGAGGAGCTTACTGATGGAAAAAATGTTTACCCCGGGACTGACTGGCAATCCACTTAGCCTTCTGAAGGCATGCCACCTGGTTGGAGTGCCCCGACGTCTGCTGCATTGCTGACCTCCTGGAGCTGGCAGCTTGTTCAAATTCAGAGTGGGCTTCTCAAGATGGAGGCAGTCCAACACTCCTCTATTAATAGCTATGTTGACTTGGACTGGATTTTAAATGGATAATTATTTAGGCCAGCACTTCCCCTTTCACGATCTGTAGTTGCAATGTTTGTTTGTGCTCACTAAAAACAATGCTATGTCCTACACTGGACCATAAACTACCTCAAATCTAGCATGAAGCAAATATATAGGTGTAGCTGTACATAGATGTGTCAACAAATGTCTCGGTTTCCTCAGCCTTGACACTTCAGCCACTGATCTTTTGAGTTACTGCATAATTCGGACTTCATGGAAAATCTTATGACAGCTCATTAGCACGCAAGTCTGAGTGAGCCAGCAGGGTCTGAGCACTCCACTTCTGTTGGCAGAAGCTAGTTATCCTCATCATTATTATAAAGCCAGCCTCAGTGTCACAGATGTGACACAAAACATTACATGCTGGCATTATTAGAAAACGTTTCAGCAGCAGCCAGAGCAACAACCATATGCAGCTTCTTAGAGTTCTTGTTGCTCCTTTGCATCTAACCTCAGCTGCAAAGTAACTGTGATGTGCATCGAAGGATAACTTCAAAGAAAGCTTCTAAGCAATCATGTGGGTTTTGGTCTAGCAGTTATCACCACGTATTGCATACCCTGTTACTTCTCGGTTCTGTGAGGCACATGACAACATATATTATTTAGTCAGCTATCCTGTCAGAGCAATGGAGGTTGCTCAATAACTTCTGTTCTGGGGCTGCCTGGTATTCCTATTTCACTTTCACTAGCCAAAAGTTACTTCTTTTTTAAAAGCTGTTTATCCATTGAATTGCTCTTTGATTTTTGTTAGAAAAATATTGTACTGCAGCAGCTTGTTTGTCAAGCAAAACACTAATTAGCACGACCAAGGATGACAAATCTGATCCCAAATGATTGATTTGAAATAATTATAGATGCATTTTTACAGTAATAGTGAGCTTAGTGTTATGACATGATGAGTTGTTAAATTACATAAATAGTACTGAAGTTTAATTGTTTAGATTCTGGATAGCTCCACTATTGCACAGGGAAGATTTTTTTAAAATTTGGCTCTGATCTTTTTACTTTGAAGAATAAGACATTTTAGACAGTTCAGACTTCTAATATTTTTTTTCCTAGCTTTTTTTTTTAGATTGGGTTTTATGGCTGCACAAGAAAATTAAAACATATAAAATGTCACCAAACATAGTTAAGAGTACTGCACTTGAAAGCTCAGAAATACAGCACTCAGACATGCCGTACCTTTATATAAAGTATTAGTGCTGTACTTCTGTATTTATGGGATATATAACTTAAATAATTCTCCAAATTTCACCCTAAAAATCCATTTAAAATAAGTAATTGAACCTTCCACAAGAGATAAAATTTAACTTAAAAAAAATCTGAAGAAATTGTAAATGGTTAAATTTTTTTTTATGTAGAAATGCCAGTGTTACATAACAGAATATAAGGCATGTGATTTATTTTTTTCCTATATAACAATTCTAACACAGAAAATAAAGCTGTAGGGTTTCAAATTTACTTTACAGTACTGGTAAAAAGAACAATGGAGTCCCTGCGGCAAACCACAGCCTTGGAAGTGCCACTAAAGGTAGGGACAATTCTAAATTTCCATTACCATCTCAGGCATGCTTAGTTTTGTATGTTATTGTCATCATATTAAGATTCTAGAGACAACTATTTTGCCTTTCTCTTCAACATTTTGATATTTGCCGGTAATTGCTTTTTTAAATTACTATAAAAATTCTAAACGTACATAACTGAAAGAAACTCAATCTCCACTTTGGAAAGCGTGATTGTCGTCTACTCTTTGTCTTAGCAATGCAGTATGGTAATTTCAAAATCTGTTTCGTTCATTGCCATGGAATTTCTGTTGGGTGTGGTAGAGTGAGAAATATGTGCCTTTAATAGGCTTTCTAAATGTGCCAGGCGTTCATTACTGCTGAAAAATTATTGCAAAATATCTTTCTTCAGTAATTTTCACTTAGAAAACTGGTCTTTTTAACATGTCCATGTGGACGCCTAACACAGCAGACAAAATCATTGGTCACTGTTTAAAGTATAGGACATCATCTAGCAGAACATCATCTGTAAAAACTGAGTAGATAGCTACACTGCTATTGTCTCTACCTATGTATTGAACCTAATTGTAATTATTTTATAAAATAATTATATTTTTCTCTCTACAAGATGGGTACCCTTCACCCTAGCCTACTGCTCGGCTTTTGTTGCTTAATAAAGGACTAGAGTTCCTGGGAATCCCTAAAATTATTAACTGAGCAACAGTCCAAGGGTTTCCGGTTTCCTGAGGAATGGAGTACTTGGTGTTGCAGATCACTCATTCAGCAGTATTACTGAACAAGATTTGGGGACAGAAAAAAGTTTATTCTATTTATTTCAGAAATCATTACAACATACTTGCACTAATGGAAACAGCTGAAAAAGAAAGCTAGAGATAAGTTCTAGCTTATATTTCTTCCTCCAGATCTCCTGTATCTATTTCAGCATCTCAGCCATTTTGTGAGGCTTTCTCTGGAGGTCTTGCAGTTATGTATTTCTGGGTCGTTTTGAAGCCCATCTTTCCCACAAAAGCTGAGAGAGGATAATGACATGTGTCTGAGATCTAAATTACTCTTTCTCCTTCCCACACTGGAATCCCTCCCTCGCTGTTCGCTTAACCCTTGTAAGAACTCACAATCCTGTTCAGCAGATTTGGTCGAGTGAGACCTTTTGGCCATACTGGGATTACAAACTTCTTGCACTGACACTCCCGAGCTTTATAAACTGCATTTCTATAGGTTGCTTATGTTGTACACCTGTGCTTGCCTAGCTTCTTTTGCTACAAATTCCTTGAAAAAAGAAACAAGACTGTTTTTCAAGGTATGCTACATCTAAATATTTTTGACAGTATTAGACACCTGGCACTTATGCTGCTGTAAAGTTATTAAAATAATCAAATATGGTGTAATTGATGGTATATAACATGAATAGCAACACTATAGTCCTTCCTTGATAGTTTTAGGAGACTCTTTTTGGCAACTTTGTCAGAGACACCATCATTCATACTTTGCCTGAGGAAGTCATTGCCATGAAAAAAAATATGAACAATTTAATGGGTTTCTTAGAAAGACAAATGTTTACATGGTTAATGAGAGTGTTCATAGTTACATGGGCAGAATATCATTTTAGTGTTATGTATTTCACACTAACCATTGACTGGCAGGTTTTAATGTCCTATGGACAAAATGGGACACACCATCTTAGAACACAGTTTCTTTCACCTCTGTGTAAGGCATCTACTATCACACACTTGACAAATTCATCTCCATGCATTAGCAAATGGATTCAGTATGTCGTTCCTATAAGAACAGTAATTCTCTGTTAAACATCAACTACATTTTAACAGCTGAAAAGAAACACATTCTTGGACAAAAGGTAGTTGTCTGGGGTTTTCAAAGATTAGGACGTTTTAATAGGCAGTAGAATTATTTGGAGATACATGTTTTATTACCCTTGTTTTGGTCTCCTTTTTGTGAGCAAATTACTATATGAGCCATGGCATACTTTTACTCTTGCTGCACATTAGACTACATGCATCATGAACATACTTCATCTTCCTCTGAAGCATCACAGATGGATCAATGGCCGAGGCCAGATAGAAAACATAAAGTACCAACAGCTTGATCTCAGAGAATAAACACAGAATGATCTTTTAAAAAAAATCTGTATTTTTGTTCTTGTTGTTTACCCTTCTATGCAGTAAGAACATGTCTTTTAGGATTAGAGATGCTGAAGATGAAAAGATTTTTGTGAAATGCTCCTGCTATCCTTCAGCACACTTGCTTCAACTAAATATGTATTATGTGCTCTGTTAATATGAATATTATTTTTTAATACAGAGGAAAAATGTCACTAAAGTAGAGCACCCATATAGTCTTAATAGGGAGAGATTTCTTTTTCTTCTTTAAGGAAAAAGATCCTTTATCTTTGAAGTAGCTTCTTTTCCAAAATATAGTCCTTGCTAATGAGGCAGCTTTCATGTCAGAAAATCTACTGTGTAACAGAGCACCAGTAACTGCAAAACAAACTGAAATAAAACCAAAGCAACAACAGAAATACCCCAGAATTGGAAAAGTGGATGGTAAAAAAACCCTAGTATCTTTATGCATTACTAACAAAATTGCTGATAATAAACACTCTGATTTTGTAGCTTTTTTGAAAAGCGTAATAAGATGAATTTTGCTTTAGCATATTCTGTGCAATTCAGCAACATGTATTTTCAATTTCAAAACTGAAAGTTAGTCTTGTTAAAGTATTTTAATCAAAATTGTAGTGATAATTAAGTATTAATAGATATGAAGAACATTTCATATTGGATAGGCATGTAATCTAGAGCAGTATCAACATCCAAAGGGAAAAGCAAAAATAGTAATCTTGCTATATGTGATGTGTTTGTTTGTTTAAATTTTTATATTTATTTTTCTGACAGGTTCCCTTGAAAGTGATTCTGACCACTGGGAAATCATGGGGGTGTATGACAGAATTGCAGATGTAAAGCAGTCATCGAGGATGTTATTCAGTACCCGTACACCTCATTGGCCTACGCTGATTCCTCACTGAATCACTAGGCAACAGCGCTGCTGGATCTTTCATAAGCACCTAATACTCTGCATGTGAATTTTTTTACTTCATTTTGTCTGTAGCCCTAGGCAACAGCAGTGAGATAAAACTGGTTTTTACCAGTTCATTGTGTTTCCTTTAGCCAAGGTAACCAGCAGGGAGCTGCTTTTGTTCAGAGCTAAATTACTACATGTAAGAAATGAAGCAAGACAATATTAACCCTTTGGGAACACAACAAATATATTTGAGTTAGATGGATATTTAGTCATTTAGACATTTTAGACATAATGTTAAATATTTTGTGAAGTCCATGTGTAAAAATACTTCTAATCTGGCAGTATTTGAACTGTATCAGCAAGGGCTGAACTGTTGTGTTCAGCTTATTTTATGTTTTGTGAGTAGAAGGCAGCTGCTTGTTTTGCATCACGTATTAAATGTCATGTTCCACAGACTTAGAAAAAGAGTTCTTTGGAAATGAAGAGTCTTCACCTTAATTTATATTTAGGATGTTGGAGCAAAACAGGTAAACAAAACTGGATGCCTAAATGCATTAAAAAAAACCAGATTGTTGTCAGTTCAATTAATTTCAAACTCAATTTGTACACTGTAGCATTAGCATACTTTAGAGGAATATTATAGTTTTGCCTAATCTATTATTTTTATTACTGATGTAATGCTAAATATTGTTTAGATAAATGTTAGGATTCAGCCTTATACTTTTTAGGATTCAGGCTTCTACCTTAATGTTTGCATTTGTTACTGATATTTTGGTTTTCTGTAGAGTTTATTCTTTAAATGAGTTTGTTTCATAACATTACTGGTTGCCAAATTCTGCCTCCATGCTTGTGGAATATGAAACTGTCCTCAAAGTCTACTAATTATGTAGAAGTTGAAGTCAAGCACAAAACTTTTAAGAGGTGTTCAGTGTCTTTCAGCATTAGACCTGAAATGATCAAAGTAATATAATTTCAATTTTAAAAGTGTATAGTTACAGAGATTTTGCAGCAGTTTTAATTTGTGTCATTAAACAATTTTGCATTGGGATTGAAGGCATTAAACATTGTTTTCTTATGTTGCATATTAATCATATGTAACCTGTCAGCTGAAGTGAGTCAGTCATTTCTAAAAATTGTTTCTTATAGTTATAAAATTAGCAGTGGTCATGTAAGCAAAGTCAGAACCTTCTACGTATTAACTGAGGGTCAGCTCTTGGCTTGGGGGAGAGTCCAGCCTGCATGGCTGTGGCACTGCCCCAGGGCGTGTGAGCAGAGGGTCTGATTCAGCCTTTCCGACAGAGAAGAAGTTGAACGAATTTTCTTCTGCTTTTTGCCATTTTCAAGCCTTCTGTGTTTGCAATGGCATTGAATAAGTGTGAAATGTTCTACTCTCTCATCTGTTTCGCTCTTCTTGAAGACCTGCTGTTTTCAGGAGGCCTGTACTAATTAAGCCTTGCTTCTCTAAGGTTACATTGCTAACCTTACCACTGTATGAAAGAAGTCATCATTTTTTGTACGTTTTCCCAACTGATTTCCACCTTGTGTACGTTTCTTAGGATGCATACTTTTAAACTAGATAGCGTATTTTTTCAAGTCCTGAACAATACTAGGCATACCCTTCAGCCCAACAAAAAACAAATACACCCTTAAGAACATGAAGAACCTTGATCCTGTTCTGTGAATTGACATCTGTTCAAATATGAAGCTGCAGAAATGCAGAAGTCACCATATAGAACAAATTTTCAAACATAGTCCTTCACAAAAGACTGTCAGTCACAGCTCCCCAGGCACATGCACTTTGTATAGGTTGTCATACAGTGGGCAAAGTGAGTATTTTGTTCTCGTGTCTCAGAGAGGGACTGTGAACTCCTCTAGGCACCAGGTTTTCCCCTTCTGCTTTTACAACTTTTCTTCCTGGTTTTAAACTTCCAAAGAGTCATGAAACAAAAGGAAGAGAACCAAACAATAAGGGCACTGCTTTGTCACGCTTGTCCGAGGGCTCATTCTGCATACACTGGTGTGAGGGCAAAAGGCAAACTGGCATAATTTTGGAGGACTGTTGATGACCAAGATCTCAAGACTTTGTGCAGTTTGTGTCCCCACAACTTGCAGGATGCATGCCATGAACTCAGGATATCTTTCCAGTGCTCCAGATTGTCCAGTAAAGAAACTGTGTTTTCTTCTAATTGCAGCCTGTGAGTGAATTATCATATATAGATTTATGGTATAGCTAGGTGGAGACCAGAGCTCTTTGATGTATGTGCAACCAGCGTCTGCTGTACTATAAATTACAAATACTGGGATGTGTTCTCCAATCTTTTGGTTCTGTTCTCCTTGGATAGCCAGGTGAGTATCTAGTCTTCACTATCTGCCCTGTGCTACTGTGTTAAGGTATAGATTTTGTGGATTATTAGATTTCTCAGACCTCACTGAAGTGCTTTGGCTTCAAAGTGCCTCAGTTTTTAACTCATAAGATCCCAGATATTGAGAAGAGTGCTGAGTCTTTGGGACAATTTCTTTTACTTTGCAATCCATTCCCACTGCCTTCCATCCCACAGGGCAATATAGGTTTTGGAAACAGTTGTATTTTTCAAATTGTGGAATTGCAGAAGTATATATCTCTTTAGCATGGCAGTAACTTCCTTGAACAAGCTGCTTGAGATAGGGTAGTGTTTGCAATTCATTTCCCAACAAGGTCCTCTGGACAAGGCATCAGTTTTACCACACTTGTGTGCAGATCTGTGTATAAGTGTAAAATCAGGGCAGTGCAGTTTTTCCAAACCCTAGGCAAGCTACCCTGCAGCATGCCTGAATGTAAAGAGCCATTATAGTGAAGCAAGGCCAGTCCCCAGTCCTGACCACAAATTTCCTCGCAAATAAATACAGGTGAAAATATTCTGTATTTGATGACTGCCAGGAATTCCTTTTGGGTGGCACAATAATTTCATACCAGAGAACTCAAGATCCTTATTATAATAAATGACCCGCTTTTCAGGTTATTTTGGTTCTGCATGAAAGGGACTGTAAAACATGGGTAGGCTGGAGCAGGAGCAATCAGAAGAGCCCTTTTCAATCCTTAAAACTCAATTCAATCTCTAAAATGATTCCCTTTTTCTCACAACCTATGAAGAAGTACGGGAGAACAAGAAACAAAACTTAATGTTTTAAGTGCAGAACCCTACAAAAGTACTGATCAGTTAGTGTGGGGGATCACAGAATAGTTGGGAAAAGGGGAATAGCTTTCTCTGCTTAGCTTCAGTTATTTTTTGTGTGCAGAAATTTCATTAACTGATTCTCTGAACACAGTAATAACCCCTTTTGAACTGATTTGTGTCTTTGGATTTAATTTCAGTTGTGTCTTTGGTGGCCTGAATCTTCCCTTAGATCATGTGTAAACCTTTTTGTTTGCCATGTGAAGTAGCGGGGAAGGAACGTTATTTGGAAACACTTTTAACTCAGTGTGTGTGAGAAATGGAACAGCGCAGCTATTTGCTGGCATTTGCGTGGACATGGCATGACCAATACATGCTCAGGACTTGAATCTTTTAATGTCCACTACTACTGTGGAACAGTGGAACTCTGATCTTGAATGTTGGCCCAACTTGATAATAAACATAATTCAAAAGCTGGTCTCAGATTTTATGAGAGCAAGGCATTTTGAACATGAGGGGGGAAAAAAACCTCTCAGTTTTTGAAAACTGAGAGTAGATTAAGAGAATGAATCTGCTAGAGCATCCAGGACATAATTTGTTCTTGGTAACGATTAAGAAAAAGGCCTTAAAATTAAACTAATTTCATTTTTGGGAGTCGACAGAACCTGTTCATTTTATTTTCTTGTTTAATCTGATTTGAAAAGGAGGCCAAAGAATGGGTTGGAGGTTGTATTATGCCTTCCTGATATATTTCCTCAATGGCCTAAAACGTCTCTTCTCACTTCACCATTAGAAGATCAAACTGGATAAATCCTTGAGTAACTTGGTCTTGACCTCATAGCTCAACCTACTTTGAGCCTGAGGTCCTATCCAACCTGAATTTTCCTATGATCCTATGTCATTCTTCAGGTGGACAACAGCAGTCATCTGGTTGAAAGACAAACCAGAAATTCCCTTCAAATATTCTGCTGTACTGCATTAAAGCATACAGTGCCATACCAGAAGAAACCCCAGAAATGTTTTGGGATTTCATTCCTCCTTCCCACCTGTGTTGCCTCCTTCTGTGCCAGCATTTACTATATTCCCTGGCTCATGGGCTCTCTTTTGGCTGGCATACTTCCTTTTGGTATTAGCAGGTTGTCAGAAACATTCAGAGAGTGGAAAGGAATCAGTTCTTATTTCTGCCATTCTGCAATAGTTTTAGTAGGCAGGGTGTCTCTGGGATTTAAAATAAGTTTCAATCATGTCCTATCTTTGCCTTCCTGGGAAACTTCCCCAGCCTGATCGGCTCATCTTTACTGAAGACAGTGGCCTACAATCAGCCAGTTCTCTTGAGACATCTTTGAAGGGCACTCCTACCACCCATTTTTGTAAGACTCTCTCATGTTATCAAGTGTGTCTTTATTATCCATTGTAAGTCCAGACAATTTTTTATCCTCTCTGCTTGTGTTTTGATTTCTGGAGGTCCAGCTTCCAGCCAACGTTTACACATTGTTGATCCATTTTTCCATGTCAGCTTCTCCATTCAAGGCTAATTATTTGGATAATTTTTAGATTCCTTCTTCCTCATCTTTTGCTACCTACGCTGATAATTTAATCCATTGCCAACCTTTCCCCTGCATTTCATAGACACTATTATTATTGTCAGTAAAACCCTCCCTATTAATTGTCCACAAGATAAATGACATTTGGCATGGAATTTATGCATATATGGCATTTTGGAGACTGTTTTCTGGCTAACTCTGTTTTTACTCTAGTTGTTCATTTCAGGATCCATTTTTCCATGATATAAAAAATTGACTGTAGAAATTCTCTCTTTATTTTCCCCCTTCATTTTTTGGCAGATTCATCTGCTGTGCACACTGAATTTCTCACTTCTAATTATTCAAAAGTGTCATGCATCTGATTACAATCCCATTTTCCAATTTGTGTGTTAAGCAAAGAACTATACTTACAGGCTCCTGAGAATCAACCTCCATCCTCCCCACAAGTGGCTGCTGCCTGTTACACTGCATTTCTGTACAGAACTGGCTGAGGCAAAATTAAATATTTCTCTGGATTACCTTGGCATCTTTGCACTGATCTATTAGTCCACATCCAGCTGAGTCCAAAAATTAGTTAATTGCTGATTTGTCCTAAATGTCTTGTTGGTATCTGGTTAGATGAAGAAGACAAGTCTCCTCAGGACTTCTGCCAGAAATCTTTTTTCCTTTTCTTTTTTAACTGTAAGCTGTGCCCCAAAGCCAGCTCAGACTGATGACTGACTCCAAACTGCGTGTGAAGGACACCTACAAGAACTTCATTTCTTTACAATGAATAAATTCTGCAGCAGTTTGAAAGCTGGGCCACCCTATTCGCCTGCCAGCAATCCCCATCTCTGTTTATCTTCCCATCCATTCACTTGAACTGTGATGTTAAATTAAATAAGCTTCCCAGGGAGGTTTTCCTTTAAATATAATGAGCTTTTGTAACACATGAGCTGGGAGAAGTCAACATCTTCCCTTGGGGCCTCGGTGGGTCACAGATGAGGTTAAAAAAGTGTTGTAAATGTTGGGCTCTAGTCAAATTCTCTGGCCATGTTGTGCTGCTTCTGATACTACAGCTTGTGATACCTTTGATTTTTCTTTTGGAGCTGAATTTTTTTTAGTCCTTTCACTTCTTCTCATACACAACCTAAACTTTAACCATTCTCTGTATCCCTTAACACGTTCCGTTCCCTGGTAATCAGTTTGGTAGTCATCTCTAATTCATCTTGCCCCTCCAGTCTGGGCCAGTCATTGGTTAGACATTTATAATTGAACAATAAACCAAAATATTTTTCTGATAATGGGTCATCTCTTTCTTTTCTGGAAAGCTTCTGAGTCTTGTTTATATTGCTTTTATAGAATTTAAATCTTGATTCAAATCCTTCTGGCCAACAGATTTATAATGCAAAAGGATTTTAACACAGTGGAATAATAGTGTAAAATGAATAAAAAGAAGCGATTTCATGAGGGTGAGTGCAAAGCTTCATACATAAGTAAACACAGTCAGCTACCGAAATGTAGGCAATGATTTCCCAAAATGTGGGGAACAGCTAGTTAGGTATCAATTCCAGGAAAAGACCTGGGGATTTGTAGGTGTTTGCATAGTGATCAAGAATGGTATAATCAATCCTTCCACTCGGTTCAGCCCCAACAAGGGCTCAATTGAATGCTCTGCCTGATTTTCAGAACTGCATTTCAGAAAAGGTGTGGAGCAACAGGAATCCTTAGGAGAGCAACAAGAATGAGCAGAGCTATAGACAATATCACCTGTGAGGAAAGACTGAAAGAATTTAAGTCATTTAACCTTGAGAAGACTGAGGAGAGATCTAAAAGCAGTCATCCAGTGTGAAATGGGCTGTTATAAAGATGGTAATGAACTGCTCTATAGGTCCCCTGGAGACAGAATGAGAAGATAGGAGCTTAAATTTCAGCAAGGTATAACGAGAGAAGATGTTAAGCAAGCCTTTCTAGAGAATGCTAGTGATAATTAGGCATTTGAATGGACTTGAATAGAGCTTTTGGATCTTTATTACTATACATTTCTAGAACAGGATAGGCAAATATGTGTCACAGTATACTTATGTTTAGTTGATCCTGCTTCAGGACAGAGACAGTGGCTGAGCAGCTGTTGTGGTTTAACCCCAGCCGGCAACTCAGCCCCACGCAGCCTCTCACTCACTCCCTCATGGTGGGATGGGAGAGAGAATCAGAAGAGTAAAAGTGAGAAAACACTTGGGTTGAGATAAAGACAGTTTAATAGGTAAAGCAAAAGCTGCTCACACAAGCAAAGCAAAACAAGGAATTCCTTCACCACTTCCCATGGGAAGGCAGGAGTTCGGCCATCTCCAGGAAAGCAGGGCTCCATCACACGTAATGGTGACTTGGGAAGACAAATGCCGTTAACTCCGAACATCCCCACTGTCCTTCTTCTTCCCCAAGCTTTATATACTGAGCATGATGCCATATGGTCTGGGATATCCCTTGGGTCAGTTGGGGTCAGCTGTCCCAGCTGTGTCCCCTCCCAACT
>JAVKLA010000053.1:38411161-38456875 GCA_034782735.1 Sagittarius serpentarius
GAGTGAGGAGCCCTGCCCCTGGGGAGGAAGGAGCGGCAGGGACAAGGTGTGAGGGACTGACCCCAACCCCCATTCCCTGTCCCCCTGCGCTGCTGACGGGGAGGAGGGAGAGAAACCCGGAGTGGGGTTGAGCCGGGAAGGAGGGAGGGGTGAGGGAAGGTGGTTTAAGATTTGGTTCTACTTCTTATCTTTGTTTTGATTCGATTGGTAGTAAATTAAATTGATTTTGTTTTTTTTCCCCAAGTTGAGTCTGTCTTTTGCCCGTGACCATATGTGGTGAGTGATTCCTCCCTGTCCTTGTCTCGACCCACGAGCTTTTTTTTATATTTTCTCCTCCTCATCCCATCAGGGCCAAGGGGGTTGGGGAGGAGTGAGCGAGCGGTTGCATGGTGCTTTGTTACTGGCTGGGCTTAAACCACGACACCAGTGAAATGCACATCTTTTGCCCTTGAGCTAGAAGGCTTTTTTCCTTTTAACATCACGCCTGCACTATGCATCCTCCACATCCTTCTCCGTGCTCCACACTAATCGTACAGAGACCGGGGTGCGCTTTCTTGTCCCTGCTTCCCCTTCATCATCTTCTGACTCGAGAGTGAGCATTTAAGCTATTTTTGTGTGATCTCTTGGCCTTAAAACTAATTTCTAGTTTCCTTATATTTCAATTCTTTCAATAAATTATCTTAGCAGTAGGTGTTACTCCCCATCCCACTCTACCTCCTGCTTTTTTTTGCTCGTTGATGCTTCCGTACCTAACAGTTGCCAATGACATTTTTTATTTCTTAGCCCAAGGACATTCTTTCCCCAGCAAAGGCAAAGTCTCTTTTTATACTTGTTTTTTTTCCAACTCTGCCAGCTTAAAGTATTGTCCTGTTTGTGAAGCAGTTAAACACATTAGTAATAGTGAGGAAACTGTGGAATTGAAATCCTTTTACTGCCTACATGAACCTCAGATTGTAGCCTAAGTGTTTAATCTCTAGATATTTCCTTTCCCTGCCTTGGAGAAATGGGGAAGCAAACCATCATGTTGCCTCATTCATAAAGCTATTGGACTAAAACTCAGTTCTGAAAATCCTTCTTGATACGCAGTTGAAAAATGTAGGTTCCCTTCCCCAAAGACTAGTGATACGAGAGAATCCAGCTGGTAAAACAGGCTAAGGGAGACCTGTATGGAAAAGACTAAACTCAGAAAGCATGAAGATGCTATGAAGAAGCTTATGTCTTTCTGCTTCCCACAATCAAGCAACAGGAAGGTTTTGAACCCTTTGGTACTGATAACTGTGAACAGGGACATCAGTGCAGGGGTCCAAAGCCTCAAGCCTGCTTTGTATCTTTAGCATCTGCAAGAGATTCAGAGACGAACCACAATATACAATTTACAGCAGCACCACAGAGGGCTGAGAGGGTATCACAGCATGTATCTTGAAGTGCATCAAATTTTCTTGCCTGAGGTTGGTTTAAATTTCATCTGAGCCATCAGGTCTGTATACCACTACTCTTCCAGACACCTTATTGCTTATAGGCCAAGGCATTCTTCCTCACAGTGTGTATTGGCACAGATCTTGGGTTTTGCTCACAGAGAACCAAGGTTTTCAGTTCGTTTCATTGTGGAAGGATTGATGGTCCTCTCGTTCCATCAGGGTACAGCACAGGAATGTGAAAGTGCAGCCCCTGGCAACGATGGCAGTCAGAACACAAGCATGAAGCTATTACCAAGGCAGCCTGTATCAAATAGATTTTATGGGAAATGGTCTTACACTTCTTGTTTTCCTTAGACTCTGACATGCCTCATCTCTATAGACTGTTTTGGAGTCACTTGCACTGACCGCGACCTTTGACGGTCCACCCCAAATGACTGCAGTGCCAGAGCCAAACAGATTCTTCACCTGTTTGTAAACTAAGTGAGGGCTGGAAGTTGAACAGACGCACCTGAAGACCTGGACTTGTAATAATTGGGATGATTTGTAGGTAGAAGTCATAAATAGGTTTTATTGCACTGAGCAGGATAGACAAAGTGCTTGGCATTTACAAGTTAAATGTCTAACCCCGGTAGCATTCCCAGAAATAGTAATTCAGTAGGAACTAAATGCCTTTATTTAATTAAAACATTTTACCAGGAAAATAACACTGATTGATAAGTATCTTACTTCCAAGAACTTCATGTCCCAGTAAACTAACCAAAAAGTTACTATATTGAATTTCAGCAATTGCCTCCGCGCTCATAACAAGAATTCATTCTTAGTACAGTGTCAGTAGCTCAGTGGTGTTGCAACAGCAGGGAGGGCAGCGTGGGCTGCAAAAGCCATTCGTGAGGGTAAGTACTCCAGTGAAGGTCCTGTAGGAAGCTCTGCACCATGTTACTTCCCTGCTGTAACACATCCTTCGGATTCATAGACCCAGAGGAATCCCTTTAAAGCCTCACGCCGTGGGTATTCCTGAAGGAAAGGAGGGAAGAGGGGCAAAGATACTCTGGCCCATCTCTTAAAATGCATGCAATTGGCAGAGTTAACCTCACCATGTGTCGGGGAACTGCACTCTGAAGACAGCATTGCAGCTACAGCCACTCTGGTTTAGAGCTTCTTGTTCAGAGCTGGATGCAGTAGAGTGAAAGTGGCTTGAACTTGCCTTCGTCAGCTCTACAACATGTACATCATGCAACCTTTACTGAACTCATTAGCGGTAAAGTGAATATAAACAGATGTGTGTAACATTCTCTAATTTAGTGGAAGGGGAACAAAGAAACCATTTTGGACATTGTTCTTTACCTTGACCTCATTCTTCACCTAACACAGATTTTATACAATAATATACAACACTGCAAGGAATAGCTCTGTGGCCTCTGGCCAGTCACCCAAACGCTTACAGAATGAGCTTTATAGCCTGCAATTAAACATGTAGTTGTTTACATACAGGGAGCGTTAGGCTATTGCACATCGATGAAAAAATATTTCTTCAGTTTAATCATACGACTTCTAAAAATAGTTTTCTAAGAATGAGTTTTTGAGTACAGGAAGGAAAATAAGATAGACTTAGATATATTATTCTATATTAGCATGCTCAAAGTATGTTAAATTCACAGCTCTTACACATCTGACAAGGCCTTTTGTAGGGCCTGAGCTTCTGTGCCGTTTTCCCTTAAGACTTCTTTACATATGCAAAAACCACTGAAAAATCTGTGTGGAAGCTCTGGTGACAAATCCTTTGACACTATGACATGATGACGGAACAAACCATCTCAATGAATAATTTTGCAGTTTATTAGCATATTGAAGTGTTTTGATTAATTTTGCTTAAGTGAATGACAAAGGAACTGTTTTATCACGTACCTTGCTCATTTCACTATTATTTGTCCTATTGAAATCTATCTTTATTTTTAATTATGCATAGGCAGGGCACATTGCTGGGACCAGAGGTGTCATGACACTAATATTAATTAAAAGGCTATTGTAGATAATCATGTGATTGAGTTGTGCTTCTCAAGTGTTCAGAGTCTAGGAAGACAAACAGTCCCTTAGGGGGAAAGGATATTTATTTTTTAGACTATGTAACTTGCAAGTGCTCAAGCTATCTGTTTGACTTGTTCATATTTGCTATGCAAACATAACATATAATAAACCTAAATGACTCAGCATGAGAGTAAGGGAGAAGACAACAATATTGCTTGCCTCTCCAGCTTATTAGCTCACCCAAAGCAATGCACACAATCTGGTTGGGCTCACTTCAAGTCATCTAAACACAGTGTCTCAAATGATACTAGATCCTTATGTTTAGCCAGCTGAATCATGGCCTTTGTATTTCTATGTTACTATTCATATAAAAATCTATTGTGTTTCTTTTAGAATCAGAGTGAAAAAACAGCATCTGCCTTCACTAAATGCAGTATTTCTGCAAGTCACAGAGAGGGAATCTTGCCAGGATGCCCAAAATCTCAAATACTGGCTTTAGACACTGCATAGACCTGAAGCAGGAAGGGGAATTGTAGTCCTCTTCCCAATGGCCAGACTGAAGGAGTTTGTATGTGATAATCATAGGTATGATCTGACATTTAAGAGACTATATTGCAAAGATAAAAAGTTGAGATCTAGCATCAGTGAGAAACACCTCAGCCTTGTGAAAATTTGACAGCATATCAAGGACATTTTTGCTGCAGTTTAATGTGCCCAAGTGCCAGCCATGCAAGTTTTTGCTGCCTGGGAACCAAAGTAGCACAACAGCTACTGGAAAACTTTCACACTATTGCATTTGTAGAAATTAGTTTTCAGTGCGATTTCCTTGGCCCCCCCCCCCCTTTTCTTTTCTTTTTTTTTTTTGCAAGGCTTTTCATTTTTTCATTTGTTCACCTTTTTTTCAGCTCCCCATCCTTCCCAGGACACTGATGTCCCACTTAACATTATCTGAAATAGAATCTGATGAACAGAGCTATTTTTTTTCTTCTGTGTATAACACCTACAAAACTTAATGGGAGTGGAGGTAGTGGTAGGTTAGTATAATTTTCCCTGTCATTTGAACCCCATTCACAACACTTTGCAATGCAAAAGGAGTATCTCCAGTTGGGTTCTTTCTTACAGTGGACTCAATGGGAGAGGTGGGTGTATAATATACATCTGTACATTCTTAAGAGCAAAAAAGGTAGCTTTGTTATAGAAATACATGTATTTTATGAGTTGTTAGATTAACTGCCATACATACACAGGCTAATAATAATGAAAAGCCTGGTTTAGGCTTCATTCTTGTATTAGAGAATATTTTGAACAGAAAGCTGATATTTGCAACGTGAAGCAGAATCACATAAAATGTGGTTTTTTTCCTCTGTGGTTAACCTCAAAGTTATTTTAGGTGATGTTTTGCTGGACATACTGCACTAAAATGAAAGGAAGAACTGCTTCTCTGTCATGCATTTATCTCTGTGTATATTCATAAGGGGATTTACCTATGGTGTTAGCTGGAGAACATTTGCCTTAGGGCATCCACGGTGGCAGACATAACCCTGCTCCCCCAGCATGTGCCATGCATTCAGCTTTAAGAGGCCTGGCACAAAGTCTCCTGGTTTTGGTTCCTCTCACCCATCTTCTGAGCTGGAGCAAAAATTTAGCTATTTGCACAGTTTTTACATGCAGCATGAGGTCGTTTTTCAAGGCGGGGGCTTTTGTCAGACCAAAGCAGTTGAAACAGGACTAACTACAAGCACCTCTTGAATTGCTCAGCTTCTCTACATCCATGGGAAAAAAAAAAGAAAAAAAAAAGGAAATCCATACCTGAGGAGAGCATCCAATCCTAAATTCATTTTCTGCTGTGATCTTCTTGGGTGTGAAGGCTTGACCTTCCCCTTCTAATGACTGCAGTAGCTCTGAGACCTCCCAGCCTTTAAGAGTGGTAGGAGAAGCTCGTCACTGATGGGACATCAAAATGGATGGTTCTTCACCTTATGCACTAGTCAAAGGCCAAGAACAAGCATTTGTAACCATTTGCTCACCTCTCCATCAAACACTGTTTGATGCTGTTAGGGAGAACAGCCTTCCCTGCGACCGACCCACTTGGTGGGTCCAGGTTCAGTACTGAACCTTCTTCCCCTTCCCCTTGATGCTCTGCGAAAATGTCTTCCTAGTGCACAATTACTGAAAGGTTTTTTAATGGCCCGCTGGCTTCTAGCTTTTTCTTCTGTTCCTTAAAAAATCTAAGTAATTATTTTGTAATATAAATATTAGTGGTGAGCAACTGATTTTCACCCTCTCTCTAATAGATGAAACTGCAGTGCAGCTAACCAATGCAGTAGGAGCTGGACCAGACTAATGACTGACTGAGTTTTTGCAAGTAATTTGTCTTTACCACAGCACCAAACCTTTGATTTTTTTAGCAACCAGGAGCATAGTTCACTGTTAAGGCTTTAAGATTTGGTGACTGAATACAGTTATCTTTAAAGCCTCAATGAGTATTTGGTGAAAAAAAATGATATGGTTTGTTCTTCAGCTTCCCTGAGTCCTCAAGCACAATTAAGCTTTTCTACAGTGACATCATATTAGGATTTATCTCACCTTAGGTGTTTCTAGGATAGACATCTGCTGCTGGACTGGTCTAGACTCACCTTAGACTGGTCATAATGGAGAGAAATGAGCACTTCTAGAGCCTGATTCATCTGACCCTGCATTTGACATCCGTATGAGAAGATTCATCTCTCTACAGTGCTTATTCCTCTTCTGTTATAACTGTCCTCAGGTGTTGAATTTGTTTTATTGACTTTGCAAATGCAGTCAAGCACAGAAAAGAATGAAAACATACCTCAAAGAAATTAATAGGTTAATTTCTTGAGAAATTGACATCTTTTGTAAGAAATTGTATTAGCACAAATGACCAAGACAGCCCATCATCCATTTTCCTCCCATACTAATAGTTGATATTCCAACATTTTATACGTAATTGCTGATGACAGAGCTGATGATAGCTCTACAGATTTCTCCTCGCAGGAAGATCATCCTGGAAAACTTTGGTGGGGAGAACTGCCAGGGCCTGAATGCATCCTGGCAATAACACATAAGCACTATGCCAAACTCTGGGCTGTGAGGACTTCAGGGAGCCAAGCAAACATCCTGCGGTGCCTTAGCCTGCTGGATGAGTAGTCCGTTTCAAAAGGAAGCTTTCTCCAAGGTCTTTGCTTCCCAGAGGAGTGTGGCCAGACCTTGAGATCATGGGGCAGTAAAAAAGAAGCTGTTTTGCTTTGCTTCGTTGGCCAGCAGTGTTGTAAATAACTGCAATAAAAAATAATCTTTGGGATGGGACACCTTCACTCTCTCGAATACACGAGTTTTTCCTATTTATTAAAACGGAAGAGCTGGTAATTGTGGTGCTTACATTTGTGTAAGAGAGGCAGCGGGGGGGTGGAGGTGTGAACCAGGGAGATGCTTAAGGGAGTAGAGATAGAAATGTAACAGCAACTCGGTGAAAGACTCCAAGCAAGTGAAAGAAACTTCAGGTTGACTCCTGAACACCCTCAGGAGCACTCCAAGCAGACTCTGGCTGTTGCTAGGTTTAACAGTGGCTCCTTTGGCTGAAGCCAAGTAGACGCGTGAGAGCTTTCTGTGAGACTGGCAGGTGGTGGTGGGATGGCTTGTAAAGGGGAGCTGCTGATGGAGTGGAAATGCAGCCTGGAGCAGCGAGGTTGGATGTCCTGCCATGTGACCAGACCACGCATCCCACCGTGGTGAGCACACACTACACCCACAGCTACAAGTGTGTCGTAGCCCAAATATCCCCTGCCTGACGTACTCAGAATACACCTAAGCCTGTACCAAAAGAAACATAACCATAAGGCATAGGGTCACGTAATCTTCCTTGCTGCTGATCAGCCCTTGCTGCTGCGATAAGCATAAGGCAGTTCAGTTTATGACTCCTGGTAAAGCCTAGATAGGAAACGACCCCAAGCCCTGCAGCTGTGGGGACACGGGGAAGACTGGAGGAAAGTCAGAGGCCCCCCGAGCTTGCCACAGCACCATTTGCTCAGCTCACCTGATGGCCAGCAGCAAGGAGCTGCCTGGGTGAGCAGTGGGCTTGTGGTGGAGCCTGGTTGGGAAGCTACGGGGAGAGACTTAACAGCTCTGTCCCTTGGCAAAAAGTAGGCCTGGATGGATGGTTGGAAGGTAGATAGATGGAACATTTTGGTGGCTGCTTGGCCAAGTTAAAAGACGTTTTGTGGGCTGGATGTGCTCGACTGTTAGAGCCAAGGGCCTCTCTGCTGGCTCCAGCCTCAGTCCCCCTCCCTTCTTTGGGAGAGCACCAACCCACTGAGGGGAGGCCACAGTTAGGGTGGAGGGGAGAGCCTGGGGTGGGGGGTGTTGTGTTGCTGGTTTGCTTTGGCTTTTTAGGAGGCATTAACGTGTATATAGGTGGTGTGTGTGCTGGGGAGCCTGTACCAAAGAAAGGGATCCTGAGCTCCTGTCTCATCTAGAGCATGAGACATGCGCCTGGGAACACAGGGCATGGGGGCAAAGTCCTTGTCCCCATGAATTTTAATTTTTTTTATCTGAAGCAAGTCACTGTGAAGGGGAAGAAAAGGAGACCAGGACAGAGATGTGTGCCTGTTTGTTAGTGGAGAGTTAGAGCCAAGTTAGTGGTTAACTGAGGTGTTTTAAGGCACACAGCACACTCACAATACAGCTTCTAAAACTAACACAGCTTTTGTTGACACTTCCCTGTTATTTCACTAAAGCAGTTTTAGGGTGGGGGTTTTTTTTGGTACCTTTGGTATAAAATAAAGCTTGTGCACATGCATGAACTTGCAGCTGTTCCCCCCTCCAGAACCCCCTCCAAATCCCACCACACATCACTATCAGTCCCAGAGGTGTATCATGTACTCCTCTTCTGAGTAAGATACTGCTATCGGGTGTCTGCACATCTGGATAAAGCAGACAAGTGATAGCAGCTGGATCCATACGGCAAAGGCATTAACCTTATGCTCTACATTGCTGCCTGACTGCTCAGCCAGATAACCCTCCACATCCCAAAGCCTCAACCTGCACCGCTGGGAAGATGATAGCACCCAGTGTCCTTGCTGGGGGTGCTGCCTGGGTGATCTCCAGAGCCAGTTTGCCAGGGGAGGGTCTTGCCACTGGCTGGCAGGGCTCTCCTGGCAGCATTTATAACTGCCACCAGAAAGGGTTTTTCAGGAATAAACATCCCTAGAGGCCACTTCAGCAGTGATCAGTTTGTTCCAACTGTAACTAACTGAACCGAAGGCTGGAGCCCCATTTCCCCTCCCCAAACTGGAGACCAGCGCTTCACTGCCTCACCGAGATGCTCAAGAGTTGGTCAGAAATAGCCTCACACAGGTCTAACACACAAACAGTGGGGAATGGCCCATTTGTGCTGGTTTTTACCTGAGGAAATGCACAGGTGTAGGGAAGAGAAAGGGGCTTGTGTGGCTCAGGGAACCCCCCCAGATGCACCTCCACCACGAAAGCATCCTCACCAGTAGTGCTTACTCTATCGCCCCGTGTCCTTGGTGGCAGAAAAAAAAACATCGTGTGGTTTTGTTTTGTCCTCTGCTCCAATGGGACATTTCTCAGGGCTATGTCCAATCTCAGGTGGGATTTTGGGTGCGAGCGCTCACCTGGCAAATGGAGGCATGGGGCCTCGGGCAGACCCGGGCCTGTGGCCAGGGCTGGGCAGGGCCCCATTGCAGGGCAGCGCCAGCAATGCAATGCCCAGGGGTGGCTCCACATACACTATTTACACTTCTGAATGTGTTGGCATTAGTCAGTGAGCTGGAACAGCACGGAAATATAATCCAAGGGCATGCATGACACACACAGAAAGATATCCCTATTTATCAATGAAAACAGGAATGAATGGCGTTTGCCTGTGCTGGAGTGGGAGCTGGAAAAGATGCAGGCACCGTCTGTACTGTGGTGTCAGTAACTCGACAGCAATACAGTTTAGGAAAAAACTGACATAAGTTTTAGATTTTATTCATTCGTACATTATTTACAGCAGTTGCTTTCATATTACAATTCTCTTTCATCTTTTCAGTTTTCACTTATAAAAAATTAACCAAATAAACCTTATATAACCAAGTTTATCACAGCAGGTCTGGTTAATTTTCACAGTTACAGCGGCCATCAGGAACAGAACTTAAGTACCTACAAGTCATTCGTCCAGAGCACCTCGCCTGACCCTGCCCGAGGACACCCTGCTGTCCCTCGGGAGCTGGCCGGCTCCCGGGGCTCTGCCGACAGAAGATGGAGAGACCACGCCACATCAGGATAATGCTTTGTAGGCTGGAGCTCAAATGCCTAAAGCACACCAAGGGCTAACTCGCATGCGTGTTAACACGTCCTGCCACGCTAGAGGAAGTGGTTTGTATCGGTACGCCTTGACGGTATGCAAACAGCTTTCCAACAGAGCTGACTCCTGGTTCCCTCCATAAGAAAATTATATTAATTTATTCTATTTTCTGCTATTGTTGAGCCCCAGTAGTGCAGTAGCAGAGTACACTGGGGTATGAGACTGCAGCAATGAGCATTTACCTTCCTCTGTGTGACTCTGACAGCTCTTCCTTTTGTCTGTCTCTCCCACCAGGAATGGTATTTGCAATAACTCACCCTTAAAACTACAGTGAAAAAACCTGTGCTGTGTAAGGACTTACAACGCCAAGGAACGACTCAGGCGGAGGGGATCCTACGTGGGCAAGTTCTCTGCCAAGGTTAAGTCCAGCCCCAGAGACTGACGGCCTTTCCTAGTACTTAATCCTGCTCCCCAGGTGCAATAGCAGTACTGACGCCAGTGTGTTCCTAACGATATTGTCTTCATTAATTATCTCCCTGTGCTCTCCCCCACGTGCTCATTTACTTTACAGTGGTAATTATTGCTGTTTTAAAATATGTTCATTTTTCTTTGAGGACTTGTAGCCACTTCCCGTTACAAAGTACAGTACATACTATGCTGAACATAGAAAACACAAGACTAATTTCACATTGGTCTTGTACAACGGTGAAGAGATGCAGAGTAAGAGGCTGTTTGGGGGAATCCGAGTTTCTATTTAGGCATGAGTTTAGCCTGTAAGCCGTGAACTAAAAAGCCACTGCCTTAAACATGAGCAGTTCTGGTAAGCAATTTAGCTCCAGTTTTGTTTTTTTTTTTCAACTGACATTGGACGTTTTCCAAATGCATACCACACATCTGCTTAACACTACCAAAAAATATTATTTTTTTTCCTTTACTGCATTTGTTTCAAGAATACTTTTGCTTTAATAAAATAACACAAGCACACAAACTGCTTAAAGCTAATGGCCCAGCACAATCATAAATACAACTCACAAAGCAATGGATGCTTTGTTAAATCTAACTATATATTAAAAAAAGCAAATATACATGTTACAAGACAAAAGGACTAAGCTTTGGAGGAAAAGAAATTGAAAACAATGCTAGCTATATGTTCATTATGCTTACATAGCAGTAGCTGCTTCTGCATTCAAATGTGTTACTTGCAAATAAATTTACAGTTGCATTATGTATTTGTTATGTTTGTGGTCTCAGTAAGTTCACCTTCGACTATTTAGATGTTAAGAGCATATTCTCTCACACAGCTGACCATTGTGTAATACAAAGACAGCACTGAACAGCAATTTTAAACAGTGATCAAACTCCAAATGCTGACTTGGAGCTTGTTCTTTTAAATGATACTGTGTTTTAACTAAACTCTCGTTCAAATTATTCTCTTACTTTATTTTCAAGGAAAGGTACTCCAAATGACCGTTCAGGTAGCAGGTTTTCGGTGGGAGATAAGCATAATCTCTGTGCATATTCCCTATTACTGAGGGATACAAGAGCACACCATTTTTTTGCTCAAGATTCTGTGTGGATCTATTTTGAGGGAGAAAAAAGAAAGAAAATTATCCTTTTGCATTTTAAAGCTTATTTAACAGTTTGCATCCCTTTGTTTTCTTTATGTGGCACAGTATATTCCACTGCAAGACTCCAGTTAGTGTGGAATTAAAATGTCTTTATTAAGCTTTAAAAACAGTGCATACCAACAGCATCACACTAGTGCTAATGAAACACAGGCTGCCAGCACATTGAAAATGAGATTGTTAATTCAGAGGTAACCAGAGCTGGTTCCTGCCTTTGTGTGTTTGGCAATTCGGAAATCCCTGCAGTCAGTCTCTATCCGTTTGCACCTCAGCCAGCAAATCTGGCAAATTAAAAGGCAGCAGACCTGCATCACGGATAGATATGGTTCAGTGAGCAACGGGCAGCAGCGAGGATTGTGACAAGGTTCTGTAAAACCACGGTTCCCTTGGGAATTCTGACGGCAGGACTTTTCTGTTCTCGCCACTGGGACAGCAAGCAAGCGGCCTAATCCCCCCCAGGCACCCAGCACTTTCTGCTCCCGCTGCAGGTGTGCAGCACCGGGACCCCAACAGGCACATCCGAACCCCAACAGGCACCTGCCAACCCTTAATCCTGCTTCTCCTGCACAGGGACTATTAAATTCAGACATCATGACCTAAAGTATCATCCTCATTTCCCATGGGGACAAACACAGGAGGGAAATGACTGTCCAGGTCCCAGCCCTGGGGACAGACGTCCCCACAGTCGTTTACCCCCTGCATTCACTGAAGGGTGATGCTGAAACGAGTCAAGATGCAGAACTGGCCCTTGCTGTTTTAAGAACTCAGGTGCATCCATCTTGCATGCAGCAAAAGAAAAACGACTTGTACCCTGCAAGCTGTGACAATGGCTTTGGGGGAGCAGCTACCTCTGCAGCATCGCGAATGCTGGTCCTGCTTCTGTGCCCCATGCCACCCCCACTGCACGCTGCCAGCCAGCTCAACCCTGCAGTGCTGCTGCACCTCAGACCCGAAGGGTGCAGAGCATCCTTACAGTCTCCTAATAATACTGTTAAATTCATCTTGCTTCCGACAAACACCTTTTAAAACAAGCCTGCGTCTCCCTGAAGGGGTTAACTACATCGCCAGCTATCTCCTTCCATGATGGCCAGCCTGAAAAGCCCCACAGCCAAGGCACCCCGTGGCCGTGCAGCTCTCCTCCCCGAACAGGCAGTGCCTTGCAGCAGCCCCGACTTCCCCGGCTGCTCCCTGAGCCGTATGTGCCACAGAGACGGGGGCGGATGGACGGTGCAGGCGAGAGCCCAGCTCCCGACGCTCAGTCCGGTGCGAGGGTACAGCCTGCAGCGTGCTCAGGGAGAGGTAAAGGCTTGCTCAGAAATACTGTCCCACGTACTGTGCCGTAACAGCGAGGTAAGGGAACAGAACAGCTTTTGGCTGATGGCAACACCCCAAATTTTTCTGCATCTCCCAGCAGAGATGAATTACAGCTGCCATTTCTAAGCATCGCGCAGGTGCTGTCTGCTTCATCGAGGGAAAACATGGCATAAATTTACGACAAATACCAGTTCAAGGATTTCAATTAAGATTAGAAACCACTTTCTTTGTTGGTTTGATTGCTCAGCATTATTGGCCTGAATTCATTCAGGGGCCAAGCTTCCCAGAGAGCTTATTGCCAAATATTACATGTGCTTGAGATGCCAGTTTGCTCAGGATGTGCAGGGCGTTCCCCCTCACTCCAGAGGGAATGGGCCAGGCTGTGCCGGCAGGCTGGGGCAGCCCCGAGGCTGTGGACCTCAGCCACAGCAATGCGAAGTTCCCCTTTTTTTTTAGCTGCTGCTGCTGGTTGTTTTTTTTTTTTTTTAATTTTTGGACATCACACCTGGTGCCTCCCCCAGTGAGCAAGCGCTCTGCCGCAGTCCCCTCTGAGCAGAGGACACTCCAGCAGTGCCCGCTGCACAGGGATTAGCAGAAAAAGCCACAGGGCTAAGGAGAGAGCTGCCAGGCAAGGAAACTGCATCCTCAGTGCCACCGCACGGCACGCAGTGCAAGGGCAGCGGGCTGTCACAACCCACGTGCACGGCAAAGTAAAAGCAGACACCTGGCACAGCTGGGAGAAGTTCCTTCACATCTCCAACACATCCTTGGCCTAAATCTGAAGTGGTCTTACTAGCCATGATGTTTACTGACTAAGGCTAAAACCCAAGAGACGCTCCACTCTTCCCCGCGCTCCAGCTAGAAGTGTCCTTGCAAGGAGAAACCACCAAAATAAATTAGGAGCATCCCCTCCCATCTCGCACTGATGTGAGTCTCTGTTGGAATTAAGACCCAACAACTGGCAATAAGATCTCAGGGGGTTTCCGGCAGTAGGTCCAGATCACAAGCTCTTTTGCTCAGGACTAAACCCACAACCATCTTGTGCTGCTCTGCACCCAGCCAGCCACTGAACTGGGATGGGGAGAGTCAGGAGGTGATGCTCAAGCCCAGAGAAAGGGGGATGGGGATGGTCGCGACACAGGGCTGTGCTGACCATGGCTATCTGGTGTAGGAGAAGCAAGAAGCTCCCCAAGGGGGGCTGCAAAGCCAGTACTGGGGGGCACAAGCGATGAGCTTCGAGATCTTTTCCACGCAGTGTTGTTTAAACCAGTGCACCCTGAAAGAGGCAGAGCAGACAGATGGATCCGCTATGGATCAACATGTCACCCTGTGAGCTGTACCTTGGCCTACCAGCACACTGTCCCAGGCAGCGGGGGCAAGGCAGGCTGGACCCTGGGGGGGCAAGGAGGTGAGCCTGGCATGGCGCCGAGCCCAGGGGCCACGCAGAGAGCAACCTTCTGGCTCCAGAGCTGAGCCTGAGCTACCACATTTAGAGAAACTTCCCATGAACGTAGATGAAACGACAGTAGCGCTTGCTGCTTTTAAGCTCAACCTTGTCTCATCCTATTCAGAGTAGCTCTGGGTGGGAAAGCAGCAACACCACCGGGGGTCCTGTACCCCCATCCCACTGCTGCCACCAGGGATGCAGCTCTGGCAGCCACGTCAGCTTCCCAATAAAAACCAGGGCTGGGATCAGTGGTGTTTCACCCACCACCCCTCTCCATCTTCCAAGGAAAGCAAAACCCAGCCTACTTGTCAGCTGGCCCTTTCCTTCAGAAACGAGCTGTCCCGGCTGGAGAGCTGGGAGCAACCAGCTGGATTTTTTTTCCAAAGAGCCCTGTCACAAAACAAGTGGCAGAAGCATTAAGGGAAGAAATTTGCTCGGCAGCTACCAGCCAAGTGGCAATGACTCAATCCTTATTGGTGCATCTCCGGCATCCAGCATGCCCAGGGAGGAATGCAGACAGCACCCCGAAAGCTGCACCTTTCCAAAGGACCTCTTCCCCAGGCAATTCAACAGGTATTACAATCAGATACTGTAATATCATCAGTTAAGGTTTACATGTTTTAAAAGAAAATACTGGTAACCTGATGGTATTTCTGCGTCTGTGGGATCTGGTGGGATTTATTCCAGGTTTAGCTTTTCTGACAGGATGTGGAGTTTTATTACAAAGGCACAGGTATCAAATAAAGCCAGCAACATTCTTTTAATTAAATATCCCAATAAAAAAATTAACGCTCAATTTAGGCTTTACATATTCCTCCCTTATTAAGAGATTAGTTTGTTTCCCCTCCCCCCAGAAAGGTTTTAGTGCAGTGATTATATAGCAACAGAAAAATAAACTAAAAAAGGCACAAACTGTTTTGTGGTTTGTTTTTTTTGTTTGTTTTTTTTTTTTTTTCTTTTCTTTCAACTTTTGCTAACATTTTATATTTGTCTATTTTACTTCGGTTAATAAATCACTGAATGCAGCAAGAAAATATTCTGCCAATTTCTGTACACTATACAAAAACCCCTACCAACAGTACGTTATTTCAGCTTCAGGAGAAATGTACAGCATAGAAAGACTTTTAAAAATATAGTGCCCCATACAGAAATTTTTGTTAATTAAACTGACGGTCTCTTGCTACAGTGCCCTTCCCCATCCGTATTTCCCCCCTTATTGCTGGGACACACACTGGGACCCTGCCCCTCCGGCTCCTTAGAGGCTGGATGAGCCTGAGCCCAGCACCGAGAGCGCTACCGGGGTTGTGCCAAAGGGCTCCTCCATCCCCGGCACTGGTGCCCGGTCCACGGCCCCAGCAGGGATGGGGCGAGCCCCCTCCCCGCTGCTCTAATTCAGCATCGCTGGCGACTTTCAGTGCTGGGAAAGCTTTCGGCTGGAGAGGAAAGGGCACTTCTCGATATGAGAGAGACCTGGGCAGCATCCAGCACGCGTGGATCCATGCTGCTGACCCCCTCGCCATCCGCCCCACGGCTCCTCTCCACAAGCCCCAGGCAGCCTTCCTTCTGGGGCTCTCCCGCTGATGCTTCCATTGTGTTTGCAAGTGCAAGCGTGGTTAACATGCTCTACCCTTTCATCAAGTTCATCATGATAGGTGGTGGTTTCACCACCCCCCCCCCCCCGCATAATACTTCATAAAATAGGAACTTTTTTTCCCCCAGGAACTAAATTAAAGGGCTTTCCCCTTTAAATGTATTAACAGAGCTGAACCCGTCCACCCACCCCAAATTAAGAGCAGCCAGAAACGGTTTTCTGTATACTTCTGATACCACGTTTTAAAAATTAAAACCTACCGATCTTCTTTTTCCCCCCAAGACATAATTCATGCAAAGTTACTATTTGTTTAAATAAGTTATAAAAGTTGATATCTCAGGCTAGAAGAAGCTGTAGTCTTGGTTATTCTTTAGTTGGCAGGCACTGTACATACATACCGGGTACAGACACATGCCGAATCTGCTTTGCATTGCTTTTTGCATTGTACAATTCACAAATCTGACATCATTAAAGCAGTTAATTACCTTTGATGGAAGGCTGCAGTGAGGCCATCTACATTTATCAAACAAGCAGCTGGTTAAGATAATAAGTACACGCTTCCCCCCCCACCCCGGTGCTCCCCAAAATGCTATTATCTGTCACACGTTGCTTCTCTGAAGTGGTTAGGTTTGGTGCGCACATTAATGTGCAAATGTGTTGCCATAGGAACTGCAGCCTCCATTACGCCTCAATGACACCATTCAGCAAAAGCCAAAACTAAAAGTAATAACAACAGGAAAAAAACCCAAACTTAAAAATAAAATAAAAACAAACGAAAACCCCCAAAAGGCAGCAGAGAGCAAGTCCAACGCACATGCGGAGTCTGGCCCAGGACTGCGGGTTACGCGTGGCTACAGAACAGCGCAGGAGATATTTAGGTTTGATCTTAACTTCACGCTATGGTACAATGGGGCTCAGAGTTCAGCCGGTCCGAGTCTGTGCTGGCTTAGGAAGGAGGAGGGAAATGGAGCGGAGTCGTGGTTACCGGATGCACCCGGGGTCTCTCAAACATTTGGCAGAATGAGGCACATCCAAAAAAAGTGCAACACCAGTGCCGTGGTGGCAGTGCGATGTGTTTGAGTGCGTGCACGCGCTTTCCTCTTCATGCATTGTAGCAAGCGGGTTGGGGTGGGGGGGTAACCCCCCCCCACCTTTTCTTTGAAAACTATTAACCAGTAAATAACGGTAAGACGAATGCATATTCTACTTACTGGTGCATGAAATACTGAAAACTGCATTCAAGTAATATTTCCGCACTATTATGAATGCATCACTATGTTATCTTACATTTGCAAAAGGAGAAGACTATGTACACCAGAGCAGTGGTACTATTTTGCAGTTAAGTTTCTGTGCTTTACAGAGGTACCTGGGAAGGAGAGGCCACCGCGCCGCTCTGCTCCGCTCTGCCCCGCCGGGTCGCAGGACTCCCAGCACCACCACCTACAGCATGCGAGGAAGGAGCGCTCCTCGGCCGGACGATCGAGCTGCACGGAGCAAACCAAAAGATGACATGAGGGAACAAAAACTCAATCCAAAATTTGCAAATCAACAGTGATGAGAAATAGAAGGGTAATTTATTATTTTTGAAGGGGGAAGAGGAGGAAAAAAAAAAAAAAAATTTTTTTTCGTTTGGTTGGTTGGGTTTTTTTATTCTTCCCGCAGCTGCAGGCGGTAGCGGTGGTAGCGGAGCTGGAAAAACATTCTCTCCAGTAAGGAGCGCGTCATCCCCGGCAGGGCGTAATGTTCGACAACACCCACGTGCTTGAACCCCAAGGACTCGTAGAGCTTGTGGGCTGCCATCTTCACGGCCGTGGTTCCCAGCACGACAGAGGAGTAGTTGTTGACCATGGCAAACTCCAGCACTTTGCGGCCCAGGGCCTTGGCGATCCCTTTGCCACGGTAGTTGGAGTCGACGGACATGCGGCGCAGCTCCACCGTGTTGTCTTCCTCGTTGCCCCGCGCTGCCACGATCCCCACCACGTTGCCATCCAGGACGGCAACCCAGAAGCAGGAGCCTGTGGGAGATAAAGCAGCACATGAGCACATGTAGCTGCCACCCACCCCGTATGGGCGAGACAGGCAAAGCACCCATTGACAAACACACCGATGGGAGCCAGGCATGGGGCCAGAAGTCGCCTCTCTGTCACACGTGGGGATCAACAACCCCCATAAATAAGGACCAAATATTCTTTTCCCTTTATGCTGTGAAGGGAATGTGGATTTCCCAAGGAAAATGCACAGGCAAGTCACTACAAAGCAAAACAAGATTCCCAGGGACCAAGCATTATGAAGTGCATTTGGCTGCCATCACAGACAGTTAACGATCTTCAGCTCATGGTGGCACATAAAGGGTAACTTCTGACCCGCACGCAGTCACACTCTCCTGTCCTACCAGTAACTTCACTGCAGTGAGTCCTGGATGCAGCCCAGCACAGCACAACCCATCTTTGGCTGCTTGTTGCATCCCACCCCGAGTCCCGGCGGTGGCACAGCCAGCCCCCTCTACAATTTTGCTGCCAAACTCCTTTACTGGGAGCCACACTTTCCAGAGGCTCTTGTCTCCAGGTGAACAGCTCGCCGGCGGTGCGGGCAGCGCATCACCGGGCTCATCAGCTGAGAGCTGCCAAGGTGCTCTGGGCAGACCTGCAGCCTCCAAAGCGACCAGGGGCAGCTGCCCGCAGGCAGGGAGCCCACCGGGGGGAAGCCCAGGGTGGTGCATAAAGCATCCTCGGTGATCTGAGAGGGCAGGATCCAGCCTGGATGACAGTGAGGGGAAGGAAAGGCTGAGCCCCTTTCCCTGGTGCTGTGGCAAGAGGCAGGGAGCCAGCTCGGAACAGGACGGGAGCCCCCATCCTGGGGCACGGGGGGGTGGTGGAGCCTCTCCCTAGCTCCCGAGGCCCTGCTGTGGGCCAGACACCAAGCGATGGTCCCAGCCTCTTGTTGGGACTCGTACGGGTGTTGCTTTTCAGGTGCAATGCAAGAGCAGCCCTGATGGCTCAGGGCTCCCAGTGGCTCCTCCTGCCACCCGCTTCTCCACCACAAGGACCTGAATCGAAAGGCTAAATAAGTGACCGCCTGGCTTGTTTCTGACCTCTCCCTGTGCACGTCTGGCTACGTAAGTGCTTCCTCCTCTTGTGGACTTCAGGAGCTCAGTGCAGGACTTGCCTAAGACAGCTTCAAATAGAAAATCCAAACTGGGCAGCAAGATGCTTGTAGCGAGAAACTGGGACCATGAAAGCCAGTAGAGCACTGACAGGGGAGAATGCCATATATACCCCCCAGAAAGAGCATCTCCTGTGCACAGCCAAGATCAGGCTCCTTCTTCCCTGCAGGCTGGGGTGCTTGTGGCCAGGTCCCCCTTGCTTTGGAGCTGCTGCTCCTCCTCTGCCGGCGTGCGCCAGGCGACAGCATCTCGCAAGCTGGAAACATGGTGCTCAAGCAACTTGGGCCAAAACCATCTAGAGCTTCAGTGAGCAAAACCAGCCCATCCTTACTTGCGCCCCGGCACCGGTCAGCAGGCACACTGCTCCAGGAACGAGGACGTGGCTTAACAAACAGGCTGTGCTTCTGGGGGTGCAGGGGGGTCAGCACTACTGCTCTGCCATGGGGCTGAAGGCTCGGTAGGGCAAACGCTGCGCTCGAGAGGTCAAAACAAAAACCAGTCTAATCAAAGCCTAGCAGCCTGAAGGGCACCCAGCTGGGCTTGAGGCAAGCACCCTGGGGTCCCAAGCACTCTGACCACAGCCCCAGTTATGAAGCCCAGCTAAAACTGGACCTCGCTGGAGAGAGGCACCGATACCATCCCATCCCACTGCTCATACTGGCCAACAAACACCAAAGCCGGTGCAATTAGAAATTGCTGTAGCTCTGGCGTATTACAGCATCACTTGGCCTCACCAGCAAGGGGACTTAAAAAAAAAACCCAAACAAAACAAACCACACAAATGGAATTCAAGTAATTAATTACTCAGGTCTTAACTAAAGATCTTTACAGAAAATCCTGGTGAAGGAAAAATATCTTCAATTGAATTGAAAAGACCAACTTTGTCAGCACAGGGCAACTGCGACCTTAGCTTGGATATTGCTTAATCAACTCCCAAGAAAGCCACTATGCAATTACGGCAGCTAACGAGGGGCACTGGCAGGTTTCTCACCAAGAAGGAAAGCACTGACTTTCAGTGCTCAGGAGGAACAGGCCTTCATCCAGAGGAAGTGGAGCCCTTCTCCTTCCCCAGTGCTAAGCAGAAGAAAACCTCACTTGGGCAGCAGCTCCACCTTTAGCATTAACCCCTGCCAACCACCCCAACCCAAATGCATGGCAAACCTCCGTAAGGACTGGCCTTAAACAGCCCAGGTGGGTGCTCAGGGGTGCATGGCACCGCTCCGCCTGCAAAATGGCAGGGGCGGGGGGGAATTGAAGGGAATTGAATAAGGCGACTCAGAGTCCTTCATTACCGGAGGAGAGCAAAGCACGGGGCGGCGGGAGGTGCATCCCTGGCTGCTGCCTGTAAGACAAATGCACCTTGTGAATCGGCGAAGCCATCAGAAACAGACGGCCGAGGTCTTCTGTGCTTCCCCGCGGCACGGCCCAGCTGCTGAGGAAAAGCCAGGCAGGGGGGGCCTGGGCGGGGAACCAGCCCTGGTTGAACCCAGCACACCGGGCTCGTCCCCACCTTCAGAGTGACACGCAGCTCCAGCGACGCTCGCTTTTGTTCCTACTGTAAGCAAGTCATTACGCTGTCGCTATCTAGGTCAACAGCTAATTTTTAAAACACCGGGACCCATCTTGACCCATTTATCACCAGCAGTTAAGACGTCTCTCCTCTGCTGCTGCGTTGACAGCGCGGCTTGTTCCCCTGCATTCACCTGGATCTCAAAACGTAATTTATTCAGACACGAGCCCAGACGAAGACCTACAAGCACTGAAACCCAGCAGCCGCCTCCCCTCCGAATACAAATCGCAGGGCTGAAGAGCACATTGCTCTCTGCTCCCCAGCGCTGTTTTTAAACTGCTCATCACACGGCAGCTCTGCCCAACGCACCCCCCCAGCCCATCCATCACGCCTCCGGCCGCCCGGCAAGTACACCACGAAACTGGGGCTGCAGTGATCCTCACCCCTGCGTGCGCAGCCACTAATTTCAGCTCCTGAGTAGTCCAAAAAGGGGGTTCATGAGTTGCCCCATTTTTGGGGAGCCAAGGTGGGATGCTGCCCTTGGGGTACATGGTGCCGTCCCCAGCACCCACCCAGTCCTGAGGCAGCCCCCAGAAGGGCCACAAAGCAGCCATCAGCCGGTGCCCGCCGAGCCGCAGCCGCTGGCACAGCCACCACATCCCTCTCACCCAGCACTATGCACGGCAGCTCCTCCTGGAGCTGCTTCTCCAGCAAGTCTGTCCCGTTTTCCTCAAACCAGAGATACCAACCTAGGTTGCTCTCAGCCCGCGGTTATGTGATTGCTTCCCACTTTTATTCCCGATTTTCCCTTCTTAGCAAGCACCTCTCCTCTGTGCCCACCAAGCCCAAGAGGCTGCTAAAGCTCACTCAGCAACACTTCCCACATTTGTGAAATGGCACGTTTCTAGTATTTTTGGGTCTTCTGCCTATTTAAAACCCTAATCTGGGCATGCCTGCCACGGCAAAGCCCACAAGGCCCTTCACACCCCCAGGCCCCTCCGACTGCCCTCCAGGACAGAGGCCGTACCCTCACACCCATCCATCCCCGTGGGATCGCCACGGCTGCAAGCAGCACGACAGCAAACCTACTCTCCTTGTTAGTTTTCACTTACAACTTTAAAGCTTAATTATAACGATTTTGAGTTCAACGTGAAAAGAAATAGTATCTGGCACTTCTCCCAGTGTGTGTTGCGCACGCAATGCTTATAATTAGCAGCAGACAGGACACATCTGCTCAAACAATGCAAGTTGTATTTGGCTCTTGTTTACACCAGTGCCATCAATCCCCAAGACTTTTACCCTCCTGCCCACCTTGTGTCTGCATCTGCTCTGAGGATCACTGGTGGCCAGATCCTTCAGCCTGCTAAAGACATCTCAAATTTCCAAAGGTGGCTACAAGCCCAGGAGCAGGTTTCACCCATGGGTTTGTCAAATCCTTCCTCCAGGGAGCTGCATCCCATTCAGATGAGGATTTGCTACCAAAAGCTGGTTTTGGGGTCCCACCACATACTACTGACCTTGGGCTGAGACCTTCTCTCCTCTGGGCAAACCCTCCAGTTTCAGAGCAGGAAACCTGAAGGTCTTCAGTTTGCTTTTTTCCTACACTTAACATGTTTTCAGCAATCCTACCCAGCTGCAGTTCCTCACCACATCCACTCTTCCAGCAGCGCTTCTCTGGAGCAGGGTGGAAGCACCCTGGGAGAAACACCCCACACTGCCACCCCCAGGGCTGGGGGGCTTTCTTCCCCACCTTTTCTGGCCTGAGGGGACTGACTCAGCCTGTCTTGGTTTTGCACTTTTTCATACCTAGGATGAAATAAAATTAACTTCATCTCACCTGTCAGTAATGAGCAACAGCCTTGTTTGCAGCACTGTTAATAGCGGGAGCTGATGTTTTACTCTCACCCCCACTATCTGAAAATAATCACTTTTGCAAAGATAAACACAAATCTTGACAGCTACAACTCTCCCTGCCCTTCAGATACTCATCTCGTGGCAGTTATCTGTGTCTCCGCCTTTGCTGTCATCTGCTTCCATCTTCGGGGGTCCTGCTGTCAACTCATTGCTACGGTCATCCAAAGCCCCTCCAGCTCACTCCAAGGTCTGTTCCTCCTGGATGTCTTGCATTCAACTACAGTTCCCCGTGAACACCACTCTGGAAGTGGTTTTGTTTGCAGCCAAACACCAAGCCTCTTTGCAGCACTGTCCCTTGCCTCCCGATCCGACCTGGCTCCTCCGGGCTGCCAACAGGCAAAGGTGAGGAGAAGCAGCCATGGAAAGCCCACCACCGCCTTGCTTAGCTCTCTCCACTCCCCCAGCCCACTGCCTCACCACGCAGAGTCTCCACTTCAGGAACTCACAGGCGAAAGCTGCAATAAAGGAAGAAATTTTTTATGATGAGGGCGGCGAGACACCGGAACAGTTGCCCAGAGAAGCTGTGAGTGGCCCATCTTTGGAAGCATTCAAGGCCAGGTTGGATGGGGCTTTGAGCAACCTGATCTATTGAACGATGTCCCTGCCCACAGCAGGGAGGTTGGACTCGATGATCTTTAAAGGTCTCTTCCAACCCAAACCATTCTATGGGAAAAACAAACAAACAAACAAACAACCTCAGCACGCACGCATCTATGAAAAAGGCACAAAATGGCTGTGATGTGCATGACAAGGAAGATGATTTTGGGCTGTTCATGCTTCACAGCAAGGTCAGCCACGGTTCCTCAGCTGATGGCACTCGGGGCCTGAAAGCACACATGATGGCCATTGCCTTTGTGCTCTAAATTTAAGGATGATTGCCAGCTTTTGAGGACCAAAAGAGAGTGTTCTTCCAATCTGCCCACCCCTCTCCTGCAGCGCGGGCTGCCCCCAGGCCCCAAGGACTTCCCCGGAGCGGTGGCACCACACTGGCTGCTTACCCTCCACCTAAAGCACCCACCGCTGCTGCCCAAGGTGGGCATGCCGAGCGGTCCCCAAGCTGTGCTTGCAAACCTCCTCCCCGCTCTCCTCCACTGTCATGAGCTGCACACAGCTCTCCCCCACACAGCCGACGAGGATGGTGGGTGAAAATAAATTCATTTATTTTTGCTGCAGATTCTTCTACACCCTTTGGTGAATAAAAGGCCGGTGGGTGGATGGGTGGAAAGACTGGAGCCAAAAGCAATAGCAGAGAGTACTGCTAGAAGAGAGGAGGAAAATGAGACATCAGCATTCCCCACCGGCATGAGTTGTGTATAGATTATACGTGATTGACTATAGCAGGTTCCTACAGCTAAGTCCCTTAGCACTTGAGGACCACTACCCTGAAAACCAGAATTTAACAGCAGTGCGTTGCTCTGAAAGAGCAAAGCTCTGTCTGCCAGGCACCTTTAAAATCCATTGTTTTCTAGTATTTCCACAGGAGCAAGCAAAGCTCTGCTGCCCCAAAACATCCTGAACTTGCACTTGGCCCCCCCCCCCCCAGTGCCAGCACCCACACACCAAGGGGTGAGGGGCTGAGCCAGGTAAAACCTATCCCTGCTTTCCACAGGGCTGGAGAGAGGACAGAGCAGCTCCTGTGGCCACCACCGGCTGCTGGTGCTAATTTTGCATGGGCAGGGTTGCATGCCTGCAGGGCTGACGGAGTTTTCCTTGGAAGCTCAGCCCAGGGCTAGTACGGAAACCTCACCCAGCAGCAGGCCAGTCTTCCCTCTTTCTTCAAGGGTGGCACTGCTATCTCCTGCAGCTGAGCTCTTAAGTCTTTGAGAGTTATTCAGGGAACATAACTTCCAGACAGACATGCAACTTCTCAAGGCGATGTCCCTTCAAGCACAGACTGTGATTTTCAGTTCTGCTTTAGTGTGTCACAGCGACAGGAACCTCCATCCCCGGCAGAGACGCGACGTGCAGGTGTGAGCTCCAGGAGGCTGCCCACAGGCTTGGCGTGTGTCTTCAGGGCTTTGCTGGGAGAAGCAGCACCCTGCACAGGGCAAGCATCCCTCTCTAGCCTAGATTTTCCCCCAGGCTGCTACAAAGGGACAAAGGTGGGGGGGGAACCCAAAACCCACCCCAAACCCCAAAAATCATCCCCGCGCTTCCCATAGGACAGGACTTGCAATTGCCTGTGTCCTTTGCTCTTAATATACCTACAGAAAAGCTTGCCAAAAGTGACAGGCTTGCTAATCCTAGAGATCTGAATGCCCCCAAACTCCTCCCTGCGACCTGCTGATGTACCGCGGCACAGCCCGGTGCAACATCACTGCACAGAAATATCAGGACAGAGGAAATGCAACACACTCTCGCATCATGAAGCTTTAAATATTTGCCCTTGGAGTCACTTGTTCAGCCTCCTGTGCCATCTTCCGGTGTGATTTTGGCCAGAGCAGCAGCCCTTTCTGCCAAGCAGGGGTGACCTGAGCGAGACAGTACAGAGGGAACCAGGGGCTGTCCTGCACTGGACACTGTGCTGTGCAATTATTACTTATTTATAGATAACCTGTTAAAAAGCACCAAAGTTCAGTGTCTCGCCTCTCCTCCTGGTAGCACTATTTATATACATCGCTTTAAGCGAGACAGGCCACGCGCAGCAGCAAGCGGACAGAGTCCCCAGCCCAAAGCTGGCTGTGCCACGGCTGTGTAATGCTGATGCCATTTAAATCCCTGCCCTTTTATCCTGTCTGGGTTTTGAAGAGGGAGCGGAGGAACTCAGCACTTGGGGTAACACTCCCTCCTCCTTCCCCTCCATCCTCGGTGAAGCGCAGGGCAGAGCAGCCAAGTTACATCAACGTCAAGGGAGAAAAGAGGCTCTTCGGGGGGAGCGCGGCTGCCGTGATGTGAATGCCGCTGGCAGGAGGAGTTTGGGCCACAGACGTGGCACATCAGCGGCCACCTGGCCACAGGCACGGGCAGCTTGGGCACAGGGACTAACCAAGGACAGGCAACAGCTGAACCTGCTACTGACTGCAACTGCTCAGCTAGCCAGGATAGGGAAGGATTTATTTCTGTGTTTATGAGGCACATTATTATCCTATTATCTCTTCTTACCTCCATCTTTCCTGTGTCTTGAGTATCTCTCCCGTCCACCTTTCTAGTTCCCCTTGGCTTGAAGCAGGGCTGCATAACAGCTCCTACAACTTCTGCTAATAACTCTACACTTCAGTTAAAAGGCATTCCTGGAGGACTCCTACAAAATAATGGCATTTCAGAGTAGTTTATGGCCACGGAAACTGGGTGTGATATGAGAGACCCTGACTCCGACACTCCTGACACCCTGAGCATCCCTCTACACCAGACAAGGCCCAGGTGTGGGGCAACAAAAAATGTCAGGGACACACAAGAATTATTCAACCGTGAGATTAGAAATGCTGTGGGACCCCTTCCTTCTCATAAATAACTCCACATAACCTACCACTGCAGGATTCATTGCCCCGTTGTAAATATTTCTCTGCTGGAAGAGCACAGGGCAGCACATCTATATGCCGAGGGTGGGTGACACCCCTTGATTCATGGGGCATCTGGGCAGCAGGCAATGAGATCACCTACACAGCAGGAAAAGAGATGGATAACTGGGTCCCGAGCAACCAGCTTGGCTACTTCTCCATCTACCTTCTTTTCCATCCTTGCTACCTTTCACCTTTGTTGTTGTTACCGAGGGCTGAAGCTACTTGCGACCATCACTAAGCTCAAGCAAAGCCTCCAGAGCTGCAGTCACCAGGGGATCGGTGGGATGACAGTGACATCCAGCATTCAACCTGCAACAAGGCCACAGCTCGGCTCCGTGCACGTTTGCTACCAGAAACACCGTGACCATGACCCACAACCACAACGGGTCTCAAACTGCCCCAGGAAACAGAATTCACAGGTGGCCTCTGCAGCTGATAAACCCAAGCATAAAATGAGACACGGAGGGCGATGGGGTTTTGGACTGCAGGCAACAGCTGGCCTAAACATCTGCGCAAACCCAAAAGCATATTTGGATTTAGACTGGTATATGCTGTAACGTGCCACTGCTGATAAACCTGGAGCAGCAGCACACGCCGCACAGGTGATGGCCCCACCAGGAGGTTTTGCTGCAACCCAGCTTTACCGTCAGCTGGGGATAGAAAGGGTGGAGGGCTTGCAATTCAGACTAACAATACGAGAACTGACTTCCATCAGTGCCTGCTCCATGCTTCCTTATACAGCTGATCCATCTTCAAAAGCACTCAACTACTTTATCACAGGTATTCCATTCCGGGCTGTCAAAGCCCCTGGAAAACCCCTAAGATGTTGACAGCTGGCTATAGTTTACTTCCACTGTAATATTTTGACTGGAGAAAAGAAAAACACTTTCTGCAGCAAATGGACTTCAGAAAGTGGCCAGGTTTGGTCCTAAACAGCATCTCCTGCTGTCACTGCTGGGGATGTAACCCAGCAGGTATTTCTAATCTTCTTGAAAACTTTTGCTTTAAACCTCACCCTGTTCCTCTGAAACACCTATATGACAGCTCCTACTTGATGCACCTTACTCCTCTAAAGCTTCAGAAGGACACAGCCTGGACATCTGGATCAACACAAGCTGTTAGCAGCCATACCCCACACCAGCACTTCATGGGTTGATTTTCCCAACAGGCTTCAGTCCCACAGGGCCCAGAGTGTCACCATGTGTGACAGCACCGGGGAAGCTCAGCAAAGCCCTAAGAAGCGCTCAGCACATCTCAGGAATAGGCTTTTTGATGAGACAGCTAGAAATCCAGGCGATGCCGCAGACAGGGTAAAGACAGCCCTTCCAGCACATTTCAGAGGGTGCTATATTAAGAAGTGCAACAGCAGGACTTTAAAATCTTATATCTGGCTCTTTTTTCTGGCCATGATGCACCTTGAAAAGCAAAGACTCTAATAAAGCCAACATATAACAAGTGTTCAAGAAAAAGCTGCAGAAGCAGTTACGGGGGATTAGAAGTACTCTGGTTATCAGGGCATATTTAGCCTGGTCCATCACTCTGCTCTCTGCTATTGAAAAGAAGGACACGCTACAGAGAAAGCAGAGACAAAACCACCGATGTAGCAATTGGGGTCTACCTGCTGGGTCATCAAGAGAAAGCACAGTTTGAGAAACCAGGCATTGTCTGCGGTTTTTGCATGTGAGCAATTGTTATCGATAAGCAAAGAATTAAATAGCTTAAAGGAGCGGATAAAGACTAGAATATGTGATTTTGGCCTGGCATTGTCCTCAGGGCTAACTGGATGATGAGTCCCAGCTGAATGGAGCTGGCTCAGCAGAACAGACTGGTCTGCACAAATGGACAAAACCAGAAAAAAAAAGTATTTAAAGTACATGTTCCCTATGCATCCAAAATCCGCACTAAGCCTATCAGCTGCAGAGTCAGACCTTAAGTAAACCAATGCTTAGAATTTAGACTGTTTTTTAGTCAGAGGTTTAAAGGAAAAAAGAAATCAAGCCAGCTTTGCTAGCCTGTATCCTCCCAGCAACTGCTCCAAAAGACTGGCATGACAATTACCTCCCCATTAGTTAAATTAGTTTACGAGATTAAATGTGTTGCTGGTTGTGTTTTAAGCCAGCTCCTTAAAAGGACATTGTAAAGGCTCAGTCTCCATCTTCTTCATCAGTCTTTCACAATTAGGCTTTATTGCTTTCAGAAAGGTACTGAATTTATATTACAGCACTTTCCACTTCCAAATACTGAAAAAAATGGAAAATCTACAATTACTGGATAGAATTCATTATCTGCTGGCTGACTTTTACTTCTTATGCATTACTGTAAAAAGGCACTGAGCAATAATCATCAAATGACGTCCTTTTAGCCTAGCAGTTTGCCTAGCCATAAATCATATAGGGAAAACAGATAGAATTGATCTTATTTGGCCATCCATCATTACTCGTCCGGTCTAAATTTAGCCAAGACTCCCTTTAGTTCAACAAAAGTGCCTGTATCTACACAGGTATTGCGCCAAATACTTCACAGCAAAGAGAAACTAACATTACATTTACTTAAGGTTAAATAATAAATGCAATTCTGAGCTCTACAAGGACTTCCATGGAGTTTTATGCTGCTCTAACCAAGATCAACAACCTTTAAGGTCAGTCACCCTCCAAGAGAGCCCCTCTTCTGCAAATGACCACAGCAAAAGCCTACACAGCTCATTGCAAACAACTACTTTTAGCCAGGAATAAGGTAGGCAAGATGAACGATGACACCAAGCTGTGTGGTGCTGTCAACACGCTGGAGGGAAGGGATGCCATCCAGAGGGACCTGGACAGGCTTGAGAGGTGGGCCCGTGCAAACCTCATCAAGTTCAAGGCCAAGTGCAAGGTCCTGCACCTGGGTCAGGGCAATCCCAAGCACAAATACAGGCCGGGCAATGAGTGGCTTGAGAGCAGCCCTGCAGGGAAGGACTTGGGGGTGTTGGTTGATGAGAAGCTCAACATGACCCAGCAATGTGTGCTTGCAGCCCAGAAAGCCAACCAGATCCTGGGCTGCATCAAAAGAAGCATGACCACCAGGTCGAGGGAGGTGATCTTCCCCATCTACGTGGCTCTCATGAGACCCCACCTGGAGTCCTGCATTCAGCTCTGGGGCCCCCAACATAAGAAGGACCTGGACCTGTTGGATTGGGTCCAGAGGAGGGCCACAAAGATGATCAGAGGGCTGGAGCACCTCCCCTATGAAGACAGGCTGAGAGTGTTGGGGTTGTTCAGCCTGGAGGAGAGAGGGCTCTGGGGAGACCTTATAGCAGCCTTCCAGTACTTAAAGGGGGCCTACAAGAAAGCCAGAGAGGGACATTTTACAAGGGCATGTAGTGATAGGACAAGGGGTAACGGTTTTAAACTGAAAGAGGGTAGATTTAGATGAGATGCAAGGAAGAAGCTCTTTCCTGTGAGGGTGGTGAGACACTGGAACAGGTTGCCCAGAGAAGTTGGGGATGCCGCGTCCCTGGAAGTGTTCCAGGCCAGGCTGGATGGGGCTTTGAGCAACCTGGTCTAGTGGAACGTGTCCCTGCCCATGACAGGGAGGTTGGAACTGGGTGATCTTTAAGGTCCCTTCCACCCCAAACCATTCTATGATTCTATTAATTGCACCCAAGATGTAGGTTCAAACTTAAGGTATGGTGTAATGCTGAGTTAGGACAGAATAACACATCAATGCATGCAAGCTCTTTAAATCAGAGTCTAAAACAATGCTGAGAAGGTGCCTTCCCTACTTTACAGCCAGACCACCTACCTATCGCAAAAGTGAAGGGACTAAAAACATCTGCATATTTAAAACACGACAGACAAAAAAAACCCAATCCAAAACACACCCCAAAACAGGACTACATTGTTTACATTAGTTGTAGAGGCACCAAGGATGGCAGAGCTGGGAACAGGTCAGCCCCAGTAGGTAACCGACTGCATTTTACAGCATATAATCCCCAATGCATGGGATGGGGCTCCCCAAGTGCTGGTGCAGATGCTGACTGGTTCTGCAAACACACCCAAACCTACATCTGTAAGGCAGAGAAGTGATAGAAAAGCGCAACGGCACAACATTCAATTTTAAGTTATGTAAAGGATGCATATATTCAGCCAAAACATGCTGTACGGTGTTTTTCAGTGGTTCTGAACATGGGTTGCTTTTCCCCCCTTAGCACATTCCTGCTGCCCTCTAAAGCCTCTGAATGAGGAGTTCACTACTACAAGCAGCTGATGAGCGATAAGGACGAGTAGCAGTTAGCAATATTTATGGTGCAGAAACACTGACCAGAAAAGTGTCAGACCCCAGGGCAGCTCCTCCACTTTCCTTCCTGGGGCATACCAGGAACTGATGGACAGGGACTGCATTTCACCCAATGCTGCGCAGCAAAGAGAAGCTACAATGACATTCTTCTAATATTAACGATAAATCGAACTCTGCTGCACTCAAAGCCTTTTTTTCTGCAGATAACTTGAGTTTCACAAGAATCCTACTTTGTTGCTAACACAGTGAATCAAACCTCCCCGACCTTTAACTTTCCATTGTATTAATAATCTACAGGAGTGAAACAGCAGTCATAAGGAGTTATATTTTCTCCGAAACCACAGTGAAGAATTCATTACTGAACGTGGAGGAAGACAGCAGAAAAAAAGAAAAGGTTCAGGGCACAGATTTGGTACAAACTACGGCTGAAGTCATATGGTACAAGGCTTGATCTCCTGGAGTCTATTGCAAGCAATAAATACTTATTCCTATTTCTAGCACAGCAGCTTGAAATGCTGCTGCACACATACCCTTCCCAGAGCTCAGGCATCCAACAAGGACACTAGTTATAATCAGTTAGAACCACCCCATCATATCTCAGCACATGAATAGTCACCATCTGCCACACAAAGATGAGCCCCCAAAACCTATTGCAATGCACTGGGAAGAGCTCAAGAGGCAAGGAGCGAGGGTGGCACGGAAGCACAGCTCACTAGCTCTGTCCTCCCCAGCTGCTCGCCAAGGGTGTTTCTTTGGGTGCTTCTCACCGGGACCAATCCTGCCTGACCTGTTAGTATGAGCCTCCCAACCAATGGGTCAAACCTATTCCCCTAACTTCTGGGTAAGGAGTAGATGACTAAATAACGGGGGAACTGAAATGATAATAAAGCTGGTAAGGAGAATCAGGCTCCGGTCAACCACCCAAACCCACAGCCTCTCTGCCCTGCTGCCATGAAGGTGGCACAGTGTCTCTGCAGAGACACTCATCCTGGCATGGAAGGTGATAGGAAAAAAAAGCAATTTCCACCTGCAGTATGCCAAGAAACAAGGCCTTTCCCTTGGAAAGGGGGTCTGCTATGCACTTCTGACATCCAAGGCTGGAGGCAGTGACAGGACTAATGCTTCAGTTTGTAGCAAATGCAACTCCTGACCCCTATGAATAAATAACTGCCAAACCTCTCTGGAAGGAAACCTTCTAAGTATTCCCTAAGTGCTTTTAACACCATCACACTTCAAACACCAGAGGTCTTCCCCCAGCAGTGACTCTTGCCCTACAACATACCATCCAGCCCATCCTCTTCTGGAAGAGCAGGGAAGGAGGCACTCACCCCACCACACCGGGCTGGACCCGGAGGCATTTCACTGCGCTGCTGTGGGGTGGAACCTGACCCACTGAGAGCTGCAGGCACCTCCTGGTGTTTGCACCTTCCCACGCCTCCAACCCAACCCTCAACCGACACAGTGGGTGGTGACTCCGGTGGTCAGGTAGAATTAGCAGATGGGGGTACCACTGCATTCCCACCACGCTGCACTTGTAAAGCCTGGCTGCAGGAGATGCTGAGCCCCTCTTGAGATGGTGTCTGGGGGTCCTCGGCCCTTCTGAGGCAACCAGGCCGTTGTGACAGCCAGGACTCCCAGGGACACTACTGCAATGGGTGCTCTCTCCCTGAAAATAAACACAGATTTTTTTTCCAGCAGGAGAAGCCTGTGAAGGCAACCTACTGCCCTTCAGGTACCACCTCCCCATGGCCATCTGACCGCTGGCTCCCACTGTAAATTAACACCTTTCTTGCCTGCAGCCCTCTTACTGTTCTAGATTGACTGTGAATATTTAATCCCTGGAGGGCTGTTATATTTATACCTAACTCAGCCAAACGAAGCCCTGGTGTAAGGTTTCTCCGGTGTGTCCCACCTGTGTATGCTAACATAAAGGGCTCCCCCCACCCACTCTGTTGGAGCCCTACAGAGCAAGGAGGGCAAACACTGGGTCAAGACTTCTCTTCCTTCTGTCACGTAAGTAGTGAAAATGCAAGCCCTCTACCAAGCTTCAGTATTGTCTCCTTCCACCCACCATGCCGCAGATCATAGCAAGACCTCCTGAGCAGTGCGAGCCTCCATCACCACACATCGCTTCAATTTTTTTACTCTCAGCAAACCGGTGGCAATGCCCCATGTAAAGCCAGAGCACTGCCAGGGTGCAGAAAAACACACACCTGGATGCTCACTGTTGTTAAAACCAACGTGTTTCCACATCCCTCTTCCAGTACATCGAGGACAATGCACCTTGGGTGCAATTCTACTGAGCTCCACTACTGCAGACTGAAACTAGCACATTTATTTAATGTGGCAGCATAAGAAAATTCTACATCCATAAATACATGAACATCTGTCAGGCTGGGCCAGACAATGGACCTGTTGTGGACAACGCATTAACAGAAAATGAAAATTGCATGTGTAAATCTCTACATCTCTAAAATTAAAAAGGAAAAAAACAAAACCAAAAAACCTTTGCCATGTGTTCAGACTACCACGACAGACCAATCAGGCCAGAAAGTCCCTACAAAAGCTTAATCCGGTTATTCCCAGATCTCCTGTGATGACCGTCTATCACCACCTTACACCTCACATCCACGTGAGTGGGGTTCCTTTGAGCCCCAGCCTCAATACCAGTCACGAGAGACAGGGATTTGAGAGAGATTTGCAAAATAAATCAATGGAATGAGTAGGTAATGGGCCACATCTCACTCCATCGGGGAGACACGTGGGAAATGAAGGGCAGTCTGCTCAGGGCTAGTGAAAGCAGATACTTTCATGCCATGTACCATCAGCCCGTGGCACACTCATTCACCAAGTATCTGCGGAAAGGGTATCAATTAATAAATACGAACAGCACCTACAGCAACCAGAGCCTGGAGAGATACAAATCCACACAAACCTGGGTAGAAATGCAGTATTTTGAGGATCCATTGGATTTTCCCAACTAGAAAGGCCACACTAAATAATACTAAACCCCCATACCTGATGCTAAGACAGGGCAGAATGAATATAACTAAAAAGCAGGTTCACAGCTGCAACAACTCCTCCTTCCGATGCACCATTTTTCCCTGAAACATCATAAATTCATCTTGCAGGCAGCTGACAGCATACACAGAGGAAGCTCAAAGTTTACTCCATCATTGCATTTCCCATTTATGTCACAGGTCTCCTGTAAATATCAAAAGAGCACTTGGACCTGTACCGAAGGATGCCCCTACGTATAGGCTAAACTCCCAACAAGAGACAAGGGATTTAAGCCCATGATTAAGTTAAAGCAAATGCTCCACTGAATCTTTAAGCCAAACTTAAGTCCCAGAGTTCAGCCTCAGTGAATGGGGGTGGGTGGGGGTGGGGGGTGGGTTTTTTAGAATTTCACTGAAATCCTCTTTAGCTGTTTTGAGTTATCCATGAAAAATGTTCCCACTTCTCAAGAATCCTTGCAGATGCTTTGATGCTTTTCAGACTACCAATGGCTCAAAAAAAGCCCCGTAAAACCTGATGAGGGCTTATTCCCAAATGAAAATAGCTGCCTGAGAGGCACAGCTTGATGTTATCCTCTGAACATTTGCAGGTTCTGAAATCACACCAGACGTATGTTTTCATAGCCTTTAAGTGAATCTAATTGACTTTACAGGCAGCAAAAGCTTGAAAAGGTGTTTTACAAATACCTTTGATACAGTTTGGATTTTTAAAAAAATCTCTCATTAGCATCCTTCTCGTACAGTAGCTTTCCCCCTGCTCGCTTTCTCTCTTTTTTAAGAAATCCCACCACTAACGATGTAATTCCAATAATGAGGACTTTACCAAGACACTCACTACTGTTAGGCGGACAGCAGCCAGCTATCTGCCATGCTTTTATTGCTCTGTCTCTAACTAACCATCATCTAAAATTGCTTAGTGCTTACAAATGGCAGGTGCTCCAAACCAGGCTATTCTCAAAAGCTTCTCTTTGCAGTTCTACTATTTAAAATTATTTTAAATTGAAAGACTACAGATTTAGGTCTTCCCTGGATTCCCACTAGAAGTGTTACACAGTGTTTCTGATGCTGTTATCTAGTTAAAGGGAGGATGAACAGATTTGGCACCTCCAAAAAAAGAACAAAAAGCCCTGATCTCAGCAAATGAAATGTTTTTTTTGCTGTACTCTGATTGCAATCATGATTTTGTATATCCTATCAAAATGGGAAGAATGGGGTTTATAGGAAAAATCATAGCAGAAAAGATCAACAGGCCATGCCCAGATACATCTGGGAGCAATGTGGGACAGATGCTCTAAAGAAGGTGTAAGAAATCCTGTTGTTGGCAGATCATTTGCCTTTAGGCAAAATGTTCTCTCCTCACCATTGCGACACGTGGGTTTGTGCACTGACGCACTCTGTTTTCAGCTTAGCAGACACAATATCCTTGTGCTGCTGACTTCTATTTATTTTCTCATCATTCTGAGTATTCTACCAAAAAAAACCCAAACCCAAAACACTTGTACTCACCATGCAAAATATCTGAACGACAAACTAAGAAGGAGAAGAAAATACTTAAAGAATGAAATTAAGCAGAGGGACATAAATTTAAAAGCGTAATGGAAGGAAGGAGAAGATCAGAGAGATACAAAGAAGGATGCTGGGTGTGGGACCGCCACTCTTGGAAAATGCCAGAAGTGACGAATGAAGCAAGAACCAAACCAGACAAACCCACTGAAGAATTCAACACAGAGATGGATGAGAGCGCCAAGCAGAATTCAGAGGATAAAAAATGCGAATATTGCAGTTTGACACAAGACTGGAAAAGTGGGATACAGAACTGCTGTGGTGTGGTGGAGGATGGAAGAGGGGGAAAAAATGGAAAAAAAAAAAAATAATTCAAGGAACCAGTATTGGTTCCCAATAGTAGATGTTATTATCTGATAGCTGTTGAAATGAGTGTTGTATGCGATGTGAACTGAGGAGCCATTCATGGCCGGACAGCTGGTCCATCACCCCCATTTCAATTAGCAGTGTTAGCGCAGAGACCAAGAGCTGCAACTGTAAAAAGCAAATAAACTTTCACCTCCGATGCCAGTTTCCAAGTCAGGATTCAAGCACATTGGCAAGAGAAAGTGGGAGCAGCTTGTATAGCAATTACTTGTGATAGAGGATAAATCTAGGCAAGTAGCTTACTTAAAAATGCAGGTTTTGTCAATTCAAAACAATTTATACATTTGTCCTGCATTCAACCAAAGATCTTCAGCTGGGAAAGAAAAGGCAGAGGAAAGCCAGGCTGGCACTAATCCTGCGCAGAGCTCATCCCCCAGCGCTGCTGGCCGAGACGCCTGCACACAGCTCGGTCCTCCCCGGGATCACAGGGGATGTCCCGGCTGCCGGGACTTCGGAGATGATCTCCCTCGACACCACCTCTTCAACCACTACACCGGTATGAAAAGCCTAAATATACAATTTAAACAGGGCCTGGGATCCAGGCAATCCCAGCGCTGGATCAGTATAGATTTAATAGTGTCATGCAAAGAAGAACAGAGGGACGGGCCTGGGAGGTAACAAACATTAACTGTATCATGGCACTCCTATAATCAGTATTTTTAAAATACGTACTTGGGTCTGACCTTTGCTTCTTAAGGAAGCCTGTAACAGAACCAACAATTTTGTTTCAGGCTGAAAAAAAAAGTATTACCTTCATCACTAGACACAGATTTTTGCTTCTTCATAGTGAAAAAATAGAGAGGGAGTAGTAATCAGCATAATTTGGATCAAAACTATCCTCCCTTTTATTTTCCAGTTCCTGAATGGAAAAATCATTTTCTCATAAAACCTCTGGTTTTCAGTTTTGCCACTTGGATAAACCCTAGAAGCAGCACATGAATTTTAAGTGACAAATATTACTTGCAAGGTATCATTTCAAAGAGTACACGCTAACGTGCGACTAACGCGATGCATTTTTCTATTAGTGTTTACACTGTCGCAAATCCAGTTTCACATAGCAATATCTCATGCAGCCACTTAAAAATACACCTGTAATACATGTTTCCCATTACCTATTTTGAAAAGTCTCCTTTCACTCACAGAATCCCATTTTAAAGCCGTGGGAGTCCCAGGTCTAAATTTTAGAATTATCCTGTAAGAAATAAAATTTCAATTCTTGAAAGAAACACTCATCAAACAGTTATAGAAGACAACAAATGATACTGTATATGGTTTCATAAATAGTTAATTGATTGCTGGGGTCCAAGAGGTCAATAGATGGGTTAAGAGAATGGCTCAAAGCCATCTCTAACAGACACCACGGCTTGTACCTGGCTCTAACCAGACCACTAAGAACTAGTGTTTGATGCACCCTTAATAAAAGGCATGAGGCTTCTTGGTGATTCCACTTGGTCCTTAGAGGGGGCGGAAATCCAGCCAAAAGAAACCTTATTATTTGGTTACAAGTAAAAAATTTGTAAATAGAAACTAGGTGTGACACGCTGCTCTCTTTGGATTCCCTTTAAGACTGCTTTCATTAGCCACCTGTCAGGAAAAAGGAACGATTCCTCAGCTTCCTACGGGGGGGGGGGGGGATAAAAGGAAAAAAAGTATCTAAAAACAGAGTTTGAAGCTCCCTGTTTTGCTGATGCAGAAAGCAACAACAAAGGCCCATACATCCCTCAGCTCCTCGCAGAACCAGATACCAACAAAACACTCTGCTAAGTCTGTCTTTTTGCTTTAGTCTGGAAGGGAGTAGCATCAAACATGCCATTATTTGTAACAGATCCCCAGCACTGTTTACCAAAATAAAAGCGTGTGCTCTGCAATACACCAGTAAACAACGCTGCGAGCTCCCGGAGCCCATAAGGGGCTCGTGGCCACCCCGAGCCCTGCCAGCCATTCCCATCCCAGGTAGTTAAATATAACCTGCCTGAATAAAGATTTAAGCCTACAGAAGGCATTTCAGAAATCCGCTCTGAAATTTGGAGAGATTTTGAACGGTCAGCCTTGAAAATCAAGGTCATTCATTTAGGCTTTTACATTAAAACTGCTTTTCAATATATTTAGAGGTCTTAAGATAGAGAGCAATGCCTAACAATAATTTCTAAAGTATCTGGGCCCCTTGTCATGCACACTGGGAGGAACTAACCTGACCACAGACACTCTTGGATAATCCTAAGAGACTAAATATAATACTTAATAGAATAATGTGCTTGGGAATAAGATTTTTCAGTTCATGTTCCTACATCCAAAATTCAGTGTCAAAAGGGGCTCAGAGCTTTGTACTTTTAAAACCTTTGCCACCAGTTAGATACCCGACATGGAGCCTAGATTTAGGCTATTATGAAAATCTTAACCTGAAACAGACTTTTGTGTCATTGTTTTAAATCTTGGCCTTTCCTAAAAAAGCAAGAAAAGGAAGAAGAGCCTCTGAAAACCCTTTATAAGAGTAATTAATTTGCTTTTAAACTTGTAGAGACAATTCTATAGTCCTTTTTAGGCTTATTCACAAAGACAGTAGTGAGAAATTGCACACAACTGTGCCAGAAAACATCTAACAAAACTAAGATTAAAAAAATTACTCAAAGCCAGAAAAAAAACAGAACACCTGATGTTCCTGCCCCCTTCATGTTCATAAGTCCTAGCATGGCTTGTGTTTGCTGGTCTTGAGAAGTTAACTGTGCCTAAAAAACTACTGATGTTCAAGCTACACAACTTACTACTTCTTGTATGGAAGATTAACGAACAGCACTTGCATGTGCCAGAGTTTTTAAATACCTGCAGGCAGAGCTTATGTTCAGAAGCGTCATATCCACCCAGTCATGGCTACAACTCAAATACCACTGCATTAACCGATGGTCATGTCAATTAGGGACTACCTTTAGAGAGAATTTTTGAATGCATGGAGAAAAAACGTTCTATTGCTCTGCAAAATTTACTATAAAATCTATTTTCATCTAATTTTGACATGGGACCGTGCCAAAGCTCATGGATCTGAAGGGAGAGCTATTTTTGTCTTACAGATACGCACGTTGAGGAATGGGTTTGTGCATATGTTCCTACTCCGGTGATAAATAAATAGGAGGGGGGAAGGCTGCAGCGGTTTGCCCATGAACGCGCTCATCCCATTTGCACGGATGACATAGCCCTCCATCTGCAGGCTGCTCCGCTCATCAGACAACTTCAGTTTTCTCACGTGCCAGCCTTTGGCTGACAGCACCGCTCTTCTACTTGGCACCTACCCGAAGCCCCCAAAAGTGGTAAAAACCTTGAATAATAAAGATTTTGTGGGGCAGAAAGACCCTGCAGGCCCCCGAGCGGGTTGAGCAGAGCTGACCCGCACGGCTCGGCACCGCGAGGGACCCAGGCTGCGTCACCTCCCCACCTACCCGGCGCTTATCGGCAGGGGCGCGGGGTTGGGCTGGGGCCCGGCAGAGCTGACTTCAGCTCGCCCTCGCTGCCGGGACCGGGGAAAGGCCCCGGTCAGCTCTGGGAATGTGGGGTGGAGGTTAGGAGCTCCGGTGTGGGCTGGTGCCGGCCCTGGCAGCGCTGTGCCTTGCTCGCATGCAAAGTGCTTGCAGGACAGGGCTGCCTCCAGATGCAAAAGCCAAGGCTCCTCCGCAGCGAAACAAGTCAGCCACGCGTGATGGAGCGCAAGCCGTATCAGAAGAGGTGGGTTTTGGGAGAGGCAACCTAACTTTAAAGGCATTTTACGTGATTCAAATAAAAACAAAATACTTCAGTCCATTACTAATGCTGGACAAAGCACATCCTTAACACTTGGAAACATGAGTTGTTTTTCCTATTGCTTCCCAACAAACCCTGCACTGGAGATGGGAAATGCCAAACCAGGCAGTTCCAGCGCTGCTAAATTGTAGAAACCCAAAAGCAACAATGGGAATTGCTAAGCAGCAGCATCCCTGACCGTCCCCCTTGCAGGCAGCCAGCCTCAGACATAAGACTTCCCGCTGTAAAATACATTAAAGGTCTCTAATTCTAATCTTGCTGGATCTCTCCGATAGGGAGATCGCATGCCTTGAAGCACCCTCATTGAATTGCAGAGAGATGCCAGCACCTGAAATGCTCACAGGACAGACCCGCCGCTGCCTGAGGATGAGACCTGACCTCAGTTCCCAGCAGCGGTGGGAAGCAGAGCCGGGAAACACTGAGGCGGAGATAAGGACAGAGCCTCTCCCCTGGGTTTCCCAGCTCCGAGCCCCACGCCGGAATCCTCAATGCCCTGTGCGGTGCGTGAGGAGAGGCACGCGTGAAAACCCTGATACACGACAGCTAGCTCGGGGTTTGGCAGATACGCGAGGTCAGGGCACTGCATAAGCCGGCAGGAAACGCTGAAGATAGGGATGCTTCAGATTCCAGCTGCCTCTCGGGCACCAAGAACGGGGCAGGGCTCTCCGAAAACACATTCCTCCACTGGGAAGCAGCAGCCCTGAGCCCTCTCCCGGCGTCAGGTAACTAAGCCCTTTCTTTGCAAAGCAAGGGCTGCTCTATTCTTTCCAAACAATGTTATCATTTGGCAGCGGCCCTCCTGCTTATCTGGCAGCTTGAGCATTACCCAGAATGTGGAAGAACAGGGCTCCAGGGCTGCCCCTCCGCCCGGGGGCTCTGCGGTGGGGAGAAACCACCCCCCTCCCCAGGTTGCAAAGGGTCTAGGCCTGGCAGAGCAACCGCAGCTCCCAGGCTGAGGATCTCCTCCCAAGGTGGACCCTGTATTTTCCCCTGCACCTCAAAACTCACTGCTGCTCGCCCCGCAGCCCCCCTGCCCCGGGGCTCGGCACCCACTGAGCAGGGTTAGCAGGAACCACACGATTCACATCCAGCTGTTCACCTCCTTGCAGACACCCCGGTTCAACTCCCCTGGTGTCAGCTCCGTCCTTCTGGCATCAAACCCACTGCGAACGGGCCCAATCCAAGAGCCCAACTAAAACGCTTGCTTGTTACCCAGACAAACATCTCACTGAAGGCGAGGAACACGTCGAAAGGAATGAGCAGCAAACAGGATCTCACCTCCTTACAACCCAGCTCTGGCCCCACCTCAACTGGTGTCTTGCTGGCAGAAGGACGTGATCCCAAAACCTCTGCCAGGACGGGCAGGACATCCCTCTTTTGGGCTCAGCTGAGAAACGTGCCACCCAAGAGCGGCAGGAATTGAACCCTAACGAGCTATCCTCCCGTAGCCCCTCTTCCTTAGGGCCCTGTCCCCCAGGGAGGTTGGGATATCAGTGCAGGCTCTTATCCGCACCCTCACGTACGAGGGGACAAAGGGCAGTGGGACGGGGAGGCTCTGCTCACCCCTGGATGGAGGCAGAAGGGCAGAGGCACACGTCCCCTCCCAGCACGAGGCAACCGGAGGCACCCGCCCGCCCAAAGAGCAAGAGCCGCAGATGTGCAGCCACTGCCGAAAACCACAGCTCTCAGCACGGCGTGCTTAATGTGACCCGACACCTCCTGCAGCAACCACTTCGGCTTCATCTGCTGCATTACGCAAGGCGGATGCCCTCAAGACTCCACCGGGTCCTGCAGCCACAGCTCTCCAGGTTGCCCGTACGTGCTGTCTGGCCCTGCAGCACCGGGCATGGCAATGCAGCCACCCAGCTCGTCGCCGGTGCCCAAAACCACTGGCAAAGGCCAGCTCCCACCACCACCAGGTCTTTGTACCACCACGACACGTCCGCACGCCCCTCAGCGACCCTGCCAGGACAGCCAGCAACAGGAGAGAACACTTTAAACCACCACAGAAAGACATGCTAGCTCATCAGCCAAAGCCCCGGCTCCGCTCTGGTTGGAGAGCGGCAGTTTTGCATCGGAGGCAAGGAGTCCTGGTTTCCATCAGCTCTCAAGCGGAGAGCTCAGCCTTGCAAGAATCGCTCTAACACACCGACCACCGCAAAAAATATACAACACAACCAACTGGGACAGAAGCTTGAAGAGACACTGTAAAATCGATTAGCCGTCAAAATCATCAGACCGTAAAAGAAGCTCCAGCTGTGCTCCTCTTACTTGCATAGAGAAATGCAAGAGGCAGGGCTCTATTTAAAATTAATTCTTTTTCTTTTTTGGGGGGGGGGTGTGGGGGTGTGGGGTTGGTTTTTTTTTTTTTGTTTAGTAGAGTGGAAGTTACTCTGGTTGACAATTAGGCCCATTATCCAACTTCTTTCTTTTCCACCACGCCAGTGCCTTTTTTCTTAGCCTAGGAAGAAGAAAAAAAGAAAAAAAAAAGAAAAATTCCAATAACTGCTATTTTAAAACGAAAAATGCAAATTTACAAAGAGCTCAGGAAGGTGTTTGAACCATTCAACCTTCTGTTTTAAGACCCCAGCACAGGACTCAACACAAACAATTCCTTTCAAATCAACAGCAATTTCAAGTCTGCGTATGAGCTCAAAGTTTAAGTGCTGGCCCAAATGTTCTGCCAGATCCTTGGCGTAAGTGTGGGAGGGCAAGAGAAAACAAAGATTTAAATTTTGGCTAGTGTATTTCTGCAAAATCACTGTCAGCACATATTTTTCAGTTCATACAAAACCCAGCAGAGGAAATTTAAAACAATAACTAACTTGGAGGCGAGCGGTTCAGAAAAACTGCAGACAAAAAAACATAATACGATGTAACTCATGGGACTGTTCAACACTCATCATTAAGCTGGGCGCTTACAGTATCCCATTGCAAACTGGGTCCTTTTGGTTCGGTTTTAAAACTGACCCACAGTTGTTGCGGATGCTTTGGAAAAAAACCCAAGAATGACCCATTTTAATAGTTAAAATATCCCCTCCCTGTAGATGCCTGCCTTACCAGAGGCTGGTTTGCTGTAGATGCTCTGTACAACGGTTCCCCAGCCCTGGGTACCACAAGGAGCCCACTGCAAACAGCAGGTTTTTGTGCCTGGGTACCATGGATGCCAAGAGCAAAGTCATGACCAACATCATGATCTGAGACCTTAAGACCACACCCCAGTTCTACCTTTGCGTTTGTCACCCTAAGAAACAAGAATTCATAAACCCATCACAGAAACGCTCCCTTCCTCCATTTTCCACTTTGGAAAAAAAAAAAAAATATTCAAGCAGGTAAACAAAGATTCTCCAAAGAAGCAGCAAGAAGTTGCCTGGTCCTACTCCCAGCCAAAGCCAGGCCAATCTGAAGTTACATCAGGTTGGGGTTTTTTTTAACTCGTCTAGTCAAGCTCTGACCATCTCCAGCCTCGCTAGGCCCCTGTTCCCGTGCCCAATTACCCTCGCTGTGACAATTTCTTCTCTAACACCTCATTGAGAAAGCTCTCACTAATATCTCAGCTGGAGCAATATGCAGGACAACAAGCCCTTCTCATTCCCACTGCAATCGTTTCTCCCTGTGTGCTAATTTGTACACTAGCCAAACAGAAGACAAACTTGGAGCTGGAAATTGTTTTATTGTCATTTTTCTGTCCTTTGGGCGGGATGGGCCACACCGACGTGGCACATCACTGCCTTTCTCTGTAGGTTCAAGATAGACAGCCTCCAAAGTGCATAAAACTCTGGGCTTTTCGAAAACAACTGTATTTATACTGCTGTCTTACAGGGAAGAAGAAATCCAGCATCCATATTTTTGGGGAGGAAGAGGAGCAAACCACTGCATTCATGCCTCGTGCACAGCTACACCAAATAGCACCACAGGGCTTCCTGGCACACGGACAGGCATCGCTGGTGGTGCCAGTCCCGACCCGCAGACATCCTTCTCCTCCCCAGCTGCCAAAGCCTCTTTGGTCTTTACCTAATTATGACTCCAGCCAACGTGCTTAACACCACTATCATCAAGAACCTTTAACAAGCACCAACGATCCCAAAAGCCTGCTTTTTATGGCATGGCAGCAGCCAAATTACACATGATTAAATTCTGTCAAAAATTAAAGCCCTCACACTTGCTCCAAAATTGAAATCGGCCCTTTTAGGTACCAAATAAAAGCAATGCTAACATTTCAGAGACCTGTTGGCAACACAGCTGAAACTGCTTACATTACTGACCCTAAACAAATTGAGGGCATTCCTTACTCTTCCTTTGAGCCCCTTTCCTTTATTTTCTATATATGCTAGTGTTAGAAATACAGGCACTTTGATCCGTGCCCTGAATTGTGACCATACAAGTCCCAAGCATTAATCAGTGATGCATCTCAAACACTTACTAACTCCGTATTACACATTCTTATTCTCCTGGAGTCCCCTGCTACTTTCTCCAGCATAATACATTGTTGAACCTCAGTACAGAGGTTCGGAAATGTTTTGCCATGAGCCCTTTTATTTTTGTGACACCACCTTTAGTGAAGATTGAGCTTTTTAAATACAAGTCACACATCACTTAATTTTTACAAAAAAGAAGCACCGTAAATGAAACACAACCTGTGTGTAAGATGGGAGAAGATCTGTACAAGATACAAACTACGATGGGAAACAAAATCTAAAGCAAGCCTATCTAAGATATTTGGGGATATTTATTAGAGGAGGAGCACCATTTTAGCAGAACGTAGAATTGAACATTAGAAGTGAAGGAAAGCCTGTGGCTATAGTACTTCCTATTAGTCCTCTAAAAGCACCCAGGAAGAGGTTTGTCACACCTGGGGAACAGCAATGATACAGCAAAAACATGGTCACATGGAAAAACAACACAGTAGGTACCCTGAGAAGATGGAACTAAGGGGGGATACGGCCACCGCCTTGCTCTCCCAGCTCACCACTAATACTATGCAACAAACAAAAGCAAACCTCAAACCCCAAGTGACTGCCCAGACATCCCCTTGCTCTGCTCAACATGGATGTATGCCTACAAAAAAGGAACCTGACAAGTTCTAATGGGACTTTTTTTTTTTTTTAAATAATCACGTAACAGATCTTTTACAGCTTAACAAGCAACTATTATCATTAGATACTATATTTCTAATTACATGCATATATGTAACAAATGGATGAACCCATATTATGTCAAACCCAGGCAGCATCCCTTTACATACCTGATCTGTGCCTCTTCCAAAACACTTGCATTAAGGAATGTTCTTCTTGAATAATATGGGAAAATGGGCGCAAGAACTAAAATGGGTTCCTCTATGCATTTGGGCTAAAAGGCCTTTCATCTCCCCCCTCCTCCCGCTCTCAGAGCTAATACCAAGCACAAGGAGGAAAGAAATACCGAGCTCAAGTAAGGGCTGGGGTAGACCTAGCCTGCAGTAAATAACCCCGCATCATCCAGGCTCAGTGTCCCCGAGCAGCCATGCCCCGGTCCCCAGACCGGCCGTGGGATCCAGGAGTGCTGCACTCGGGGAAGGGGGGGGGTGGGGGGTGGATGGAGGCTGCCTCAGATGACTAGACAACTTGGGAGGAGGGAGGGGAAAAAAAACCCCAAAACCCCAAACCAAAACAAAACCAGAGATGGCTTTGTGCCTGGTGTGGCTAAAGAGCTGCGTTTGGGCGACTTTTGAGCTTGCTCAGTACTGCTGACAGGAGGAAAAGGCGCCCGCAGCAGGGAGCAGCCATGTTCCCCGAGCAGGGCTGGGGGAAGGCTCCCTCCGGGGAATTCATACTCACCTGGCGGTTTCATGTAATATTGCTCAATATCAGACATGTCCGTATGCAGCGCACAATCGAGATAGTGGAGGATAACTTTTCTACTGAAGTAGTACCTCATGCCCATCAGAAAGATGGGCAAACAGCAGGTCAGCAGGAAGGACTTGGTCACAACAAAGCATATTACTATGGAGATAAGGAAGAGAAATAAACGATACCTGTCAGAAAAGAGAATTTAGTGTTGATTTCGGAATACAAACTCATTATTAAAAAAAAAACAAGCACAGACAAAATACACATTTGCAGTACACACACGGTTCCCGCTCTATATCGTGTTAAGGGACGGCGTATCACGCCGAGATAACCCCCGAGAAGTTTGTGGGGTGCCTGGAGAGAGCCGGTGGGGAGGATGCCACCATGCCACGGCAGGTCCCACCAAACCCCCCCCAGAGAGAGGATGCCGGGGCCAGGCACACCCCAGGCCCCGCTTTGCTTTCCCCAGTGAGGCCGAAAAGCGGCCGGGGCGGAAGAGCCACGCTGCAGGCACCCCGCTCCGCAGCCATGTGTTTGTCACTGCGGCATTACTGTTTCCATCACGGGAAGCACCGACTCCCGGGGAAGACACCCTGCCCGCCTCAATGCCGGGGTGCTGCTGAAGACCTTGGGGGCTTCTGCAGACACCCCCGAGACGGCGGCTCCCCCCGGCACAGCCCCAGCCCCCCAGAGCTGCCGGCTGAGACCCCCTGTGCCCCAACTGCCTGCTGGGGGGTCCCCTCCAGCACAGGGCCCTGTCCTCCTCCCTGGCTGGGGCGTGGGGGTGCAACCTGCCTGCGACCACCAAGGGCATGAGAAAGGACCGCAAGGCTTTCTCAGGGTGGGGGGCACATTTGCAAGGGTGGGGGCACACATTATTAATAGTGTGCCCCCCGCTTCCGTGCAATTATTTACACGGGGGGCGGGCACATTATTATTTGCACGGGGGGAGGGGCACCTTGCAGGCGCTATTTTGGGCACGCAACTCTGGGAGGTGAGCCCCCCCCCCCCGCCCCGGCCCTGCTGCAGGGGGGTTCCCCC
>JAVKLA010000053.1:38458076-38473430 GCA_034782735.1 Sagittarius serpentarius
AAATCCTGGGTTTTGGTGATGATTTCCCAGGTTTAACAATGACCAGGGAATTAGGTTTGATGTTTTTTTTCTTTTGTGACCCCTTTCCACTGCATGGGAAAGCTGTTTTTCCTTAGCATAGTTAGCCCCAGTCTCCTGCATCGCATGGCTTCTTCTGACTGCCCCAGCGTCCATCACCTCCCTGTCATGCCCTCTGCAAGAGGCAGAGTCATCTCAAAACTCAGGAAAAATGTTTTAGAGCCTGCCTCCCAAAGAGGTATCTTGTGTGGCTTCGACAAACAGGTTTTAGAAGGGAAAAACCAAGAGCAGTGCTGAATGCAAAAGGGAAGATCAGAGGATTTGAGTTCAAGGCTTAGCATCTAATTTCAGCCTGTCCGAGTGAGGATTGAAGCCTGGTAAGAAAAACCTCCCTCCTGCTGTCCCCCATCCACCCGCCCGGTGCTCCCCAGGGAATTGCTGCCGACTGCTTTGAAATTCAATTTCTGCACTAGCAGCGGCACGTTGGGCCCGGCAGTAATTGCTTTGCCAGATGACCGGCTGCTTGACACTGCCAGAGCACTGGGAGGCTGGAGGGGCTGGGCCGCGGTGCGGGACATGGCCGTAAGTCGTGGGGCTGCAAGAATCCCCATGCTTTTGGGCCAGCACCCCCCTGCACTCAACTGTGCCTCCACGAGCGGCACACCAAGGCTCGGGGCTCAGTGCCTTGACCAGAAACAGGGTGGTTTTGCGGAGAGCTGGAGCCAGAAGCCTTGAATCAGCAGCACTGAGCCCACCGCCTTCCCCACGCCATCCCATCCCACATCAGCCAGGTTCCTGTTGTGTCCCCCCAGTGTACACTGGGGTGCCCAAGCTGGTGGGAAAGCTTTTGGGGGACCACAGGCTCCCTTGGTGATGCTCACCCGCTGCTGTTCCCTGACTACCCCGTGCTATTTCCAGCACATCTCCAGAAAATAGCTCACTCCCCCCGACACAACTGGCTCTCCACAGCGGGGAGAGAACTCAGCAATATACCAGAGGGATTCTGATTCTTATTTTAGATTCCTATTTTAGCCTTCTTTTTCTTTTTAAATTTGTTAAGTTAACCCCTTTTACAGCTTTGGGAGCGAGATGCTGCCAGCGCAGCGTCGCAGCACCCGCAGGAAGACTTACCGGCTTCACAGCCCTGCTGCCCGCAAGCTACTTTCCTCACCTTACCCCCCTGTGCGTGCCTCTTGTAATTTGGACAAAAAAAGATGCTCCGAGTTAAGCAGCTGCTTTTTTTTTTTTTTTTTTTTCACTTGTAAACATCACCATCTCTTCAACAACAGCAGAGAAGATGAAATGGCAAACCTAGGGTTTTGGCATGCCTGGTCCAGGGTGGCAGCAGTGATGTTACTGGGCCTGGGACTGAAGACTGCAGAGTCCTAACGCAAATCGAAACTGCGGGTTATATCCGTTACCTTGCAATCTGCTCCATCTCCATACCCCTCATTGCAAATGGCCCTTCCCAAGGTCACGTTTTGCCACGAGACCTGCCTTGTATCTGCCATGTGAAGAAACCCGGTCACCAGAAAATCTGTGTATAACATCTGTGGGTCATCTCAGTTTCAGTGGACGGGAAGAGAGTGGTATGCTGTGGTCATGTGAGTCTCTTCAGTTGCTTCAGTACATCAACACACTGCTATAACCAAACCAGGCTACATCTGTTACTCCTGCAATGCCAACTATATATCATCTTGACTCATTTTCTATTAGATCCAGCTGTTCTGACTGATATGCTATTGACCTTTTCAGCTGGTTCAGCACTTGGCTACCACGAGGTCATTGGATGGGACTTTGACACAGGCTCAACGCTTTCATCTATTTTGCTGGGGTGAGGAGGGATTTCATCCACCTGTTTTAGCAGGAGCACCTTAGAAGATCAGCTGGCCCTTGCTCACCAACACGAGGTCACTGCTGTGTCTGCAGGCTTCAGGCAGCATCAATAAATCAGTCTGGCCCTGAAGTTTCAGTAAACTGTGTAATCTGGAAAGCGCAGCTCAGCACCTCGTGCCCTGGCTCTTGGGAACCACAGGTTCACCTCACAGCAGGACCAGGTCCTGACTTCAGCTTTCTTAGGCAGGAGGAGATGCCATAGTGATGCACGTGCTAAAAATACCTACTAAATGTCATGTAGCAGCCCTGCTCCAGGAGAAAGCATGGCCAGGGCTTGGGGAAGGGGAGAGGACAGAAAAGCAGGATGAGGAACTGACCAATGCATGTAACTGCAGTACAGGAGATGGGAAGTGAGCAGAGAATAAAATGCTGGGGTGCCACATTTCATAGTGGCTTGTTCTTGCAGGCCATGATTTTTCAAATTAGCTGTATCTTTCAGTTTTGCCCGTCTATTTGCACGTGTTCAGCCACTAAAAGAGAATCTCTGGTTGAGATGGGGCCAGAAGTTATCCAGATTTCCTTCAGGTAAGGAACAAGTATTCTCAGATTATTACCGGTCAAAGTTAGTCTCATCTGTTGTTAAAAACCCTTGGAGATGGGGAGTCTGCAGCTGCCTTCAGCAACTTAATCTCCAATTTTATTGCCTGGTGTTTAATCTCCTTTAGTAACTCCTCATGTCTAACCTGAGTCATTTTTTCTGGATATTACTCTGGTTGCCTCTTGCCCTCCCACCAGGAGCGGAGGGACAACAACTGACCACCTTCTGCTTTACAGCAACCTTTTACATGTTGGGAGACTATTATCTTACGGCCTTTTAGCCTCCTTTTATAGACTAAACAAGGCTAATTCCTTCAACTTTAGCCACAGACTTTCTTTTTTCTAGCCATTTGGACTTAATTTAGAGCATAAGACTTGGCTGGTGTGCCCAGGTTAAGACTGTGAGCAAAACGCTCCCTCTCCTCATCGCTTCAGTGGTGCCAGCAAAATCATCAAAGCAGATGCAGCTACATACATTATATGGCCTTTGTTGGTGCTGCTTGTGGTTGCAGCACCACGGGGAAGCTGAGTTAGTTTAGCCCTTCTGCAGGAGTTTTCTAGCCAACACTCAGCTGAAACTCAGAGGTTCGTCTGTTTGTTGCAACCATGGTGGTTTGCAGCACGTTTCTGCCTCGGTTCCCAGTGGCATTGCCACTGCCTGACTTCTCCAGGAGGCTTTCCAGGACAGGACATAACCTGTGCCTTTGGCTTTGAGCTTCCTTGTGCTGTGGGCTGTTTCTGGTGCTGTGGATGGGGTAGGAAGTGGAGCAGAATCTGTCCTGTAAGGCTCTTCCTTTGACTTTGCTCAGCACAGAAGCCCGTGCAATGCTCCTGCAGCAAGGCCGCCCGGGCTGGTTGTCCGTCTCACCAGGGGGATGCCCAGCCCATGCTTTGTGCATCCTCACCCGGATCCCTCTGTGCTACAGCAGGTCTCTGAGAGATACCCTGAGCTGTTACAGTCCTGCCTGGATACCCCGCCTCCTGCACGAAAAAAGATATGTATGTGTAGGGAGAAGACGGAAGTATGCTCTCCTTGGGTTTTCCCAACAGGTTTCCTTTCCTCTCTGTAGATGGGAGCTTCTGTGACTGCTGTGCCATCACCGAAGGCCACCGGGGCCTTCCCCTTCTGGGGTCCTGCCCCTTCTGGGAAAGGGAGGACTAGAGAGGGAGGAGCACCCAGTTTTGTTTCCCTACGGCTGGGTCCGCAGTGATGCCTTCTTGGGTCCCCAGTGCTGAGGACAAGTTTTGCAAACCTCCCCTCTCCTTTGGATAATCCCCTGCTCATTTCAGAGGCCCCAAAGCAGCGTCCATGTCCTGCGCGGGGGCCTCTCTCAGTGACTTGTGGAAGGCGCAAGGTTGTTTGTAGGCTGGAGGGACACACTGGGAACAGCACATTTGGCTGGTTTTGCTATCTCAGTGGGACTGATTGTGGGGAACAGCTGGTCTGGCCAGGAGAGAAGTGCGATAGCGAGATGCCAGATGAGTAAGACTAAACAGAGCAGTCCTGACTCGCCTCTCCCTTCCAGCAGATCAAACCAAAAATGATCCCAAGCAAGTCACCCGGGTGAGAGGCAAACGAGAACCGACGTGTTCATTTTAAAATGGCATCTGGCCCCACAGGAAAGGACCCCTTCAAAGGACCTGGCACCCTGGCTCTTTCATGCCCAGCCCTGACGCTCAGCAACTCCCACGATTTTTTACTGTATTGCTAATAATGCTCAGTTTTTCTACCAGAGGCAATCGTTGTTGGAAATCCCACTTGTAAATCTTGGTAAAAACCGGGCTGGGTACAGGTCCTACACCTTCCTGCGGGGACCTCCACCTCCTCACCCCGGGGAGCAGGTGGCCATTGCAGGGGATGCCCCGGGGCTGCTGGTGCTTTGCACCCCAAGGCGCTCTGCATCTCCTCCTGAGCCAGCCTTGGCTCACTGGATGGGGGAGAGCAAGCCATCACCCACCAAAACCTCCTGCCAGAGCTTTGGGGCTGGGGTAGTAAGTGCGGGGGCCCTGCAAGAACTTTGGGCTGAATTTAGAGGTCTTACATCAAGTGTCTGGTTTAATTGTAGTGCTTAAGGTCAGGAGAACAATGAGATCCACCCACCAGACCTGACTGCCTCGGCAGTGGGGAGAAGCTCAGTAGGAAGGAGTATGAACACAGTCATAATCTTACTCCCCCAGTAATATTCAGGTAGAGAAGAGTCTTCTTTTTAAGCAGATGAGGATAGTGTATTGTTGCTGCCTAAACAGAGGTGAGTGATGCCATTTCACAGCCTACCTGGTGTCCAGCTGCTCTGTAGGGGCAGGAGTCTGCTCCAGGCCCCCTGTCACAGCCACCGGCCCCATACAGATGGTCCAGTGCTTGCAGAGGACTCCAAATGGTGCTATGTGCCTCTGCATGGGCAGCTGAACAGGGCCTGTGCTGGCCCTGCTTTGCAAAACCAGAAGCAGCCCCAAACCCCGGTGCAGGTAGGCAATGCCCGGTGGGGACGCTTGCATCCAGACTGCAAGATGTCATTGCTGGGGATGCGAGCAGGTACAGTTGCTTTGACTTGTTGACTGTTAATACTACTGTTTGGGTTAAACAGCCAGTTGCACAACTGGGCTTGGGGTAGCCCTTGTTTTAAATGTACACACTACAGCCTTCTCTGCAAAACAATGACTAGCCCCAAAGTGCATGCAGCCAGAGCCGGGCAGAGTGCGGTTTTCTTTCCCTGTGAAATTTGTTAGGGTATCAAAGAAAAGAATAATAAATCTGTCATGAGTTGCAATGAAAAGCCACAATCACAGAAGTATTTTTCAAGCTGTAAACCTGAAAGAAAGATTCCAGTGAGCACAACTGAAATGTTTCACTTCCATTTCAAGCATGTGGTGATTGCCTGTCACCTTGCTCCAGCTGTGAAACAATGCATGTTCAGCAATGTCAAGCGTGGTTCAAAAAAATACTTTTCTGAGTTGCAAAATTACTTGAAGCCAACTTTTTTTCAGCAGAACACATTGTTTTTAGCTCATCTGATCAATTTTTAATTTTCCCATGAATCTTGTTAGCTCAGCAGCAATCCAATAAACTCCAAGCTGTAGCTGGGCTCTGCCATTTCTACAAGCACTGGAGGAATAAATGTGGCCTGTGGAGTGATTTATGCAAGTTCACTTGTGTTTCCCAGTTGTGGCTGCAGTTCCCCTGCAGCTCTGATCCTCTCCAGGAATCTCCTTGCTTCTCGCCCTACTGCTGCGCTCCCAAACGAGCTGTCTGGGTCTCCCGTCTGTGCTGCTGTCTCCCAGCCCACCCACGCTGTATCAACCTGTCACTGTGACGGGTGTGGAAAACAGAAAGCCAGGAGTGGAGCTAAGAAATGTGTATGTCAGCCCACCTGCCCGCTTGACAGCATCGGGCCAGCACCTCCACCAGCCTGCTCTGCCTATGGCAGCGAAAGGAGGAGAAATTGGAGGACACCAAGGCTGGGGGAAGCAGTGGGACAGAGGAGTTTGCAGCTGGTGGCACTTGCAAGTTTATTTCATAAAGACATATTTTGGAGGGAGGATTTCACCTCTGTGCATGAGGAAATATCTGGTCAGGGAATGAGACGGAGGCGCTCGTTTTGTTATTAGGCATCCAAAAGGATCATAGTTTCTGATGAGCTCTGAGACATGCGGAGCTTCTGGGCACAAGATGTGAAGTCAAGCATGAGATGAAATCAGTTCCTGGGATGAGATAATATTTAGCATTATCGAACAGGGAAGGGGGGGAGAAGGCAGGGAGGGAGGCTGTGCGTGGCAGTCAGGCTTTGTGTCCTGTTGAGCCCCAGAGTCACGGGCAGAGTCCCAGATGGGTAGTCCCTCGAGGTGGACAGGCATGGTGATCGAGCCAAGGCAGCTGGAGAGCAGTGATCCCAACCAGATCCCAGCAAGGGGAGAAACAAAGGTATTCCAGCTGCTACTTCAATCTCTAGTCACCGTTCAGGGCATCTTCAATGACTCAAGTTAAGCTGCTTGTGGGGAGTCATCGTGCTTAATAAAAAAGCCAGGTGGAGCTGAGATCCTAGCAGTACTTTTAAGTTCCTCCTGGATGCTAAACTCTTTGGGGATGACAGATTCACTGGACTATTTGCATGTGCTGCATCTGTAAAGCACGTAACACAGCAGAGGCCCGCTTCTCCTCTGGGGTTTCTCTGACTGCAGCAGAAACATGTAGCTCTTGTGTGGCCCCATGGGACCTGGCATTTCTGTGGGCTCCTCTCCAACCCATCAGTAGCTGACAGCGTTTCCACACAGCCTTCAGCCTGTGTGCGTTTCTCCCCAAGGCTCGGCGGGCAGGGGAGGCTTTGACTGAAGACACCTGCAAAGTTCTCCATCATTTTCTGTGTTGGCCAGGCGGTCGGGTGACGGTCTCAAGGGTTAACAGCCACTGCCAGCTGTGGCTCCCGAGCAGGGACAGAGAGGGCCTGGGCACCCCGCCAGGAGGTAATGCTGTTTGAGCACTGCTGGCCAAGATTTCAAACCCCTCGGCTAATTTCGGGTGTTCTGCCTGTGACACGGAGAGCTGCATTCCCTTCTAGGAGTGAGCTCTTCCCTGGGACTTGGAAGGGAAGGGACTTCTTGCTAATATAACATCATCAAGAGTGGCCTTTAATTTCAGCACATCTATCTTTCTGAAATCCCCTGTTGAGGTGGTTTCCCTCATATGACACTTTTCCTCTAAGGAGCCCCAAGGGTGCTGTAGAAGAGGCCGTCGCAAAACCCTGGGGATGCAATGTGGGATGACCGCTCCCTTTCCAGAAGTCTGAGAGAATAAAAAAATGCAGAATATTAAAATCAGAGAGAAAATTTTGGGCAAAGTCATTCTTGCTTTCCATGCTATGAGCAGTACAAAAGATTTCTCCACATTGGCAGAGTTGCATAAAATTTTTATCTACAATAAAAATAGCTATAGCTATATCTATAATAGATACAATCTTTTCTTTAAGCTAGTTAAAAGAGAGTTTTAGGTGGGTCAGACTTTGGGCCTGACGTGTCAGGAGCAGAGCATCCTGCTGGGCTGTGTGGCCCAGGTGACAAAACAGGAGCGTGCTCGTCTCCAACCGGAGATGCCATGTATTTTAGTGGTCCCTGATTTAGGAGCTGCTGGGGAGTTCCTCAGCATGAGGAGAGCCACCCAGGCTCACTTCAGCACTCACTTATGGAGGTACTGTCTCTTCTACTGCTGTAGAAGACCAAACATGGAAACCAATCTATCCGGGGAGGCTGGATTTCCCCATGTCTGGCCAGGGCAGTGAGAGCAGCACTGTCTCCCGGATGGGAGTGGAGACCTTTTATCAGTGAGGGGTTTCCCCGGAGGATGGTGCTGACAGATGCCAGCAGTGAGATCATGGAAGAGGGAGCAGCATCAGATGACCAGATCACATTCTCCCTCTGTCCTGGACGTGCGTCTAACCCAGAGCCTGTACCTTGTAACGCACTGGGTCTGCAGCCTGTTGACAACATGAGATACATGTGGCCTGGTGACAACACTTGGCGTGGCTGAAACAGTGTCCTCTAGCCCTTCCCATGGTCTGTCACCCACCTTCTCCAGTGACGGTCATTGCAATGATCAAGGCTGCTGGATGCTATTTAGGAAGTTTGGGGCAGTGATTGCTCCCTCTCTGTTGTCAGCCATGTGGTGAAGTGTTATTCCTGGCTGCCTGGTTCCCCAGGGAAAGCGATATCTGGTGGTGAGGATATCACTATCAATGCCATGTCTCTTGTGGGGAAGCTACAGGGAGATGCCTTTGTTCCCCTGCTTTTGCTTTCCCTATTAGGTAAATGTGTCACCATGCCTTACAGACCAGCCCTGCTTTAGGTCCTGTAGATGTGGTGTCAGCATTGGGTCCGGGATTGTTATACCCAGTCCCACTATGTTTCCAGAAAAAACTCAGAACAGACCTGCAGGATGGGGGTGAGGACTCCTTGCTGACCAAAGCCGCTCCAGACCTAGCCCTGTTGGCTTTAGAGATGGAGAGTGCTTCATGCAGGGACTGAGAGGGCAGTGAGGATCCTGTCGTACAGGGGCTGCCGCTGCCGGGACACCAGTGAAGGAAGCGTGAGTGCCACTGGCTCTGACAGCAACCCTGAGGGTTTGGCATCGTGTCCTCCCTGTTCCCAGAGAGGTGGGAGATGCCCCATCCCTGGGAACATTCAAGGCCAGGCTGGACGGGGCTCTGAGCAACCTGATCTAGTTGAAGGTGTCCCTGCTCACCGCAGCGGGGTTGGACTAGATGGCCTTTGATGGTCCCTTCCAACCCAAGCCATTCTATGGTTCTGTGATTCTATGATTCCAGTGTCACCTCCATGGGACTTTGTAAAACTTGGGCTTAGGGCACATCTCTTCCTCCACAGCGGTTAAAAAGGCCTCAGATCTATATGAATAAACCTGCTTATTTTCAGCCCAGAAAAAATGAGGAATGCCACATACTTCCATGCTGTGCTGCAGGTTTCCCTCATGGTTCAGGGGACGTGCAATTGAATACTGGGTCTCTGCTGGGTTTAAGGGACACCAAGGAATTCTCAGCATCACTGCTGATGAACTGAGTGGAAAAGCAGAAAGGGAACACAGTCTCTGTGCTGGAAGAGCTAGCTATGAAGCTAGCAAGTCCAGGCACCAAAAATGCAGTGATGTCCACAGCAATATAGCAAGTTTCTGGCACAGATAAAAATCTCCTCAGTCGCCTATTTTGCCCTGACACTGTCTGCTCATTATGGCTGCAAAAGCCTGCAGGAGCGCAGGGACGTGCCCTCCAGACCCTCTGTGCTGGGGTCATGCAGTAGCTGATGTTACTGCCACAACCGAGGATCCCCCGTGGCTTCCCGGGAGCCTCCATCCGACTGCTCCGACACTACAGTGCAGATGTTCCCGTGCGCAGCAGATATGTCAGGATTTCTGGACATCTGCTCACCCTGTAAGAGCGGCTGCCTCAGTCGGGCTGCCTGACATCTGTAAATTATGGACAAATGTGCTACAATCTACTAATACCACCACAGTGGAGACAGAGAGCACGTCCCCAGAAACGCACAGAACTGGCTGCCCTTCCCTTGTTGGTGACGTTTTGTGAACATGTGGCAAGTGCTTTCTGTCATTGGCTCTAATATAGCTCCCTTACAAATCCACCTCAGCTTAACAGACCCACTGCAGAAAGTGGGAGTTTTTTCTTTAGTTATAAGTGCAGTTGGGATATGAGCTGCGTGGTTCACAAGTTTGGCTCAAACGCTGGCATCAAGACTTATGCACAGCTGTGAAGGGCAGGGAGCAGAGAGGATGGAGAAAGAAACCAAGAATGGGGAAAAAGATGTGTTTGTTTTTAAAGAGGAGTAGAAAGCCGGAAAAAGAAAATTAAGAAATGGGGAAAAACTAATGAGGGAAGAGAAAAGAGCAAGGAATGAAAGAGGGAGATATAGAAAAGCAGGGGATGCATTCGTTGTGCAGCGGGTGCTTGCCCACACCAGTCTAACTTTCAGTCGGTTCCCTTAGTCCTTGTAGACAGAGAGCCGGCATCCCTCTAACTACAAACCACGTATGTGCAAATAAAACCCACAGCAAACTGAATTACCCTGAGAAGAAACACAGGAGATCAAATTACAAGGTAATTGGGTTGAGATGCTTTCAGAGGAACGAAATTTTCAGCAGGAGGCAATTTCTCCAGAGATGATGGCCCTGTCAAACCCTCCCCTTCCCCTTCTCCATGAACCAATCTCATCCCTGCTCTGCCGAAAAGGCTGTGCTCTTTATTTCAGCCAGTTGGAGGTTTCCATCGCTGGGCAGGTCTCCAAAGGACTGTGGGACCTACTTCTGACCGTGCATTAAAAATGGCATTTGCCTGCTGCATTCAGTATGGGAACACCACGCCTGGGCTTCTTTGTATCTCCAACTTCATAATATATTTCTGCTAACATGGTTAGGGACGTCCTGCACTTCTAGAAAGGGAGGCTGATGTAGCTGGGCTCGTTTAGTCTGGCAAAAGGGAGTTAAAGGAGAAATCGAGCAGTTGCCTACAACTGCTTGACAGACAATGATAAACATGCTGGAGCCAAACTCTTCTCAGGAGTGCAGGGCAGCGTAAGAGAGGGCAACGGCCAGTCTGCAGCTTGGGAAGGACAGCAGAGAAAACATAATTTCACGAAGAATATAGCACAGCACTGGAACAGGTTGTACAGAGGCTGCTCAGCCTCTCTCTTTGGAGGTTTTCAAAATTTGGCTAGCAAAGCCACATCTGACCTAATCTAGAGTTGGCAGCAGTCTGGCTTTGAGCAGGAGGCTGGGCAAGAGGCCTCCAGAGGTCCCTTCTGACCACCGTGTCTACAATTCTGGGGCGATTTTCACTCAGTTTCAGCATTTATGCTTGAAAGTTTGTTTGATTCAGTCTTGCTGTGCAAAGTGCCCAAAATGATGCTGCTTGCTCTTAGCAAACTGCAGCATTTTATTATTTCAGCTCCCGAAACACTCTTGCTATGATTATTCTCCTTTAGAAAGACATCCTTAGATTGTACCAGGAGGGACTTCTGGCAGGTTATTGAATCTGATCCACCTATAGCATGTTACTAGAAAACATTTTTAATTGTCAAAACTGTCCATTTCTTGTATTCTGGAGACAGCTAAGAGCACAAGTTGGATCTGAGATTGAGCATTATGTGGTTGGGCTTTTGGGTGGAGTATTTTATTTTAATTTAAGGGTTGTTTTCCTTTTGTTAATAAAATATTCAGCCTTTAATGCCACATAGTCAAACAACAGTTGGAGAGCCAAATGACTGATGGTTCCAATTCTGCAAGAGCATTAGGAAACCCATAACATTTATCAAGTGCTGAAAGCTAACACATGATGTGTTAAATCTGTGATTTAAAATGAGCTTGATATATAATCCCTGAGACACCAGAGCATCAAGGTTGGATAAAGTTTCTCTGTAATGCACTTAAGAAAGCTAAATTAAAACAGTTGAGGTGAGTGAGTTTAATAAAAATTATTTCATACTAAAGCAATTTACTTCTGACTCATAACAATCTTCCCCTTTTGTTAGTCCCAAAATTAAATAGAGGAAAAACTGTGTTTTTACGGAACAGAAGAGCAGCTCATTTTTTCTTTGGATGCTCTCAAGCTGAGCTGAGCAAAATCTGATTTACTCAGATTTAAGTCTAAGTCATACGCTTCCTGCAGGAATCCCACAGCAGTATTCTATTTTTTCAGGTGCACAAAAGATACAAAAGATTTTTTAAAATTTTATTTTATGTGCTTATTGACTTCACTGACATTTAAGGAAATTATGTTCAGTTTCCCCATTGAGTATAAAACCTTTCCCCTTCCAGCAAATGTTACCTACTTTTTTCTCAATCCTCCACCAGCCAGGGTAGTACCACATTACACCAGGTTTCGTACCTTGTTGGTCAGTACTTTTTGGCTGCAGGAAGGTGGGGTATGCAATTAAATTTCCCATCTTTCAAATTTTCTTCTTCAGATTAACATTTTTGATCCTGTTAGAAAAGTTCAAACAGAACATAAGCAGAACAACTTGTTTTTACAACGACCACAAAACTTCCTGGACAAAGTCCTACCAAAAGTACAGGTATTTTGCAAAATCAATAAACTGCTGTATCCCCTGGTGAGCAGCAGTATTTCAGAAAGGCAAGGCAGCTGGGACACTAATATAACTAAATGCCAGAATTTAATGAAAAGCTGTCAAACCTCAACAAAAGGTGAAGAAACGAGGAGGTCATGTTGTAGAGGGCACTTTCCTGTGCTCTGGCGATAACAGATTTGCTCTTCTTCAGGGTCTCTACCTGGCGTGAACAGTGACGTCGTTGATTTGAACATCTCTCATCCTTTTCATGTAGTTATATTATCCATTGTTGTCAGGTTTGTTGTTTTGGCAACTTTTAATGGTATTTACACATCACTACTGTTGCTTTGACTCCTGAACAAGAGCTTTGGGATAAAACCGTCATCCTCAGTAAGCCCTTGGCTCTCGCCCAGGAAACATGTTTATGGTGTTTGCTTCCTAAGGAGGCAAAATGGTTAAATAAGACATTTCCAAGAACTGGCTGGTTTTCTGATCACTGCCTGAAGGGTTAAAGCTTTCTTAATGCAGCTGCCTCAGGAGAGGTAGCTGTATTTGTATGACTGTCCTGTATCTTGAAGGTGGTTTTTTGTAAACTGCTAACAGCTTGTTTATGACCGGGGAATTGATTTCTTGGTGGCTGTATTTCTTCAGACTCTTCACTATGTATAACAGATCCCTCCAGAATCTTTTCATGCCCCTGAGGATTATAGGTAGTGACTGAAATATGCTATTATCTTTCTTCTTACATTTTTTACTACTTCTGGGGATTCTGGGATTCCTTGTGAGAGCCAGAGATTTCAGTCCGTACTCTGCAACTCCTGCTCTATTCATTGCATGGTGACCGTGCTACGTAAAACAAAACTGTATATTTATTTATGCCTGAAGTACTTTGTACCTAATTAATATAGGTATATATTTCAGCCAGGGATAGATAAATAAAAAAATAAAAAAATAAGAAAGCCAATGGTGAAATTCCCATTGCCTGCCCCAAGGACCCAGAGAGCTCCTGTCCAGATGTGCTGTATTTTCTTTACATAATAAATAGTGCTGGAGCATGTATGACCAAGCCCCCAGGAGCATGGACGCAGGGTGCAAGTGCAGCAAAAATTCAGGGCCGCGGGGGAAAAAGGAAATGGTCATGGTTCTCACAAGCAAAGGGAGACGTACCAGGATTCACTAACTGCCTGTACTCTCCTCTGTCTGCCAGTTTTATGGTGATAACAATATCAAGTAAAAACAGAAGTCCAGCCATGATGATGTTAATACAAGCGAAATGGCACGTAAAAAGGAGAGCAAAAGCCAGAGGCACCAGTCAGGTATGCCCTGAGAAATACTGAATTCACCCAGCTTACTTTGAAGTGAAGGCATTGTAGATTTGAGGGTCTCCAGCACTTTTTAAGAGACATCGTGCAAGGTGAAGCTTCAAAAGGCCCGGACATAGTTGGCAGGACAAACATGCAGGAAGGGAAGCCTGTCCAGGGCTTGCTGAGGATAGGTCACCGGTGTGCTCAGGCTTAGCTCATGTGGGGTTTGGGAACTTTCAACCAGGGACCTGCTTCTGTGGAAGCACAGGAATGACAGCAACAGTAAACGGGACGTTCTCAGTGGAGAATTGACATGGTGACAATAAAGGAGACACGCTAAAGTGGTGAAATAGGGTTCAGGAGGGGGCTTGCTATGATTATACAAAATTGCAAAGGCTAGTCACTGCAAACAGAAGTTTCTGAGCAGAGTGAAGGGCTTGGTTTTTGCCAGCCCTGCTCAGTCACCCGCTGACGATGCACGATGAGAAGTGCCCTGCAGCACCCGAGAGCTCGCTGCCCTAACTCCTTGCAGTGGGATTTGGAGGGAAGGCAAAATGCCAGTAAGTGCCAAGTGTTACTAAGACTGTATTAGAGCATATGTAAGGAAACCAGAGCTAGAAGGGACCTCTGGAGGCTTCTTGCCCAACCTCATACTGCAAGCTGTCCACTGACAACTCTAGATGTTGGAGACAACCCACATGCCCACTTCCAGCTGTCTATCCAGCATGGCCCAGATCTCCCATAGTGCCCATGTGGTACCTACCTACATAGCCATGCCATAATGCACATAGCCTCATACTCGTGGACATCTTAAATGGCACTGGTCCCGCATTCAAGCAACTGAATTGTGCCCATCAGACTGGACACACAATTGGCATGAAAGGATACATGCAAGTCTGTCTCCACGGTTGGGCGTCTGGAGCAATCACTTCAGTTTGACATAAAGACCTAGAGACTAAAATAAGTCCATGACCTAAAATACACACTTGAGTGTTCTTCCCCCACTTGCTCCCAAATTGTGGTGAAGCAGAAAACAGCCAGACCACCCCCAAGAAAAGCAGGTTAATATAAACCACACATTGTTCCTGCAACTGGAAGCCATTTCGCCGAGAAAACGCAAAAATGATGACAGATGTGCCAACCAGCAAGCTTGCTGCGAGCGATAATCTTCCTCCTCTTGTGCTCTTGCTTTTCAGCTTGAATCCCTTGAAAGAGTTAACGAAACCGCAGAGGAGGGAGGACTCCTGGCCCTCAAAAGTCTTTTGATAAAGTCGGGCACAAGAGGCTATTGAGAAACTTGGCAATCTAGGGGTGAAAGGTAAAGTCCTGTCATGGATTAAAAACTGGAGAAGAGATAAGGAGCAAAGAGTAGGAACAAATGGCCAGTTCTTAGTGTGGAAAGAGATTAATCATGGGTAGCTGCAAGGACAGGATTGCAAACTGGTGCTGTGTTTACTTACCGCTGGCCAGCTAAGAGGTAAAATGCACTGTTGGCTCAAAACATTCAGGATAGCCAAGACTAGGGAGATTTAATACAAACCCAAGGAAGGCTAACTTAAGAGACCAGTTCTGCCAGGAATTAGTATCACTCAGCATGTCTTAAAAGGCATGAAGAGAGTAAAAAGGCAAGTTGGCTTGAGAGGCAAAGACTTGACAGAGACAGGCAAATACAGGCTAATGCTGAAAAGAACAAACACTTACTAGCCTATTGTCATGGGCAGCATAATTAATGCACCAGAATTAAAAAGCTAAACAAGTGAAAAAGGGAAAAGGAAAGTCCTGAGGGCACCACATGGCACTGCGCTTTAACTACACCACCACGAACATAACCTGATGCACATGATTGGATAGGAGCGAGGCAAGACTAAGACCTTTAACTGAATATGAACAGCCTACACAGTTGTACATAAATTACAGGAGCTCTTCATGCTCCTGCTCCCAGCTACAAGAATAATCACTGTCTGGACTTGGGGAAAAGCTTTTTAGCAAGGCCTGTAATGATAGGACTAGGGGAAATGGCTTT
>JAVKLA010000053.1:38485149-38498767 GCA_034782735.1 Sagittarius serpentarius
GTGTGGACCGCACCACACAGCTCGGTGTCGTCGCCAAACTTGCTGAGGGTGCACTCAATCCCATTGTCTGTGTCGCCGATAAAGATGTTAAACAGCACTGGTCCCAGTACCGACCCCTGAGGGACACCACTTGTCACTGGTCTCCACTCGGACATTGAGCTGTTGACCGCAACTCTCTGAGTGCGACCACCCAGCGAGTTCCCTATCCACCGAGCGGTCCATCCATCAAACCCATTTTTCTCCAACTTCAAGACAAGGATGTCGTGCGGGACAGTATCAAACACCTTGCACAGATCCAAGTAGATGACATTCGTAGCTTTAGCTTTATCCACTGATGTTGTAACCCTGTCGTAGAAGGCCACCAAATCTGTCAGGCACGATTTGCCCTTGGTGAAGCCGTGTTGGCTGTCACCAGACACCTCTCTTGTTTTCCATGTGCCTTAGCATAGTTTCTAGGAGGATCTGCTCCATGATTTTGCCAGGCACAGCAGTGAGATTGACCGGCCTGTAGTTCCCCGGGTCTTCTTTATCTCCCTTCTTAAAAATCGGGGTTATGTTTTCCCTTTTCCGATCTGCGGGAACTTCACCAGACTGCCATGACTTGCCAAATATGATGGATAATGGCTTATCAACTACATCTGCCAGTTCCCTCAGGACCCGTGGGTGCACTTCATCAGGTCCCATGGACTTGTGCACCTTCAGGTTCCTCAGGTGGTCATGAACCTGATCCTCTCCTACAGTGGGCGGGTCTTCGCTCTCCCAGCCCCTGCTTTTGCTCTCTGTGATTTGGGCAGTGTGTCACGAGCTGCTGCTGGTGAAGACTGAGGCAAAGATGTTATTGAGCACCTCAGCCTTTTCCCTGTCCTGGGTGACCAGGTCTCCCGATGGCTTCTGGAGAGGGCCCACATTTTCCCTAGCCTTCCTTTTCTCCCTGATATACCTGCAGAATCTTCTTCTGTTTCCTTTGATGTCCCTGGCCAGATTTAATTCTGTCAGAGCTTTAGCTTTCCTAACCTGATCCCTGACTGATCGGGCAATTCCTCTGTAATCCTCCCAGTCTACCCGTCCTTCCTTCCACCCTCTGTAGACTTCCTTTTTAATTTTAAGCTTGTCCAGGAAAACAAGATCTCATAAAACATCTCTCTCCTGCAAACAATGCAGGATGGAAAAGAATTGGCAATGAGTCAGTGGCCAGGTCAACGGCAGAAAGCCAAGGGCCAGGCTGTAGCAGTAAGTCCATCATCCAAGGAGCACAGGAGGAGGAAGACAAGCCGTTTTCCAAGAACTGATCTGACTACACTAGCTGTTAAACTCAAATCTAAAACCACAGGGTGAAGTGAGGAAACAGTCAGCAGTCATTTAGTACAAAATCAAAATTTGGAGAATGGAATTAAACAAATTATCAAAGATACAATGGGAAGAATTGAAAAAGAATCAAGTGGCCATAGAAGGAGAGGCAATCACATTATCAGAACTGCTGGGATCTGTTTGACAGCTCAGAAACAAGCCCTTTGACAGTCAGTGATTAGCACCCTAACCCGTAAAGCAGGTGCCAGTTGGTATCTTCTACACGCTACCCATTCACACTACAGTTATCTGTTTGTAGATACACAGAATTCACAAAGAAAAAAAACAGCAGGTGGATGGAAGTGAGAGGGTATCCTCATACTAATATAAGCTGGAGGCGTTACGCTGCCAAAACTAAATGGCCCTAGAATTTCTAAAAATTATAGAAGTTCATTTCCTTACTCAGAAATATTCATTCTAATCCAGGAAATTTGAAAGTCAAAGAAGAATTGACCACAGAAGTAATTTTAGTGATGGCTTTGAAACAAATGGTCTTACTTAACTGGATTTCTTGTGCATAGGCAAAATGAAGTCCAGATGATTATTATAATGAACTGATACATATACTCAATATCTTAGAAAGGTGTTTTACAAACAGAAATAGCTATGACCCAAATAACCTGGAAAGAAGCATGTGAAAATATGATTGTTACCTCAGATTTTTTGAAGATTTGTCTTATAATAGCCAAAAAAATCCATAATGCTGCAGTCAAAGAAGAGTCAAAACTTGTGACAATCATGCTTAGAAGCAAAATCAAATAATTCATTAGTGTTCAAATATATACACACAGTTTCTATTGACAATAGAAATGAAACATCACTTTAGAAGATTTGAGCAAAAGATAAAAAAAATCAATTCAGCATACATTAATAGGGAGGAAAACTAGCTAAACTAGCCAATAGCAGAATTACAAGAATCATAATTAACAAAGTTAACTTCTACCAAGGCTGCACTGGGACTGTCCCCATGCTATTATGCATTTTTACTGTGCATTGGGTGGTGAGACACTGGAACAGGTTGCCCAAAAAAGCTGTGGTTGCCACATCCTTGGAAGCGTTCAAGGTTCGGGTGGATGGGGCTTTGACCAACCTGATCTATTGAAAGATGTCCCTGCCCATGGCAGTGGGATTGGAAGTAGATGATTTTTAAGGTCTCTTCCAAACCAAATCATTCTATGACTCTATGATTCTGTCAATGGGAAAAACCAACCCAGGTCCTCATAAAGTTATGTGATACAAAGACTGAAAGGCAGGTTAGCAGAAGGAGGACAGAGCACTGATACTGAGCAAACATGATTGTATTGTTAAATGAACCTGGATGGACAAGATGCCTTTTATCATGACTGAATAGAAATGCTATATTTAGAGGGTTTTTTTTGTAAGATTTGTAACATCTGTAAGATGCTCTTACAGGCCAGGGCACAATTCTCTGGAAAACTGCCTTGGAAAAGCACTAGCAAGCAGTAGCGGACATTTAGCTGGCCATGGCCTACCATGATGATGCAGTGGTTAGAAAGGCTAAATGGGACTGAATGTCCATGTTGGATGTCAACTGCCGTGGGTTCTTCCTGTTTGGGGTCCGGAATTCAAGAAAGTGTGATAAATAATGGCTTGAATAGCTGACTCTAGCATGTGCCTGAAGGACTGGCAAACATGCCTTGGTAAAACAGCCACAAGAAAAAAGATCTGTGTGGCATTTGAAAAGAAGGAAGGTGACTCAGTTTTTTGATCACTGTCTAACAGAAGTCTGACACTGAAAGAGCTCAGTGTGATGGACAAAGGTACAAGAGTCCAACCACAGAGAGATGAGGTCAGATAACTACATACTAGGACTGGGGTGTGAACTTTCTATCAGTGATGGAAATTGGCAACTGGGACAGTTTACCAAAGATGAAACTGGATTTTTCTTTGCTTCTTATGTTTAAAGTCTTTAAATCAAGACTAAGATTTTTTTCAAGAAGGCAGTCTTGTTGGTACAGGACTCTGGGAAGGCTCACATCCCACCCTTGGGAAGGTGTTGGACTAGAAGACTAGGATCATAAAGTTCTGTCCATATCAGCCACAAATTTGGAGTCTGGATTGCAATCTAACACATCTTTGTATGCCTCTGGTTTGGAAACACCTTGTTATTATTCCCTCAAATGTTCTATGTAAAGAAATGTCTAAGAAAGAAAATTAATCACAAGTAAGCAGATATTAATTATTTTTGTTGTGATTAGTCTGAATCCCAGTTCCATTCTCACTGACTTCCCTGGGGTTTGAGACATGGCAAGTGACCTTGCTCCACTGAGTCAGTTGCTCAGATTTAAACCAGGAGTGCAAAATTAGTGATCAGGCTGCACTGCGCTGAGAGTGTCTGGTTGCAGTTTGTGCCATATGTGCATTCCATTTCAAGGGGGCCTGTGAGAACAATTTTGAGGACATCTGTTAGCAGCACAGTCCCACAGGAATGTTCACAAGTCACTTATGAAATGGCCAATTTTAATTTTGAAAATCCCCTGCTTTGTCTACGAGATAGGGGATTTTCTTTACAATTTGTCAGGGTTGACTCTGCTGAATCCAAGTGCACCAGCTTTGGCACTCCATCTATAACCCTGTCTTCAGAAGGAAATAGTCCATCTTTACTAGTCAAGATGTCCAATTTGCATTTCATTCATTCACTTTCCATTTGTGCTGCCAGGTGTTGTAAGGCCTGGTGATATCTCTAGACTCCCACACAGAATATTTTTTTAAAACAGAAAGTATTTGAAATTCATCATTAAAAGGGCTTTTCCATCTCTCACAAACTCTTTCTCAGCTTTACAAACCAAATATATTACAGGCCCAGTTTCTAGAAGAGAGTCTTGAAAGGCTTATGGAAAACTTCAGCTTCCTCATAGTTTGAAGACATTTTGAAATCGGACTATCTCAGATCTCAGTCAAAATATTTGGTGGTCTAAAAAAAGATAATAACCTCTCCCCACAAACCTTGCCTCAAAATAACGTTGCTATTGACAGCTCTTTAGTGCCCCCTCATGATGATTTGTGTTTGACAGCATAAGCAAGAACATGAGCTTTTGGTTAACTCGGGAGTGATATTTGATGTGCAAACTTTTGCACTTCTGCACTGTAGGTGACCCTTTGTAATGAGATAAACACATTTAAAAATTATAGTCCTACCATTCAGCTCTACCCCTGTTACAGGAACAGAGCGCAATGCCCTTGTGCAATACTGCTATTGCAGAAGAGGACTAAAAGACAAACCGTGTAGGGTTCTGTCATGCTAAATTTTGTCAAATCCAGATTGAAGAAGATGCGCTCTTCTAATTCTCTGTAGTTGGTATTATTTCCAGTGCTCAAAACTGTCTAGCTTTTTGCATGAGTCTTAGAAACATAGGATTGACATCCTAATCCTGTGGATGTTGATAACAATACTTCTCTTGTCTTTGGTAAGTTTAGGGTTTTGCCAATGACTTAGCATTAAAAAAGAAGATGGAAGGTACCTTGTAAAGTGTAGACAAAGAGTGGGGAATGAATGGGGAAGGACTACAACAGGAATTGACCTGGCTTTACTCAATTTAAACGTATATACCTAAGACTTGTAGATACGCTAGTGTGTGTATGTGTTTGTGCAAAATAAAATCAAATCTCTTCTTGAACCTTCTTAATTTATACATTTGTGAGACGTCAGCTGGTGAGTGGTGGTTAGCAGAGCTCACTGAAGATTTCAAGGGAAAATAAAAGTATCTTACAAATATTAAGCTCCTTTTCTGGCAGGTCTCAGAGCTGGTGCTGATGAGGCGCTGAGAATGCTCCCCACACATCCATTTAAAAATACTTATCAGAAGCATTTTATAAAGAAAAATCCCCTCTTTGCCTCATCTTTCTTCCTCCACTCTTCTGCTATTGTCTCAACCTGTTGAGCTAATATGGGGTTCCCAGCACAAGGCCAGATTGCACATTGACCGAAAAACTGTTTGAAAATTTCAAGTGCTATTACTGCTTCACAAAGAATTTCGTAATTCTAGCAATCACTGCTACATCTTTACCAAAGGTTATTTTAGTTCCAGTGCTGATATTACAGAGAACTAATCAAACAAGCAGCATCTCTCTGAATATACTCTTAGTCAGTAAAGTTGTATTTTAGACATGAAACCGGTCTTTTGGCCTAAAGAACTTGAGTGGTTCAGCATTTTTTTTTTTTCAGTGAGAATACAAATCAACCTGTCAAAGCTCACAAATAAAGAACTTCTCGGAAACTGGCTATTTTTTCACAAAGACACAGTCTTCTCTTATGATTGCTTAATGGACCAGGAAGCTGAGATTGCCTTCTCAGGAAAAGTTTCCAGAGCCGTTTAGCAGCTAAAATAATGCATCTATAACCATGGTAAAAGTAGTCACCTGTTTCACTTCTGGCACTTCTCTGCCATTTTTGAATTTGCCAATATCTCTGGATGAGAAGCAGATAACAGAAGGAATTATGAAGTATGTCTGAATAGTAGGAGACTGTAAGTACTGACAAACTTGGCTGGTAATAGAACAGTACCTGAAAACCATTTACTGTGGCTGTTTCTGTACCATAAGCAAGATATTTTCTGGAAAAAGGCCTTTAAACTCATAATGGATAATTAAACTCGTAAAGGAAAGTCTCTGGAAACAGGAAATAAGAATTCTGCAAAATCCATATCAAAAAATTGAACGTGATACACAACTCAGGATGACTTGATGGGAAAATAAGAAATCTTTAATAAGAAGATGATACACATCTTGGAGGTTTTCCAGTCCTGTTAACCTGTGAATAATCTGAGGGACTCCTTTTCCTAAACAACAGCTCCTTTTATACTTGGTTCTCAAGATCTTTCAGATGGAAGAAATTTAAGAGCCTTTAGATGAAGGATCACTGTGCTGAGCTGCTGATGGGGAATCATGCGATGTCTAGCAGGATACAGTGAGCTTGAGGAAATGTAATGCTAGCTATGTTGCACAGTAGTTCAGAAGAGGTAAGGAGCTGAATCACAGCTTGATCCTGCCATCCCACCGGGCTGCAATCCTTTATGGAGTAATTGCATACATGCCAATGGGATTGCAAGAAAAGCAGAAGTTTTAACAAAGCAGTTGTTCTGAGAAAGGGCTGCAAGATGTATTTATTCCTAGAAAAGTGACAAAACTAATTTAAACCAGCTTCAGTTACAAAGCAAGTAAAAACAAGGCTTGAAAAACTGCTGTGCTGGCATCTTGTCTCTGCAACACATGGGTCACATAAACCTGCAAGTAACTGCTTAGCAGCGCTATTCTGTGTGGAGCATTTCAAAACCCCACTAAGCAGGAGACAGAGCACACCCCAGCTGTCGGAGCTTCTTCACAGCTGTCAGCACTTCCAACGCATCTCACGGTTCTGTCAATTCTTTAATTCCTTATTAAAAATATTAAGCATCAGTCCTGGTAAGAAAATTTTATTCTGCAGGATATGGTAAGGAAAGGTTCATGTTTATTCTTTGCCCTGTTGCAACTGATCCTTTATTTTGTTTTCTTTTAGCCAATTTCTAGTCCGTGACAATATTCAGTCTCGTATATTAGGGTATTTTTTTCCCAGATTGCCTCCTGTGAAGGACTTTGTCCCATGCTTCTTGAAAGTCCAAGAAAGTCACATCCACTCTTCTGGCAATATATTAAAAAACCTAGTAGATTAGAGAGACAATTTCCCTTCAGTGAATCCAGACCGAGTCGTCCCCATTCTGTCATGTTCATCCAACTAAACTTCTGGTTTTGATTAGTTTTAACCAATCCAGCTGGCACTGGAGAAGGGCTTGCTGGTCCCCCATCCTAGGATCAGCTTTTTCTAAAATACAGATATGACATAATGAGAGGTAGCATATTAGCATATTTTTGTTAGCCACTCAGCTCCTTTTTTCTTAAATTCCTCCAGTTCTCTTGGGATATATACCTTTCATTCCTAGCAGCTTGTGGCTCTTTAGCTTGTTCAACACCTCATGTTTTAACATCTCACTGTCTACGATTTGAGCCTGAAAAAATACATCTGGGGCCAATATTTCCCAGCATTCTCTGTGGTACAGACTGATATTAATAAATCCTTTAGCTCTGCTGTAAAGGTCTTTATGCTCCTAAATACCCCATTGTCACCTTGGCGCTCTAAGGCGTCTCTTGGCTTCTTGAAGGCTTCCTATTTCTGATGTGGTGAAGCTTGATGTTGTTGGCTATCTGCTCCTCCGAAAGCACCATTACACATTGTACGTGCCTTTGTCTACGTGCCTCTATCAGACTGCATTTCCATTTTCTGACCTTTGGCATTGAGGCACACTGCTGTCCCAGTTCACAGCTTGCGGCTGAAATAGATAATCCTAAAATGCACAGTGCTCATGCAAAACTGGGACTCCTTAAAAGCCTGGACATGGTGAGGTTCTGCTCTGAAACGAATAAAGAAATCATTCAGATCCCCAGTCACGGCTTCTTTTGAGCGTTTAGTTACCACAAAATGAAAAGTCAGTCTCTCAATGGTCACTTGCCAAGATGCCTGGTTTGAGGAAGTACGTTCTCTGGAGAAGATATTTCCTTCGAGCCGATAACACTGAGCCAACAATTCCTTTCAGAACTGATCTCGAAATAAACGGTGCATTCTTCCACAGGCTCGTATCAGTTACAGCTGACAGCAAAACACACCCAAAGAAAACAGAGCACCACTGGACTGAGCAAGCCTGATGGTACGGCTAAGCTCTAGAGAAGAGCTGGAGCCCCTACGACCCGTTATTTCTCCAGAATGAGAAGGGGTATTTGCCCACCAAAAGCTCATGATACTTACTTTGCTAAACGGAATTGGATGCAAAGCCTCCTTGCCCGCTTGCGAATAGTGTCTGTTCTAGCTCCCTTCTTTATGGGTGCATATTTCCCCGCCTGAACCAGCAAACACTGATTTCAGCAGATGTTATGCAAAATGGAGAGGATGCAAAATGTGAGTGTTTGTTCAGATGAGCCATTTTTTATGCCCCCTAGGATGCTGAAGGTTTTATGCAGAGCAGCTGGCCTGGCCTCCCTCAGTGGGTGAGGCAATAGGTGTCTTATGCTCCTTGGTCTGTCTCTCAGGTAGGAATTTATCTGCCCTATGAATGTCTTCAGAGCAGCTCTCCATGACGTGGCTCTCCCTGAGCTATCACAACTTCAGAAGAAGCTCAGACCCATGAACGATGAACTCAGGAGAGATTAGATAACATTTAATGACACTATTTACAAGGCCAAAATTGCACAGAGTTGGAAACAGAAGACCATAAGAGATGTGGAGAAAATGCCTCTGGGTACAGTCCAGGCCAAAGGTATTGTCCTGACCCAGCTTTCCTTTCCTAATTATTAAAATTATTTGTGTTTGTATTGTTCGACCAACATGTCATTTAGCTTAACCCTTCCTTGAGGATGTTGTTAACCACTTGACAGGAATCGCTAATGAAGAGCCACATCCTTGCTTGGACGGGGCAGGAATCCATCACGGGGGACAGTAACTTCAGGCTGATGTCAGAAGTTGTTGATGCTCATACACTGTCTGTGCTGGGCTGGCGGGCACTGGCTCAGCATTGGCTCAGGCATTTGGCTGCCCCAAGACCAAGGCAGTGGTTTCCATATCCTTGCTTCAAAAACCCTCCTCAGGGGGTAAACTAGCAGATCCTGTGCTTTTCTGACAAAGGTTTTTCCCACAGTCTAGTTATCCACAGTACTGAGATCCCACAGCCTGGCCTTTAGCACCTAGGTCTGTGTACTTCTCCATAACCTCTGGATGTTTCTCAGGAAAAAACGTGCTCTTGGCTTACTCTTTTCAGTCACTTTCTGCACCCATCCAATCTCCAGAAGCTGGGGGACAAGAGATGGTTGCAATTGCCGTGCTGGTCACGAACAGGACAGACCTACTGGGTCAGCCCCGTGTCAGCCTTACATTACTCCACTTCATTTTCTGTGCCTTCAAATCCCTCGTCTTCACACTTGTCACTTGAGATAGCAGGTAGGAATGCGCACAAATTTTTTTATAAGCAAACACAGATCAGATTGAAATGTAATTGTTCAGCCACTATGACTTGCCTCTCTATTTTTCAACGCCTGTAGTTAGATGTGATTTGTGACACTTGGTTTAGATATAATCTTTTACATTGATTTAGCATGTCAGCCTCGTATTGATCCTACTCTTAGGTCTTGTCATTTGTAGATGGTGCAGAGCGTAAGCTTCTCAGCCTATTTGAGGGCTGACATCCCAATCCTTAGTACACACCATCATCCTGCCCCGGTTGCGCTCTTGTAATCGTTTTCCTGGCTTATATACTGATTTTCTGTGTTTCCAGGTTTTCTCTTCATGTGTCTTAAATGCCTTTACTGATCTCATCCCTCCAGCTTGTACTGGCATGTGAGAAAACCTGGAAGATCAGAAAATCAGCTGAACCACATCTTCAGGCGATCTATTGGGCTCATCCAGGCAATGCTGCGCTATGGCAAAATTCCTCTTTTTGTTTTGGCATCTTGTTTCAGATGATGACAAAAGTAATGACTAGTAGGTAATTTTTGTTGTCACCTTGTACCATACAGCATCCTTGGAAATAATCTGGGCACACCAGCACTCCTCAGTCACAGCATGGATGGGTTTTGAGCCCACTATATCAGACTGAAACATTGTAGAGATAGACGCTGTGAAGATGGCACCTTCCTGTATATAATTCATGGCATCAGAATGAAATGAAACAGCATGTTGCTAATGCCATTTGGCATTATACTGGATTTAAATAATCTTTCTGGGGAAGAGAACACATTTTTTACTTTATTTTAAGAGAACCAAGAAAGCTAACTAATTCTTTATATTTTGAGGCACCTTTCTGATTCATTGTTCTATTCAAATTGAGCTTTAAAATCTCATTATTTCTCTAGCTGCTCTGCTTATTAAACTTTCCCTTTGCCTCTCATGGTTTTGTGCAGCAGAGTGGAGCTTACAAAACCTGATTTAATTATACTTTGGAAGAAGACCCAGATTGCAACCACAGAGCTGCCACCCTCACATAACCCCCAGTCAACTCCCAGGCTGGGAATATCACCTTTTACATCTGCAATGTAGCTCCGCATAGGAAAATATGAAGCTGAGGCCCCTCTCTGCTGAATGTAACAGTGTACAGTCCCCTCGGATGCCGCAATAATGATAAAGTTGTATTCTGATGCAATTAGCAGCTTGATCCTCACAACTGACCTTCAAAGATACACAAGGTTCAACCACTGCTGCCCAGATAATGAGCTGAAGAATAATAACACAAAATAAACATTTACAAATCATTTCTATCTTTATCCACCAAACTCCCTGACCTGATGCTAATCTGTGGGGTGAGAGGACACAACGATGTCTTCCACTTGACTAACGCAAGCAGCTTTACAGCAGGGATAGCGAATTGACTATAACAGAGTCACCAGCAGAGATAAGCTGAGATATGATCACTATCAGACCCTTTTTTCTAAAGCAATTTGACAGTGTCAACACTTAAAAATGCTGTGACTGAGCTCTCCAGACCCTTGGGAGGGAGGCCACCCTGAAAACATAATTTTGCATTTAGTGGCAAGTGATATCTCAGAGAGAGGTCTTCTGGGAAGAGGAGGAGGGAGCTGATACTACTAAAGAGAGACCTTAGGGCAGCTGGGGACAAAACTAAGCCAACAGCAGCCTTTATGGGCAATACACCCCCTGTCCCATCCTCCGGTGCCAGCTGGCTGCCAAGGACTCATTTGCTGCTAGCTCCTGAGGACCATGGCCCAGTGGGATGGGGGGCAACTATGCCAGTGTCCCTTTGCCTTTCCTACGCAGGTGGCAGAAACGCAATGGCACTGCAGGAGTCTGAACGGATCCATGGGTACCAGCCTTGTAATTTTAAGGGAGGAGTCTTCCTTATCTCGCTGCGCATGCCTTTTGCTCATGAAAGAACTATTGATGCATGTGGAAAATGGAGAGCTGGCTCCTGGCAACAGAACTTTACATGCTCTTTTTATCATCCTTGGATCTAGCTCGGTTTCTCTCCACTCCAGAGCCTATGAGCAAAAGCACTTACAAACGCAACTGTGATTCAGATATCAGGCATTTAACTGCTTTTTCTAGGTCCTTTCCTCCTCTAGCAGAAAGTTCACATCCTTTCCAAAAGAAACAGTCTCCTGTTCTCCTTCCAGTGTCTGCTCTTGAGTGCTCTGCTACTCAGTATATAACGGTATTTATTCATGTGTCCCCTCCGCACCCTCTCCTTGGAGTGATGCCTGCCTGGCAGTGATATTTAGCAGGTGACTTATTTTTTGCAGCTTCCAGTCTCAGGAACCCACAGTCTCGCCCAGGTAGAACTGGCCAGCATTTGGGGAATTTCATTATTTTTCTTGGGGAAAGAAAAGATTTGTAACACAAATTAAGTGTTACTGATTTTTTTTTTATTTGCAGAAAAATATGCTCATTCAGCCACAAATTTGTCTATTGACACATTAAGCATCTAGTAAATCAGACTTTGCAGTAATTTTTTTGATAAAAGTGTCCACAGAAATAGTTCAAGGCTGTTGCAATGCTTGGTATGCTTCATATCTTCCCAAAAGGAAGAAAAATATGAAATTTCAGTCTCGTCTCTGACATACTAATTTTTTCGGCAGTTCTGCCCTGCTGACAGCACGTCTCCTGTGTTCCTCCTCAGTGCTGCTTTCTCTGTGGCTAATGCAAAGATCTTCCCTTCCTCTCCTATTTAGAGGGATCACAGTTGACTTGTGTTTAATCCAACAACTAATTACTTAAAAAATGAGGCTGTATAAACACAGTCAATAGCAGCACGGGGCATTTATGTGTCTAAGTAACAAGCTCAATGGCAAAGCCCACGCCCCCATGCCCTCTCCACTCCTCATCATCTCCTTAGCAGGGATTGTATCAAGAGCTGGCAGACATTATATGCCAAGACATTCACAATACGCCAGGGTCTTACCCCTCAGTTCATTTCCTAACAAATTCAGCCAACCTAAACATTTGCAGTTTGTCTGAAGGTCTATCCAAGTGCCCACAGCCAGGATATGACTGGCCTTCACCCTGTCTTTCCTGAACTCCTGGATGCACAAAACCCCTTCACCTGTGTGCCACCGGCACCATGGCCCTACAGCCAAAGCTGGCCTGGGCTGCAAAGCCATAGTTTCACATGGTGTTTTGGAAGAATAATGAGAGCTTCTAAGACCATGGTTCCTGTGCCCGCTCTGCCTGGCCTCCCTGCCTGCCTTGCTTACAGTCGAGGGGAGGATTGCGATACCTCTGCCAGCCCCAGCGTGCTGTCAGCGGTGGTGTGAGCAGAGGCTGCAGAACCCTTTCCGCCCCCACCAGCCTTGGGCCGAACTCAGACCCGGCTGCTAGAGGCAGCCTCAGTCGGTTGCAGAATCAGTGCCCCCTTCACATCCATTTTGTCTTGTGGCCAGCCTCCTGCTTGGCCAATCCTCTCTCAGGGCCTGCAGGTGCATTTTAAACACACAAGGTGCAGTGGTTTCAGCTGTTGTCTCCTGTGGTTGTGCGTGCAAGCAAGGGCTGGATAAGGTGCCGTGCATCGGGGAGCGACAAAGCAAACCTCCGCTTCCAGCTGGGGCAGGCTCCATGCCTGCACTGAGTGTGCTGGAGCTTGGCGGTGCACAAGGGGCAGGCAGTAAAACTTCCCGGGACATCCCAGTCCTGCTGGAGCAGAAAGACCCTTTGGTGTTTGCAGATGGGCAAACAAAATGCCGGTGTGTCTCTCCCAGGGCAAAACAAGGGCAGATCTGAACAAGGCTCCCCTTATTCTTATGCTTGACCTTCAGCGTTGCTGTCTGCAGATACATTTAGGATTCTCTTACTTGTAAACTGCGGATATACTTAGAGCTTTTGCATTCCCCTGGGTTCTCCTGGATGAGGAGGGTAGGGTGTTGTGGTTTAACCCCAGTTGGCAACTCAGCACCACGCAGCCGCTCGCTCACTTCCCCCCCACCCAGTGGAATGGGGGAGAGAACTGGAAAAAGGTAAAACTTGTGAGCTAAGAACAGTTTAATAGAACAGAAAGGAAGAAACTAACAACTACAACAATAACAACAATAAAGTGACAAAAATAATAAAAGGATTGGAATACACAAGACAAGTGATGCACAATGCAATTGCTCACCGCTTGCCGACCAACACCCAGTTAGTTCCCCAGCAGCGCTCCTTCCCTGGCCATCTCCCCCAGTTTATATACTGGGCATGATGTCCCATGGTATGGAATACCCCTCTGGCCAGTTTGGGTCAGCTGTCCTG
>JAVKLA010000053.1:38498867-38516791 GCA_034782735.1 Sagittarius serpentarius
CTTGACTTAGTCTAAACACGACTTAGCAACAACTGAAAACATCAGGGTGTTATCAACATTCTTCTCATACTAAACCCGAAACACAGCGCTGTACTAGGAAGACAATTAGCTCTGTCCCAGCTGAAACCAGGACAGTGAGGGCAGTGCTGTGTGCCCAGGCACAAGGTCAGGGTAGAAGCTCTGCAGAGTCCTGATAAAGCTTCCTTGCTCCAGCTACACATTTCTGTCTTGGGGTAATTGCTCTGCCCACAGACCATCTTACAGACTTTGAACGCTGAGAAACTCTGCCCTGGGGGTACAGGCGGTTTGAAAACCAGTGCTTATGAAATGGGGGAGCAGGCAACCTCTGCTTATGCAGCACCAGCGCAAAGCCCAAAGGGCAACAACTTCCTCACCCCTGGGAGCGGCAGCATCTGGTGAACACGCTCCCCTGGGAGCTGGTGCCATAGGCTGAACTGCTCCCTAGGGCTGAAATTAGTAAATCTACATTTTCCCCACAGTCATGACGCTTCTTAGGTAGTTTCAAGCTAAGAAGTGTTTGTGCAAGAGTGCAGGTCTTCACCTTAGCACAGACACATCCTTAGACATGAAAACCATGGGCCTTGAGTTACAGGTAGGTCTGACCGCAATTAAGAGGGGAACAGCAAGGTGCTGCTGACATTCAGAGAAGGATTTATGTTCTGGTTTTTTGTGTACATCTCACACTACAGATGCTCAGGCACTGGGTGACAGTCTTTCTGCTTAATAGGGGAAACAGAGGACAATCCCGCTTAATAAATGACACACATGTGCAAGCACACAAGTACAGTGATTCAGAAAGGCTAATTCCTCCAGACTAAGAAAATGATAAGCAAATTATAAGCAAACAGGAGGAAAGGCAAAGACAGAAGGCTAATGGAAATCAATGATTTTTCAAGCCAAAATAATCACAGTCCCACAATCAATAAAGAAGATAACATTGGCTAAAATCCCTTCCAGACTCTGTGGCAAAGTGAAGGCTCCAATTAGAAATAAAAAAGCGCCATATGCCAAAGAGGGAGAGGGGAAGCAGATCAGAGATGATAAAAAATATAAAGTTCTGAAGTCTAGAAGATTGGTAACTGACAAAAATTATAAAAATAAGTGCAAATGATAAAAATATCAGGGAAAACAAGGACTTTAAAAAAATATGCCAAGAACAAAGACCTTCTTCTGCTGGACCAGAGGACAGCGATCCCATGATGAAAAAGTAGACAACGGCAGGAAGGCGATTCCTCCAGTCCCTCTTCCCCTGCAGTCTCTGGAGCAGCGGGAAGGGAAGCTATGCCAGACTACCTCCACTCCTGTCACGCTGCCACCCCGCTTAGGAGATTTTCCATCCTCTGGCCCTGCTGCACACGTGAACTGTAGAGGCTTCCTTTGCTTTGGTCCCCGCTGAACTCCTCCTGCTGTTTATCACTTGGGCCAGCAGAGAACAACAAATTTCCCCACAGAGAGGCACGCTCGGTCCCCCCGAGGGATGGGAGCTTGCCATTTACATCCTCTACAAGAGACCTGTTCTCCTTTGAACACAGACAAGCTGAGGTCTTGATTCACTGTGTTTTTACAGTCTGGCATTTTATGTGCTAGTCTGCCAAGCCCTTTTTCTAGCAACCACATTAATACAGGCAGGGGACAATAGCTGTAAGACATAAGCAGCATCGAGGCATTCATCTGTATGGCTGCCTTTACAGTGTATATCCCACTCAGCCGCTCATGAAATGCTTTTGAGCACCATCACAGAGTCTAAGCCTGCCAAAATGTGGATGGCTATTAAAGTAATTTATTTGAAATACGGCTTTTGCTTCCCTTTTGCTCCCCATGTCATAGCATTACAGAGAACGTGCCTAAATCAGCTTCTCTTCTCCATTACACACTTTTAGTTTGACAGTGGGGTGAAGGGCTCTGTCATTCTCCCTGCATTAGTCCCCTATCGACTGTGTGTGTGCAGAAACAAGGCACAGCAGGGCTACGAGCAATTACGAATTTAAAAATCAAACACCCAGGCAGGTGTTTTCAAAACCTTCAGCTCCTGCAGGAGGCACTGCCCACTAACAAGCTCTCAGCAGCCCTTCCCCAAGGTTTTGCAGACAGTCAGTGACAGGCCCATCCCTGCAAGAATCACCTCCCTGTGTGAAGGATAAGGGCAGCCCCAGGGGATTTCTTACCTACAGGTTTGGTACACAAATTATCATGATAGTGACATTCCCTGACAGCCTTCAACCGTGAGCCAAAGTCACCAGCCAGGTCTCCAGTACTCTCTTGCGGCCAACGCATCTCCCGCTTCCCTGGAGGCCGAGTCCCACAAGAGCGCTGGTCCTGGCCTCGCACCTCCTCCTGCCCGGCCGGTTCCTGGTGCCCAGCCGCAGGCGGGCGGCTCAGCGGGACCCTGCAGGGTGCGACGCAGAGGTCCCGACAGCACCGCCAGCATTCGCACTAACCCTCCAACCCCCCCAAAGAGGATTTTAAAGCCTGTTGCTGGTTTTGCTGGGAGTTTGATTTAACTTCGTAGTGACCTGTGTTCCTCCCTGCAACACACCAAAGGATTCCTCTGTGAACTGTCAAGATCGGCTCTAATTTTTTTTTCTCGCTCTCCTAAAAGAGAGAGAAAGGGTATCAGAGACAGAGATTTCCATGCCAGATGCATTGCTTATCTGCTTTGTGTAGCAGGCCATGGAATATTGGATCAGCTCCTGATAACACCTGAATAGATTTCCCATCCCACACCTGGAAGGTTCTTGGGATGACTCAGCTGAGTACACACCGACTCCTCGGGTGCTATGAGTGCAGCTATAATAAAAACCAGCTGTGGCTCAGTTTGGAAAAATATCCATCTGTGTTGTCCAGGACTGACTGCAACTGGAAATACCTTTAAATAACTAAAGTAATCCATCTTATTCATAGGCTGCAGCAAACTGCTGTTCCAGAATGGGCTATGCTTAGTGGGCACCATATTATCCTGTGAACAGGATTTATTACAATGGATATAAAAACCAGTGAAGCTGTTCTTAAAACATCTTCCACCAAGGCATGCCTCTGCCTAAAACTATGGAAAATGCGAGATGTGGGCAGCGTATTGGAAAGGTGCGAGGAAGGCAAACCAAGGAAAGCTGAATCCAAGACACCGTTAATAGTTGTTGGAAGTAAACCTCAGAGAAGGCACCTTTCAGTCTCTTTTCAGATGTGACAGAGAAGCTGGAGCTACGAACAAGGCTCTGTGTGCTTTTCAGTTTCTTCCCTACATTTTGGAACACTGGAACTCCTCCATTTGTCAACAGACTGAACTGTACCAGAGGGTGCCCAAATCCATCACCTGTGCCTCCTCCTGTGTGGTACCCATCACAGAACTGAAACAAAGCTCTTGGCCACAGCTTCTCAGAGAAATAAAGCTACACAGCTCTCTGTATGTTAAAATGACGGGGCAGCTGCTCTTTCACCTGCTGATTGCTACTAAAGACCATATGATCCTTTTGATACCAGCTGAGCAGGTCTGGGTTCAGCCTATGATGCTTGACAGGAGAGCTCACCCACATGCAGGACCACAGGTGACCCACCAGCATTCTTCTTAAGTCAGCAAAAAGAATTCCAGTGATTTCAAGACTTATTTCAACAATTTGCAAGTACCCTGATGACTAAAAGGTTTCTCATATAGTCTTAAAAATCTGAAAGGGGTCCTTGTAGTGAAAGGTCAAGCAATATTATGAAACCTGACAAAACATCATGAGTGCTGCTTTTTTTATTTCTGGTAGCAGAAGACATGTAAAGAGGGATATTTGCACTCCACATTCGCAGGGCTGCTTGCACATTTGCTGAAGAAAAACTGAAGTGAGCTTATTCCATCCCCGCCCCTGAAGCAGGAAACAAGTATCCAGAGGCAGAGATGGGAGCTTAAACTACCTTTGCTATACATGTGCATAACAACACCCTCTGGGGTTACTTACAGGAGTTACTTCAGCAAGCCTGGTCCAAAGAGTCTGCCTACAGCCAAGCTAATGAGGACTTTGTACGGCTCCCTACAGTGTTTGAGCACATAGGCAGAAAATTGTTGCAAATTCTGAGTCCAGAGGCTCTCTTCTCCACTCTCCCTCAGAGTTTGAAAAGTCAGTATGTCCTGCTAATTAATAATATCTGCATAAATGAGTGAAGTCAGCATGGTAAGTGAAGTATTTCGCAAAGGAGAGAAGAATGAGTCAACAATGAAGAAGTGATTTTTAATATAATCCTCTTTCATTTACAGATCCTACATCCACCCTACAGAGAGAGGCTTGAACACCATGGACTCTAATATGGAAAGCTGCTCACCACTGACGGCTGGCAAAATTCACTGCAGCATTTTCCTAGCAAGGAGAGATGCCTGACCTCACTACCAAGTCTCCCTTTCAGCCATGCCTAGGTCAGAAGAAAGACCAAAACTGAAAACAGACCTTGGTTTTGCCCTTTGTGTAGTTTAGGTCAGGGCTTGATGTTTTTTGCTATTTCTGTAGATATTTGTAAGAACAACCCAGTGCATGTTTTACACTAGGATGAAGTAACAAGTAAGTTAGAGTAGCTGTGGTTAAAGGTCTTGCTCACTGCTCTGATTCTTGGCTTAAAAGCACAGCAGAAACACAGGAAAATGAAAACAAATGTTTCCAGGACTTGAACTGTGCCTGGTGGAAGAGCCATCCACTTCTCAGCCTTTGCTGGGATTGCTGCGCAAGTCAGCGGGAAGCACAGTGTCTTTCCCTGAGTTGCAAAGAGTCAGTTAGAGACAAGAGGGCTTCTAACTTATTAATCACCATCCACTCAACTACCCTGCCGCAGGACGAGATCTGTACTAGCTCTCCTTCACGTCCCACGTGTGAGGCTCACAGCAGCAGCCCCTGCCCCTGTGTGCATTAATTGCCATTTGCCAAGCCAAAAGCAGCTCCTGGAGCTAGACACCATCCAGCTTTTCATCTGCTGGTCCCCGACCAGTTTACTAAAGAGGTCAGTACCTTTGTACAGGAGGGCAGTGGAGACCCACAGACTAGTAACTAACTTGTAACTGAGGTGTAAATGAAACGGGTATTCAAGCCCCATGCACTGCTCTCCACATCATTCAGCCCCACTCACGCTGGTGCAAACCATCAGACCTTGCAGGGCGCAAGCAATTCAATTGGCATCACAGCATCTCTTTTTAACCAAAACTGTTGGAAACAAGATTTACTACAGATTTATTCCTTTGTCCTATCATAGATTAAAAAATAACAAATTTTATTTGCCACAAAAGGAGTGTAGAGGACAAGGATTTTTCATTTACATGAACATTTGGAGAGCTTTCAGAGCAAACACAAAATCCAATTTCCTTCCAGTTTTTCAGCTGCAAAAGAAAAAACCCAAACCCAAAACGAGGGATACCAAGAGATGACAACTGATGGAAGGAATTACAGCAGTCCATAATGTAAGCAGAACAAGAGGCACTGCTCACCTCGCTGATACAGAAGCAACAGCCCAGGCCCAGGCTTGCACCCAAACTTGCACCGTACCCATGCTGTAGGGACAAAGGCTTGTGCTCTGCCGTGTTTCAGGTGTTTAGAGAGGCTCCTGGGCATCCCGCACCAGCCTGGACTGTGGCTGCTGCACAAATCCTGTCCTCCCAGTAGGTAACTTGCATGCACCAAAACAAAAGCGTTTTCAGAGTGATTTGGCCCCATCAGTTTTCCTACCTGTTTCCATTTCTGATGATTTTGTGGCTTTCTCTACTCCTTTCTCTATTCCTTTTTTTGTTACATATGGTTATTTTTTAAAATAATCTGTTGTCTGGTGCATTATTCTGAACTGTAGCCTTCTAGATTCCACATTTCCTTTTTCTAAGCCTCCTGACACTGCTTACTGTTCCTGTTTATGCCTAATGCTGTCAGCTGCACAGTAATTACATCAGAAATGTGCTGGTTACTTGAACACGTGTGGAAATCATGTCCTTCTGTGTGTGCCACTCACATAGTAATTAAAATTTTGCAGTTCTCCTCCAGCCAGATGATGGTACTCATTTCTTTCTGGGATAAAACATCTTTTTTGTTGTTGTTTTTGTAAGTGCTCCTTGCATATTAGGATCATTTTTGAATAACTGGATGAGAAGAGAAAATTGCCAAGCACCACAAAGATAGGAAAAGGCAGACAGAAAACCTGCAGAGATTAGTAGAGCTCTGGAAGTTTTCCAGAGCAAAGCTGGAAGTTTGATCACTCACAGAAGAGGTGACAAAGGTGAGCGGCGGAGGGGAAGGTTGTTTTTCCCTTAGGGCTGCTTTCCTGTATTGAATTTCACATGCACACATGGGATGACTGAGCCCTGGCTGCTTACGGTGGCTCTCCGAAACGCGGCAGCGTGCCAGCGCACTGCCCTGCTGCTCTGCCTGACTGCCTGCAGGGCAGACCCTGCATGCACTGGTGAGCTCTACGTGTGGCCATAATATAAGTAAAGGCACCTCAGAGCCATGGGTGGGAGGAGGTGACGGTCCCTGGCCTTATACTGTCCCCTGTTGCATTGTAGAGGTCCATAGCACCACAAAGTGGCCTGGCCTCCCCAGGCAGCTCCCAACAGGGTGACTTGGAGTGGGAGTGCCTGGGGGACCCCACTGCAGACAGTGGAAAGCTTCTCGGCTTGCAAACAATCCATGCATCCTATGCAGGGTGTAAACCATGATGCTAAAATGCTGCCCAGCACAAGCATTTTGCAGTAACAGAGAGAAATTACAAAGCACCTTCAGAGAGAAACGACCTGGCCAGATGGCGGCCACGGATATGCCCTGTATCAAAAAACAAGTCAGAGTGATACTGACTTTCCCTCTTGATTCAAGTTGTCTCTAACACATTGTTTATAGAGTAATGATGAAAGAAATCATTTAAGAGGCATCAGTTGACTGATGGTTGTTGGTTGCCCTGCAATATCCCGAGGACCAGACCCACAAGGACTGGGGGCCAGTGCCTGGAAGTCCAGCAGCCAAGAGATGCACTGGAAGTCACAAGGCTTGGCACCACCTCCTAGTGACACGCCAGGCAGTGCAAACGCCAGAAACCTAGCATCACTCCTGAGAGGGAAATAATCACCACTTTCCCTGAGTGAAGGGAGAAGCAGCAACTGCAAGTCACATAGAGCAAATTCACCTTATCATCAGTTGTCACGGGAGAGTCCCCAGGCACTTTTGAAGAAGATGTAGCTGGAGGGAGGAAGCTTGTGTCAAAAAGCCCAGCAAGAGCAAAAAAATGAGCTGAGAAGGACATGCTTGTGATGTGGTGGGCAGAAGACTGAAGGCTTTGCTTATTTGAGGTGACTAGCTCGGCTGGTGGCTCTGCGGGCCAAGTGGAAGCGCACTACAAAAGGTGTGTCTAACTGGGATGAGCGTTTGACAAGTTTGTAACACAAGGACTCTGGTAACAAGGTAGCTGCTAATTTAATTTGTTCACTGGTGATGGGTACATGGGTTTCCTGTGTATTTACTCGGGTCTGCGTGCAGTCACAAGGAGATTTGCAAGATGTGAACATCTGCAGTTTTGAATTTCTTTTACAGCTACAGGAGGCTTTTCAGATTAGTGTTACCTGCAACTTGGAAGATTAAGGATTTTCTGCTCAGAAACCTTCCTGGGTATTAAGAAGGGAGGTGCACAGCAGAGTGAAAGAAGGGCTCCTTTCCTGGACTGTCCTCCTCATTCCCACACGTACAGCTCTCCATCTTGAGCGATCCCACCAACTTTGGAGGAACTTTTATGTCACCTCTGAAGCTGGGGGATCTCCAAAGCTCACTGAAGCCCAGGTGTCTCCAAAGACTTTGTACCTCATGCTTTCTTAGTTATCTGAGGACAGCCCCATTTCAAACTAAGTCCACCCACCTGCTCCTGGAGTGGGTGATGTTGATTTTCTCCAGCTGGTATAACCAGAAGAGTGGGTAGCATTGGCGGGGAAATATCTACAGGCCTGCTGTGGATGGGGAGCTGGGGGCTAAGTTTGCCTTAATACAAAGTGGTAAATTTGGCCCATTTCTGAGTATCTCTGCAGGAGTGAAGAGGCAGCCCCCGAGGCTGCTATCTTTCCTTTTTGTAATGGCTTTTGGTCTGGTAACATGAGTTAGCACTGAGACATTGTGCTGGGAAAATTGATAACAATATCCTCTCCTCTTTTGACCTGCTGCTGGAATTGTTCAGTGGTTGAAATAAGTCCTTTGATACTGTTCCCTATTGTTTGATGGCACGGGTTTGATAAGGTATATTGCAGTCAGTGGAGTAAACCAATTCTTACCAACTAATGAGGAGGCCTGCTATTGTTCTGGGATGATTTGCACTGCGATAATTTCCAAGGCATTTGGATGCAATGTTTAATTAATTCTGGTGAGTGATTTAAACTCCAGTCAATTGCTGCTAACCTGAGATAGGGCTATTTGTACAATTTCAGTATAATCATCTTCTTCCCTGCATTAATTAACACATGACAGCATTACACTGACAGCTTCTTAACACTTTTCTAACATTTCTTCCAAATCTGTCTCTCCCACTTCCCTCTGGACAATATGTCAAAAAAAAACCAAACCACCAACCCTCTTTTTGAAAGCCCTTCATTTTTTACCGTTGGATTTTGCTCTGTATGCAATGATACAGGCTCATACCAAGGCCAGTTGGTCCCTGCCTTGCTGAAAGATTGATGAAGAAGCAATGGGGTCTCACCAGCGTAGGAATTCATCATGAGATCCAGAAGCCACAAATACCTCTAATAATGACAGGACTTGGGAGATGTGAAGAACCTAGGGCAAGGCATCCATTTGGATGAGAAGTAACTGCACAGGTCAATTAGGCAATTTACTTTTTTGGGTACTATTGAAGTTGAAGTGGTCCATGCGCTGCTGCTATAGGGATACCATGCTTTTCATAGTCTATCAAGAATTAATATAGCTGTAATTGCTGGAAAACGTCTTTCAGTCTGTGGGCTTGTTTCTCATCATCTTTGTCTCTGCCTGTATAGTTCAGCAATAACTTTTTCATGAATTATCATAAGTATTACTCCACTTCCCAAACATGTCTGCAGGGGTTCATCTGAATTCCTATATATATTTTCTCAACCATTTTTAGCAAAGGCTTCTGCATTCTGTGTGATGCAGAGACCCAACTTCACCTCAGCAAGGAATGACAGTGAGTCCTCTTGACCTCACGTTCTCCATCTCATGGCATGGGTCAGATACATCCCAACAAATCTTAGAGGTCCAAGTTAGATACTTACCCTGCCTATGTTCCCTCTACAGTCATTGGAGCCTCCACATGGGTAATTATTTCACCTGATCTGTCTCCTGCTAATTTAGATGCTTGTTACCAAAAGTTAATCTAGGAAGGATCCAGTCCAAAATATATCTACAGGTTTTACTCCTTGGTCTTTTAGTTTTCTCTCCCTCATCTAATCATTAAGTCACTGCTGCAGCTTATACAAACAGCTCTCCAGAGATCACCTGGCTCATCCCCTGCCACAAAACCAGAACCTGTCCTTAAAGCAACTCTGCCACCACAAAAATCTCTGCAATGTGATTTCAAAGAGGTAGATGCAGGCTTTGGAAGAGGTTGTTCACAATCCACTGCTCAGAAATATCTCCCAATTGGCTGATGTGGCTTTGAAACTCAGCCACGTCTGCATGCTCACATCTGAAATGAACAGCAGCCTCCTGAGCCTGGGTTGTGCAGTGGTTGTTCCTCCAACACCCCTTCACCTCACAGTCCTTTGGCTGGCACACAATTTTCTGAGTCACTGGCACTTGTGCTTCTTGCCCTTGCACAGTGATTATCATCAGTAGTCCTTCCTCTCCTGCTGCCTCTATGTCTTAAAATAGCCAGTAGAGCTCTGCACCCTGCAGAGAGGATGACTTTGCTCTTAAACTATCTCCATGGCATGCAGGTAAAGAAATATAGTAATGAGTGTCTAAAGAGGAGTTCTCACAATAACCTTCTCAGGTTATTGTATTTCTTTTTGGGTTATTGTGGTGTGGAGGTAAGCGTGCCCCTCTTTGATATATCAAGCTTTGACTAACTTGGTTAAGAACAACCATGATGCTCTGGCCTTACCATCTCCTGGCCAATGGCTTGGACTGATGCCTTCATTGAGCTCAGCTCTTGAGTCACCAGGTATTCAGAGTTTCTGTAAAAATTAAGTACCAGCTGAAATTAGCTGTTCAGCCTTGCATAAATTTGCACAGAAAAACGCTAACAAGGAGAGTTAAAGCATTTTATTCATTCGAAAATTTTAAAGAGACCCATCTTATGCCTGGAAGTATCGAATATAAATTGCACAAAGCAAAAAGGTTTGACTAGCTATTTCCCAAGCGTTACTTCATAGAAGAGCATTTCTATTTACCCTGACTCACCAGTATTTTTGAATGCAACACACTGTAGCATTTTGCCCCTTCTGTTGTGGTTCCTAAAATGCTAATACCTTTTAGACAAGCTGCAGGTCACTTTGCATTACATCTCACTGGTGAATTAAATTCTCACCACATTATGCTCCAGCAGGCCAGCAAATGTAATTGGAGTGCTTGAAAGTTAATCATAAAAAATATTTTCACAGGGGTCTACAAATAATATTCATTAAGATACCCTCAGTATTCTGTGTAAAGAAATAGCCTGTAACAGAGATCTACCCTTGTAAAGCTGTTGTGGAAAAAAAATAGACATGAGTAAAGAATGTTTCTGATAGAGGAAAAAATAACTAAGTAGATGAGTATCTGAGAAGTACAGCCTTGTTATGAAAACACAGGGCTGGGAGATGGATGTCCGCACTATATTTCCAGCCTGCCCTAGATTTCCCATATGACTGTAGACAAATTGCTTGCAGTGTATTTTTAAAACTGGCCTGCAATTTTGGGGTGACACTTTCTGAAGACTGACACTTCCTCTTGGCTCCAGAGGCACCAATGCTGCCTTTAATCTTGAAAACCTGAGGCCAAGGCTGTATTAGCTTTGCCTGTACTGCTCTGAGAGAGCGGTCTGCAGAGCGGGCTTCGGCACAGCGTGCCCAGCCTCCTGCCCACCACAGTCCACGTGGCCAAGTCCCGGCTGCCTGCTGACAGCCTGCCTGGGCAGCTCTGCCAGGAGGGTTTAGACATACTCCTGCTCTGTCTGGCTGGACCTGTCAAAACAGATCTGTTGGTTTTACTCCATGTTTAACTAGCCTGATCCACCTGACACTGCTGAATGCCAGGGCTCAGAGCTCCAGCACGGTAGCTCCCCAGCTCATACACATGGAATAGCAAGGGGTCCAACGTGGCCAGTTTGTAGGGAAAGACCTAAGCAGTGGTAATCCTAAACCGAGGTCATTCTGCTGTAGGCTTTGATCATATAAAGTGGTTAAAAACAAAATAACCAGTCACTGGTATTATAAACTGGACATTCGAATTTAAAGATGGTTTCCAGCCTTGGTCTGTATCTCAGTTCCCTCACTGGTACCAGGAGGCTGGTCTCACTAATGAACTTGCAGGCTGCAACAGAAAGCACTAATATTTGTGAAGTACCCAAATACCAAAGAGTTCCAGAGACATGCTCAGGAGAAAGCGAGTAGTGTGGTATTCAGAGCAGGGTTTAAAGATGGGTGTTAAATAAGACGCAGGACCCTTCCACTGAACAATAAGGATAGAAGAGGTTATTGACTAGCTGCTCACTAATTAAGCATCATCCTTTCTGGGTGCTAAATGAGGCAGAGGACTAGAGGAAACAATGTGTGCAATTACAGCCTGTCTTCAAATGCATATGCATGGAGGGGTCTGAATTAATGTTGTACAAACAATATTAGTGCTGACATTACCTGGATGTTAAATGCTAAGTTTCCAACTACTTTTCTAACATACTTTGTTAGGTAGCAGTTTCTCTTTTCTAATCTCGTAGTCCACAGCATTATTTGGACCAAAGCAAACGCAAACAGAACGGAGATAGCAAATGCTTCCTTCTATTCTCAAACAGCAGTTCTCCTCCACTTTACACTGGTGGGAAATACAGTATCAAACACATGAGAATGGGGCCCTTTGCATCAGCGCTGGGAAGCCAAGAACTGGGGTCTCCCAGAATCACAGTTAATAATTTGGGTTGGGACTTGACTGTGTCTTTGTTTTCCTAGTTACACAGTAACAATGCAGAATCAAGGGATTTTCAATGCCTCACTAATGTTTGGTGACACCATTCATTAAGAACCTGGGAAGAGCAGCTTTGCAGTTTGCAGCTGAACACCTGATTTCTTAGTCCTCACTCGGTCATAATCACCAATGATTGACTGGTCATATTACCCCCAGTGCATGCAGCCCTGCACACAAATGCCAGAATATGAAACGGCAAAACAAGTCATAGCGAGAGGATCAGGTTTTGCTACAAGTAGGAAAATCCCCCTTAGACAAGACTCTTACATGCTGCCATGGACCACAGTCAAGGAAAAAATTAATGCACTGGTGTCAGATATTTCTATATTTCAGCTCAAAAATACTCTCCAGGAAGAGCAGGAGAAAAAAGTGAGAAGGCAACAACCTAAAAAAGGAGGAAATCATTTATAAGAGATGGGCAGTTCACATTATCTCTAAGAATGAATAGACCCAGTCAAATGGCCCCTCTGATACAGCACAATAGTCTATTGTCTTGGTGCCTATAAATCAGCCTCTCAAAGCCTGTGCTTTGAGGGCCAGATGTTCATTATTAAACACTGTCCTGTGGTCCCTCTTGCGTTTCCTCACCAACCCTGTTCTGCGCCATGCACAGGAGACTGCTGCTGCTCCTGGCTGGATAAAGCCATGGTGGTGACTGATCCTGGAAGGGCGCTTTAGGAACCACCTGCCCGACAGTGGTTACTTCAGCTCCGCGCTGCATTACATTGCACTGCATTAAATTCTGATTCCCACTGATGCCCATCACGGTGCACCAACCCTAAGCAGTGCTCACATGCTGCCAGGACAGAGCTCTCCTTCCCGCATTTGACTTGTGTATTGGGTTTGCGTGGCAAGGTTTTGGTAGCGGCGGGACTACTGGAGTGGCTTCTGTGAGAAGCTGCTAGAACCTTCCCCTGTGTCCGACAGAGCCAATGCCAGCCGGCTCCAAAACAGACCCGCCGCTGGCCAAGGCTGAGCACATCAGCAATGGTGGTAGCGCCTCTGGGATAATGGATTTAAGAAGGGGAAAAAAGTTGCTGCAGCACAGAAACTGCAGCTGGCGAGAGGAGTGAAAACATGTAAGAGCAACAGCTCTGCAGGCATGCAGGTCAGTGCAGAAGGAGGGGCAGGAGGTGCTCCAGGCACCGGAGCAGAGATTCCCCTGCGGCCCGTGGGGAGGACCACGGTGAGGCAGGCTGTGCCCCTGCAGCCCAGGGAGGTCCACGCTGGAGCAGATCTCCACCTGCAGCCCGCGGAGGACCCCACGCCAGAGCAGGTGGGTGCCCGAAGGAGGCTGTGACCCTGTGGGAAGCCCGTGCTGGAGCAGGCTCCTGGCAGGACCTGTGGCCCCGTGGAGAGAGGAGCCCAGGCCGGAGCAGGTTTGCTGGCAGGAGTTGTGACCCCGTGGGGGACCCACGGTGGAGCAGTCTGTGCCTGAGGGACTGCAGCCCGTGGGAAGGACCCACGCTGGAGCAGTTTGTGAAGAACTGCAGCCCATGGGAAGGACTCACGTCGGAGAAGTTCAGGGAGGACTGTCTGCCATGGGAGGGACCCCACGCTGGAGCAGGGGAAGAGTGTGAGGAGTCCTGCCCCTGAGGAGGAAGGAGCAGCAGAGATAAAGTGTGATGACCTGACCATAACCTCCATTCCCCGTCCCCCTGCACCGCTGGGGGAGGAGGTAGAGAAAACTGGGAGTGGAGTTGAGCCAGGGAAGGAGGGAGGGGGGGGGGGAGGTGTTTTAAGATTTGGTTTAATTTCTCATTGTCCTACTCTGATTTGATTAGTAATAAAATAAACTAATTTCCTCAAGTCAAGTCTGTTTTGCCCATGACAATAATTGCTGAGTGATCTCCCCATCCTTATCTTGACCCACAAGCTTTTAGTTACATTTTCTCTCCCCTGTCCAGCTGAGGGGGGGAGTGACAGCAGCTTTGGTGGGCACCCAACGTCCAGCCAGGGTCAACCCACCACACCTTGTCAGACAAGTCCGCACAGTGAGGAGATCTAGGTTCTTGCCTCAGTTAATAGGATCACCTCCTCCTAGATTGCAGCAAGATCATCTTGGCTTGCAGGTTTATCTTTAATATATTTGGAACCTAAGAAAGCTGATAGGGTCATCTCCAGCTGAGAGTGCCATATTCTGATGAGTACAGGAAGGTTATGATTTTCTTTACAAGAAGGTTTATGATTTTAAAGCACTTTCCTGCTTGAATGGTGTGCAGCATCATAAAGACATAAATGGTTTGACATGCTACCAAATGTGCAAAATGATTTAAAGCCAGCAAGAACTTTTCCCCAAGGGTAGGCTCTGCTCTCCAGTACCCGCCTGCAATACAGCTGCAGCATATAAGGTGGGTAAAGGTAGTTTTATCTACACCTGGGCCAGCAGGCAGAGTTTGGATCTGAACTTCCCAAAGGCCACAGTCTGCTGAAGAAGACATAGTGCTGTTCGTGAAGCTGGGCTGTCAATCATGGACAGCTTTTAAGATTTCCCTTCCTCTCAAGGGTGCTAGGTACCAAGACCCTTCCCTTTTCAGGGTGCCAAGGTTAAAAATGCCCCTAAGAATCTTTCACTGAACCAGGCTAACCTGGGACATACAAATGGTAAATCCAAGCAGTTTTAGGCTCATTGGCTATTTGTTTACCTTTGGCTTTTTACTCAGCTTGGGCAAAGAGCAGAGAACAATTCATTTCTCTTGGCTCCAAGTCAGCTTCTTCCGCTGCTGGCAGAGGGAGGTGGTGTTTACATTACAAGACACAATGTAAAACTCTGGGTGGTAACCCAGAGGAGGGCAATAACTTTTTTAATAAGTGTCTATCCCCAAAACTGGCTACCTGGCCTTAGAGAGAGTAAATATTTTGCCAGTGCCCTCTGTGGGAGAGATCTGGAGGGTGACAGGATAAGTCCTCAAAAGGTCCTGCAGTCATACCTGTATACAGGCAGTACCTTCAACTGTTCCAAATAGATGGCTTTTGCTCAAAAATCCAGTGCTTGGAGAGGTTAGGATGTCAGACTTGCGTTATCCTGTCCCCAGAGACTGGCTTTTCCTCCTCCTCTTTGCAGCTTGCTGACATAGTTCATATTTGCTCACTGGGTTGCTGGACTTAAAAGTTTCTTGTTCAGTGATCTGTCTTGCATAGAAATAAATTACTCTTTTTCTCCAACCCCTTGCTGTTTCCTTCTCCCTATCACAGGGCAGCAGGGCTGGATTCACAGGGCTGGTGGGATCACTTGTGCAGGAAACATTGTGTCTGTGCTCCCAGACACCCTTGAGCACATTGCAGTCCAGCGGGGCTCTTACTCAATCGTGCTTTACAAAAAGGTGCACAGAGGAAAAATTAAAGCCCCGAAAGAAATGGCATGAGCTGGTGGTAGGCATATGTCTCTCCTTGCGAAGTCCTCATAAAAAATAGAAGCCAAAATTCTCATGCAGGCAGTGTTTGGCTGAAGGTGAACTTTAATAGAATGAAGTCTGGCCACACAGAGCATCTGTGGCAGTATGTGAAAAACTGTGATTTACTAAGCAAGAGAAATAGAAAACAAATTTCATGCTGTGGATAAGGACAGACTGAAACAAAAAGCTGCCTGGGTGCAGAAATCAGAAGCTCTTAAGACCTGATACTGTTAAAGGAAGATGCTGCATTTGGGAGTAACTGTCTCATCTGAGAGATTAATAATGAAGAAAACATTGGTTATAATATATGGGAGGGAATACATCCATCCTCTTAATGACAACAAGACAGATCATTTTCCCAAAATTCATGCCACTTTTGGCTGTAACTGAGGAGGAACTGGGGATTGCTCCAGAGCATATGGACCAAGTGTGCGCTCCAATGCACATCCTCTTGTGAACATGCCACAGGCTATGATTAAGTGTCTAAAAGCATTTGCGAACAGAAAAATGGTATGTGTCTGATGTGGCTGTGTCCTACTGCTTCTGCTTTGAGAAAGGATTTATGAAGTAATACTGGTGCTGTGCAACTTACCCGCATGGTTTCTAATGCCTCCCACTGCCTGCACACAGCACATCACTTACATTTCCATCTTTTTGGAGTCCTGATTTATTCAAAGGCAAACATGTGGGTCTGTGAGGATTTCCTTCCTTGTGTTCAGTGCCATTTTCCATAGTAAACACCTGGATTAATTTGAAAGCACACACAGAGAGACATTCCAGAGATCCCACACAGAAAGACCTCTATACCTAGAACAAACTGGAAAGTGGCTTTCCCAAATCCGGGCCCTCTTCAGGGTTCACATCCCACCTGTACGTACCTTACAGCTCTCCTGCCTAGCGTACAGGCCTGGAAGCAAGAGGGAAGCAGAGCCACCACTGCAGGGCTGAGAAAGAAAACAGAGGAAAAACAACAAATCAGCCAGATGAAACAGGAAAGAAGACCTTTTAAGAGCAGCACCCCAGAGCAAATACCAGTTCTGAACTAAACCCCTCACTCCTCCTGGAGCTCAAAGCAGTGCTCAGAGTTCACCTCCATATTGTACAGCCTACACCTACCTCTAATTCTTCTTCTGATCCTGCTCTGCATATTTCCACAGTCCGCTCTGACAGAAAAACCTCTCCAGTTCCTAGGTCTGTCAGTGTATTGCTACCCCTCCCCACTAAAGTTCACGAACTGCGCTACATACATTTCAGTCTTTTGGCATTTCCTATAGAAACCGGTCCCTTCAGGCCTGTTTTTGTTGGCACTTGCCTCTGTGTTTCTCACCTGCTGCTGAGCGGACACACATGCTGCAGGTTTAAGAGCAGCAGAGCCCTGAGAAAGGAAGGACTGTCCGTGCCCCCAGCTGTGCTGCTGAATGCCCTGGGCTGGAGGTGGTAATACTAGAAGGAAGTGGGGAGTCGGCTCCTCAGCCTGCTGAGCCTTGCTGCAGCAAGGGGAATCCCTCGCTGCTGGCGTACCCGGCGTACCCAGCCCCACGCTCTTCCTTAGGGTTTGCCCGTCACGGGGCTGGGACTGCTGATGGGTTCCAGCCCTGTTTGTTGTGAGGTTTTGCAGGAAGTGGAGGGACTGGCGGAGGAGAGGCCCAGTCCTGCCTGGCCCAGGATGGGGTGAGTAATTGGGAAAGGCCCATCTGCCCCAGCAGCGCCAAGCGTGGCACCTGGGAAATGTGCCCGAGTAACTTGGTATTAACTAGGGATGTGGATCTCCTGAACAATGTGCTGACAATGTGCCTCATAGCAAAGCCTGCAGACTCTCCTTGGCAGATTAGCAGGGAGAAAAGCAGAAGCTAATGGTGAATCTGTCAGGAGCCAGGAAACACGGGTATGTTTGTATTCAGGTAGCAAATGGTAAAAAAAATTCTCTGAGGAAAGCATTTTTTCCCTGCTTTCTTGTCTTTCACTCCCTCACTGACTGCCTCTGCCTGCTTCCTGGGGGCTGAGAAGCCCATTGGATGCTGTTCAGGGGTATAAATGCCTCCTATCCTCAGAAAGTCACTTTTCACAACTATCTTTAGACCTGCTGTTATCAGAGACAAAGCTAAAGTCATCTCCCAGCACTGGGCAAACAAGTCCCCTCCGCTTCTTGAAGGCAGTGTGGCTCTAGGCAGCAGCAGGTCTTAACATCACTTTTTCATAGCTGCCACCCTGGGATTCAGCGTGTGGCTGCACAAAGTTGCAGATGACACCAAGCTGAGTGGTGTGGCTGACACACCTGAGGGACGGGACGCCAGCCAGAGGGACCTGGACAAGCTTGAGAAGTGGGCCTGTATGAACATCATGAGGTTCAACATGGCCAAGGGCAAGGTCCTGCACCTGGGCCGGGGCAACCCCTGGC
>JAVKLA010000053.1:38516891-38542372 GCA_034782735.1 Sagittarius serpentarius
ACAGGGGGGTTGGACTTGATGGCCTTTGATGGTCCCTTCCAGCCCAAGCCATTCTATGATTCTATGACTCTATGAAGTCTAAGTCACAGCAAGGGAGGAATGGGACCAAGATTTGGGTGATGTGATGGGTGATGTGAGTTCCCTCATGGCTCTGCCACTGACCCAGTCTATGATCTTGCTCATGGTACTTTGTTATTTAGCTTTTCCAGCTGCCTTTTTATTCAGGGGGGTTGAGGATTGTCTCTGACTGCATCTGTACAATCAGCAGCACACTAGGACCCTGTTAGAGAGCCAGGACTCTTGCCCACATTTACCCCTACAGTAGTGTAGAAAAATTGGATCTCCAGAGATTGGCACATGCAAATATGAGCTATATACGTGCAAACAAACACACACACAAACCCGGCAGGCATGAAGATGGAAGGGAAACACCACTAAATAGCTGAGCACGGGTTCTTGGAAGTTCCCTCTCAGGCAATGAAAAGCTGTTGGGAGTTTCCTATCAGGCAGCCTAGAGGTTTTCTCTCAAACTCCTTGCAGGGTGCTACAAGAGGAGCCACTTCACTGGAATAAGGCATGCCATAGCTATTTCACTTGGAAAAGCCCATTGTAAAATGAACATCCCCATTTTGGAAAGTCATTCACAACCAAGTAGTAAGGAACTTTTTGAGTGTCCTTGTGAATGTACTTCTGCCTTCCAGCTCTCTTAATAATCTTAGTGTCACACTGGTGGCAGACAAAAGGCAAATTCAGAACCTCAAAGCTCAGGCAAGAAATTTGGAAGCAAACCTGGGTGTTTTGTAATGATACCTCTTTGCTTAACTGTATATAGAAACAGTATACGTGATCTATACCATAACCCATGTGCACTGGCTGGCTGTTAGAGCACTAACACAAGCTATCTGTGCTTGTGGCTTGAGACCATTTGAGAAGATGAGCATGCAAAGGAAGCACAGGTCCAAGAGCAGAGTCCTGGGGGCCTAGGACCTCCGGTCAGAGCGCCAGGTGCTGGTACAGGGCAGTTACCTGGGACAAATCAGGCTTTGCCATCTGCCACGGAGAGCTGCAGAGCTGAGCTGGAGGACGAGGGAGGAAGAGACCAGAAGGACTTTCTTCTGCAGGCTCCAGGGAGCTCACATAAGCTGCAGAAACCATTTGAATTGATGTGTAAAAAGGAGACTGAGTGTCTCTGAGGGTCACAGGAGGAACAGGAGAAAACATTGGAACAGGCTCCTTGCAGTTATGCTCCTGACACAGTTCATCAAAGGAATGGCATCTTCATTAGGGTCAGTGCCCCTTAGAAAAAGGGCCACAGCACCCACTTGTCTCAGAACAAGCATTTCAGGGCAGCTGCAGACTCAGATTTGGGCTCTCTTGCAAAGGTGTACTTTGCTGCTCTACCAAACATCCTTTTTCGAGGAAACTCAGTTTCTACAAACATAATGATCCTTTTTTTGCTGAAACGTTAGAACAGTTCCCAAGCAGGGTAAGCTCTGCCAGCAAGATCATTTGTCTGCCACCCTAGCTATGTCTGCATGAAGGCTTCTGTTATTAAAAAGGAAAGGCAAAGCCCTACCAATGCTGTGATATGACCAGACATTTCTGGAGTTGATCTCTTCTGATATAGGCACAGCAGCCTTGCTCAGAGCAAGGTTACAGATGGGTTTTGGGTTGATGTAATTGCTGTGCAAGAAAGAGGCTCTGTATGAACCAAGGGCTGCGATATCCATGCATCAGGCACAGGAACTTCATCGCTTGTGCTAAACTAGGTTGTCCCTGATTTCCAGCCTGGGCCCAAATGCCTCCCCTTGTGTGCTTAGTCCTCTATTAGGATAAAAGTGCCTGAGAGCTGTGCCCATATGTCTCCCTGCCATATGGGATTAGCTACACTGGTATAAAACAGCTTTATACCAGGCTAATTTCCTCCATTCTGCCTTTTAAAGTAGTTAAAGCAATAGACTTCTGTGCATAGACAAGACTTGACATTCCTTTCATGCTTGGAAGGTTTTATTCACAGCTATAAAGGCCAGTCATTTTATCTTTTTTTTCCTTTGTTTAATGAAAGTCTGAGTCCCAGAGAAGAATCTCAGCAGCTTCAGAACTGTGCTGTGCATGGGGACCTGAGAAACAGAACCATTTCATGTTATGGATCAGCTAGAAATTATATGAGAGGAATCTTTTTTCATTAAAATTGGTTTGTCTTGTCCCCACAGCAGCCAGTGGCTGGCAGTTGACTGTGCATGGCATTTTTTTTATTCATGAGCTAGTACCAGAAACTGCCTCTGAGCAAAATCTAACTTCAGGCACAGCCTCAAGGCACATCACAGCATTCTTCCACCCACTCCAGTTTTCCCAGCGTAGCCATCACTCCTGCACCCAGATTTGGATCCAGCACTACGACAGACACAGATCTGGTTGGAATACACCTAGCCGAGGGCTAGACACTCCGCAGCTGGGAGTGAAGTTGACCAGCTGCAGCTGGTGGGGTTGTGGTATTTTTTGCCACTGACAGTCATTAAGCCCATCAGTTTTGATCAATTCCCTCCCCTTCCCTTTTGCTTTTTTGAGAATCTGCAGTGTCCACATTGGCTGCCACTGTTTTGCTCTGAAACCATGTCAGTCTGAAGGAATGAGGCAAGAAACAGTCTTTTTAATTAACTGGACTTCAGCTATATTCCTTATTTTTTGTGATGAGAAAAAAGAGTTTTCCTCTGGTGACCTTTCAGAGAGCTGGGCTATTTGAAACCAGAGCAGACCAGAAGAGCAGGTCTGAATATACTTGGAATAAATAGCTGAGACCGTGAGAGAGATCTTGAATGGGGAGGACTGGAAGGAGCGCTGCTGGAGCTGCCAGCCCAGGCGAGCATGGCAGAGAAGACTTGGCCCCTCTGTGGCAGAGGGTGGAGTTGAAATCACTGAATGATGACAAGTAGGAGCAGCCAGCAGTGGAAAGGGAAAGCCAGAGGGAGCAGCAAGAAGAAAACGTCCGGCAGACTTGGCTAGGGAAGGAGCGGCCCCTGAGTGAGTGGCTCCGGGAAAGGCCAGCGGGACGGGTAGGGCGTCTCTGTCCCGCAGCCTGCCCTGGGATGGGTGGTAAAGCCTGGAAAGTCTCAGTCGTCTTGAGTCAACAAAGTCAATTGGCTGCTCGTCCTCCGCAGCATTGGAGCCACTCACAAAGAGGGGCTAGATGTAGTAGCTATTTCTCCTTCTCTCTCTTACCCTCCCTTTGCCACCCCCACTCCCGTAAAACAGTGTTTTGGCAGGCCTGTTTGTTCAGTTGTGAGGAGGGAAGATGAGCTGGCTCATTCCCTGTCCCATTCACTTTCCCAGCGGGGATGCAGCCAGGTCCACGTGGGGTTGAGTGTGGAGCCCTACAGGAGTGGGCCAGCCCAGCCGCAGCCCAGGGGAAGGTCACACTTCACACTGAGGACATCTCTGAAGCTGCATCGCCTGTTTCCAAATCTTTGTCTGTGTGAAGGCAGCCTGGGAGCTGCAGTGGGGAATGTGGCGGCTGAAGGCAGCCCAGGTATCTTGGATCTGTTTTGTCATTTCCAAAGGGACCTTACCCTTTAATTACCTCCTAATTCGGTGAGAGATTACACAGTGAACCCAGGATGTTGTGACCTGTTTAATGTATTTATAATCTTGTGCCCTCTGAATGATGATATTTGTTTCCTAAAACAAAGTAGTATTTAGTGACAAATACAGAAGATCAGCTATTTCAGAAACTGTTAAAACTCGCTCTGTGTTTATGTGTGAAGTCAATGGAGTTGTTTATACTCAGGCCAGATTTGAATTGACCTACCAAGTCTAAATTGGCCAGTATAACTAGAAATCTTGACAGCTCCTTAAGGAAATTTAACCACACAATGATACTACCAAACCACAGAAGTCCATTCAAAAGGGATGACCACTGAAGAGCAGCAACTGGAACAATACAGCACTAAGAAAATGTGCTGTCACTGTCTCCCATAGAGCTAGCTAGAAAAAACTTATAAAAGCCTGCTAATGCATTGGATGAAAGGAGACAGAAGAAAGTTCAGACTACAGTGGACATGCTAAATATAGAGGGAAGAAAAGATGAGATGTTCCTAGACCAAGCTAGGTAGCTAAGCAACTAACCTACAAAGTGCCAAGCACAATTCCCCCCAAATCCCTCCAAGAACTGAAATGAACTGTTATAGTTGATATAAATCCTGAGTCACTGAGCAAAATCTCTGACAAAAAGAGGAGACAGAAAGAGAAAATAGCCACTAGCAGGTCTTTTGTATAAGTACACCAAACCCATAGTATACATTGAATCGGGGAAGAAGAAAAATCCATGACACATGCAAGGAAAGCAGTAATAGAGATGAACTCTAAAATGACTTGTGTAAAAGCCCAGGTGAACAAATTTTCAAACCATATAACCATGCTCCAGAAAAGACAGAGAAAGGACTATAAAAGCCCTTTTAGAAAACCAGATCAATCCATTACTTCAGGAGATTACTTAAAACAGTCTGTTTGTTTTGTTGTGGAAAGAGAGAAAAAATTGTGAGAGATAATTACAAATTTTCTTTATTTCTTCCAACTCTGAGGTATCTTCTTCAAACGGCATGTTTTAGCACATTTTTTAGCATATGCTTCCCCTCCAGAGCTCCTCTTCCTCAAAGCACTGCCTGCAGTTCACTGTTTCTCAGTGTGCCACGGCACATGTAGGTTGTGTGTGAATCCACAGCTTGCCTGTTCGCCCCAAGAAGCGGGGAGAGCAGAACACAAGAGGAAGGCCGACTTACCATCTTTCAAGGCTAAAATTTGGCAATCTCAGCTACAGCACTGACAGCATCTCCTGTGCTGACTAAATGTGACACTGGCTGGAAATTTTTTTTTAAAAGATGCTGCTATAAGCAGGTTTAAGCTAGTACTTGCCATGCTATTGCACAGCCCTGCAGGAAGTCTTTGCAGGCAAACCGAGCTCATTTAAGGTGGTGTGTGCGTGTGCGTTGCACTACAGAATGAGCTGAAAATCTTTGCCCCAACTTGCAGCACGTAAAGCATTACATTCCTTGAAACCGGCAAAAGTTCTACTACATCCAAACAGATACTTAAAATGTGGCATTTTACTCAAAAGAACAGAACCAGGGAAGGTGAATTTTCACAAGCAACATACAAAGCTCTGTATTTTCTCATATATGTGATGACAACTTTGCCTTTATTCAACATTTTATGAAAAAGCCAAATTCCAGATGTACAAACACTGGCCAAACCGCAAAAGCATAAAGGAGGTCAAAGATGCATCGTTAACTATATCAAATATTCCAGGCATAAGCCCCTGAATTTAATATTTCACAAATAGTTAGCAATCTATTTTACAAAGATCCGTAAAACACCTTCCCTTCTGTTCTGCTGCCAGTAGTGAATTTGTTAGCAAATTGTGTCCATTAACTCTGGTTAATGTAAATAGGGACATATATATACCCGAAGCCAGGAAAATAATAGGATCAGATTTATAGCTACTGCCAACTGGCGTAGCTCTGATGGCTTTGCTTCAGCTGTGCAGGTGACATTCAGCTCACAGAATGAGACACCCACTTTTAGGCATCTACAGGTGTGCATCGAAGTTTCCATTTCAGTCTGCGGAGATGTAATCAGCACTGATGGATAGCTAAATGGTGCTTTGAACTTCACTCACCATATGGAGTAGAGCTCCACTAATGTACCCCTGGATGCCTAAATCAAGTTACCTTACTTCACAGATGAATCTTCCCCCAGCTGAGGGTCTGATCTGTAGCATGAGGAATATAAAAACAAGCCTGCTGGGATAGATCTGTGCCCATTGCCCTCTCATTGGCATGGCCAGTGCCTCATATTCAAAAGAAATGGGCATAACTCCTACACATACGGGAAGGTGTTGTCCCTCTCTCTGGACCATGAGCTTCCATCTCTCATCCTGTTCTCTTTTTCCAGACATTCATATCAATTACTTAAACAGCCTCTCTTGCCAAATGTCACAATCTTCTGGCTTTGGAATTATTTTTTCCTCTTCTTTTCAGAGCTGACTGAATGCAGAGTGCCTGGGAAGATGCTTTTTTTCTAACAATGATTCCATGATCAAGGTAAATCAAACCTTTAGTTGGAGCCAGTAAAGTATTAAATAAAAACTCCCAATTCATTTGCCCTGTTACTTAAGACATGTTCAGTGATTACAATCATCTGCTGGGCTTATCAGTTCCAAAGTGCTGTCAGGGTGACTTTCTGCCTCTCTGTTGTAACCAGAAGAGAGAGCTTTTCTTCCAAGGAGTTGCAGCACTTGCTAAAGGCTTATACTGCTCTGAGTTTCACTTTTCTCACTTTGCTTATTTATCTTCTTGCCCTCAACCAGTCTGATGATCATTGAAGGTACCTGTTAGATTAATCCCTTTCTTTTATAGGTTATTCCACTTGTATAAGATGTTTGAAGATGGGCCTTTTTCTCTAAATGAGTGGGGTGTTGTGCCACTGCTGTTTTTTTTCTTTTGATGGCACAATGACAGCTTTGCTCCTAGGTGCCTGGTCTGTTCAGACTCCCTGCATGCACAGTGGCAGTAGTGAGCAGGATTACTGCTACCTCTTATCATCATCAGAGCTGCTTTTCTATCTGTGATGAGCCTGAACTTCAGTAAGCAATGGAGGGGACAGGCAAGCAAAGATAGTTACTAGTGGGATACCTGCTCTTTCAATTAAAGTCACCGTTCCTTCGAACTTCTGGGTCAGCAAGAGCAAAGAAGGGGAAGAACCTGTGTAAAGCAGCTCTGACTATTTTTAATCTCAGAGCACAGAATAGTTCTGCAGCAAAATATATGGGGACAGATTTTGAAGAAAGAAAACCCCATAAGATCCACAAATATTACCATTTCTACCCTTATGACTGTAAACAGAAATAAGGTACAGATATCGAAATACCTACTGTATCCTTAGCTACAGCTGTTGCACAAACACATGTCATCTGAGGGAGTATCCAGATACTTGCTCAGACTGCGCAATTGCTGGAGAAAAAGATTCTTAAAAGCTCCTCATGTGAAATATCTGTCAGACTGGTGGTATTATTAAGACGACATGATTTGCATTTTAACTAAGATTTGTGAAAATGCACAAGCTGAATCCGAGACCAAAATATTTTGATTCAAGCAGAAAACAGTCCCAATATTAGGTTGCAGGGGTTGGTTTCGGGATACATTTAATTGAAGGGGAAGAAAATGGGAGGAACTAGTAAACTAGTAGTACTAGTAAACAAGGAAGTCCCTGAATAAATCTTTTGAGGCATGGGACTTTGGCTTGACAAATGTTCGACTGAAAACATAATATCTCATTTCCACTGAAGTATTCTGCGTTTAAGACTTTTGGCTCATCCAAGGTCCACTGAAGCCAGCAAAAACACTTCCATCTTTTTCCATGTGTTTTAGGTCAGGAACTTTCTGAGGAAGATGTATAACAAATCTAGCACATCAAAAGCAACAGACACATTTCTGGCTTTGCAGAAAATCTGGCTAGGAAGGGAAAACAGGCAGGAGAGTCAACAATTTTTGTGATTTTTTAGCAACAATAGCTGAGTGTGTATTCATTCTTTTTCATACTTAGTAATACTGGCCCCTTGTTCCCTTCCCATGCTACTGTTTGTAGTACTCATTTGTTGCCTCTTGTCTCACTTTCTGACTGTGAGCTCCTTTGGCTCGAGGACTGTCTTTCTGTTCTGTTTTTGTACGGCCCCTGATGCATGTGGCCTAAGGGTTCCCAGCCAAAATGCTACTGCAATGTACATAACCAATCAATAAATAATGACAATATCCCTTGCAAACATTGTAAGCAAAAGTGCCAGACTTTGCACAGATTTTGGCTGGTTGAACAGTCCCTGTAGTCCTGTTCTGTGCCCTTCTGGGCTGCACAGTGCCAAAGGACTCCATGACTTTGTCCCAGCCCTTGCTAAAATGCTGGCGGGAAGTGCTGAGCCTGCCTGTCTCCTCTTAATGATGAGGGCATAGCCAAAGGCACTCAGCAGGTTTCAAAAGATCTCAGTCCCTTACAGGATTTGGCCCTGGTGCATTGCAACTGTATCGTGATCAAGAAGGATAAATCTGTTACCAAGTCATGGATACTTAATTGTCCCTATAGTAAGAAAAATGGGAAATTATACATACCATGCCATGAAGCAGTTCATTTTGAGAGGGCTCATTCCGATAGCTTGCAGTTCTCCTGACTGCTTTGCACAGATTTTGTGGACAGCGAAAGCAACTGTCCTTCTGGCATGATCTGGAGCTAAATCATCAAAAAGTAGCAAGTTTTCCATCACTAGCTCCCTGTCCTCTTTCTGTAGGCATGCTGCCATTCTAGTTAGCTATCCTGGCATCTTGTCCTGGAGCCTCTAGCAAACCTCTTCTCAAGAGCAGTCCATATGCTCCCTGCTCCTTGCTCTCAAGCATACTGTTGCCTGGACAACATGCTACAGCTCTCTGCACAGGCATCAACACCCATACATACAGACAAATGAGACTGTGCCACAGGGATCACCTTCCATGGCTGTAACAGCAAAAGCCCCAAACTGCTAATTAAAAATAGATTAGAACACAGAGGAGCCAGCAGGCTTCAAGCCTCATCAGAAATGTATGAAGCAAAGACTTTGGATGACATCAGGAAGCGCTGACTAAGTGATCCAGTCCCCAGGACTCTCACTAATACGACAACCACAGTCTAGAGACAAGACTGGCTGTTAAGACTAATTAAGCTGACTCACCATAAAATGGCCATGAGATGAAAAATTCACTGTAAGGTTGATAAGTGAAGCCCAGAAGGTCTTTGTGGAAGGGATGCCCTTGCAAAGGGATGAAATTCAGGGCTGCATTGAAGGCAAAATCCTACCTAAGAGCGACAGAAAATCCCCTTAGAAACAGTGAACGGAAGGTGAATAAATACTCCTTGAGCTCAGCGGGCGATGCTCGGTCTCCATAGCAGAGCTGAGGACCAGACTTGCCTAGCCCATCGGTGGCACTGGCCCTCCTGCGATGAGGGCTGGGACCCTGCGGGTTCGCAGGTGGCACGGTGACACCGCCAGCGAAGCGCCACCAGGTGGCAGTGCTTCAAAGCGGTAGGCAGGGCGCAGCACCAGTTGTTTATTTTTATTTAACGATCCCGAGCAGTAGTTTATGAGATTGTATTCGGAGAAGTAGAGGGCCTCCCAGCCATTGAAAGGCTCCTGGCGAAAACACGCTTATCCCTGAACCCCAGACTTAGGGCTACTGTGCACAACTGGAAGCACTTCCCAGCCCAGATTTTCTACAGACCCAATTAAATTTCCAAATACAGTAGTGAGAGCAGATGTTTACATCCTAGACTGGGTTTTGATTTTCTCTTTATTTAAAGAATAAAAATCAATGAGTCAGGTTAATTTCTGATTCTAGCTCATCTCACTTTCAGATGCTTTCAAGACAAGACAGCAGCAGGGCATTTATTTGAAAACAGGTATTTCCCTTTTCGCTGTTAACTGCGGAAATCATTTGTGGTTGCATAATCCCTTTGAATCTAAGGTGACATTGTCCTTTTAGAGGTAAGCAGCAGTGCTGAAACACTGAAAATCGTTTCCCTTATCAAAGGTGGCAACGAGGAGAGGGAAGCCATGTGCAGTGATTGCAGGCTGACAGCGCTAAGTGGGTAAAGTGCAAAGTGTGTCAAAAGAGTAGGTAGTTTAAAATGGATATTGATGCATAAACTACAAGGTGTCCTTGAACTTCAGAGCTACAGGAGGTGATGGAAAGAGCAAAACCCCGCTCAGAAAATGGTTGGATTTGATTTTGTTTGTATTGGTATTGTACTTGTGCTGGGAGCTGCAAAGACTCTGATACTTTCTCTGGGGTGGGCAGGGAATGGGAACCCCTGTGGCTAGGGAAGAGGGGTGCTCATGGGAAAAAGTGCTGCCCTTGCTGTTGCTCCACGTATAGCATATTTCTTTCATAACTACAGGTTGTGGAGCTCCAGCCACACACAAAAAGAATCAGACATCTCGGTGACTTTGTGGATTTAGACTCTGAGGTCTTTGTGCTTTGGTTTTCTAACTGCAAAAAGAGAAAAACAACACACCTTGCCCACTGGAAGCAGGAAAATGTTGATGGATAACACAGGGACAGGGGTCATATAGATACCTGCAAAGGACAGTCCACAAAGTAGGTTTATCACCAGGGAGTTGATTTGTCTGTCACCAGTGAAATAAGTAAGTGTTCTCACTGACAAAATCCACCTTGTGCAGAGGCTGAGTGCTAACAGACAGACAGCTCTTTAGTTTTCTTGGATGGCACCAAAATCTCGTGTTTTCCTTAGTGAAAAGACCAAATTTCTCTCTCCAAAAGCTGCTTGTCACCAGGCTTGTCCACCACAGCACTCTCGGCAATGAAAATGACAAATACTCTGACACAAAGATGGAAACACAACCAAGCCCATGTATCTATTTGTTCCTGTAATCAGAACAGCTCTTTGTCTCAGGACAGTGGCAGGTGGACCATCTCTCACCACCAACTCTCACAACCAGAGAACATTTTGGACGGAACTGTCAGGATTAACCATGGAAACAATCTCTCACATTTACAAGTCAGGAGCAAACTTCCTATATAAAAGCCACGTGGGGTCAAAGGGTACCAACCTCTGCCATACGATGGGGACAGCAAGTCTTATCCAGTATGAAACACTGGAAATAAATTTTTCTCCCACACCAGGGTGTCACACCCTTGCTGAAGTCCCCTCTTTCCTGTGTCTTAGCAAGCTGCAAAATAAAAATTCAAACCAACGCTGCTTAAATTTTGCACTGAAAAGCAACAGAGTTCGTTTGTGAGGGAAAGGCCCTCAGCATCAGTTAAGAAGATTCAACATCATTAACTATCTCCATTTATCCACATATGCAACAGAGCAGGAGACAGGAAAACCTTCTCGGCTACATCCCACCCATGGGAATGGAAAGTCTCAGTGGATGCATGGGTATAAACAGGGAGCTGAGTTCTAGCAATTGGCAGCACACTGCAGGGTTACACAAGTTGAGTTGTTTAAGGAAATAAAAAAGCGGGATGTGCTAAAAGCCAGCCATTGTCTCCTCCTGGAGAGTCGCCCACTCTGCAGGCACTTACTGCTTGTCTCAGCTTTTAGGCTGAATTTAATATTTACACAGTCCTGGAGATGGCCCTATCCGGATTTGTGTGACACACAGTATAAATATAAACCCCTCCTTTTCCAGAGGCACCTGGTTGGGTTTCTGTTTTTCTTGCCAAAACATTGCCTTCTGCCTGATCTAAAGGAACCTGGCCCATCAATGCAGCCCGACATTCTTTGGAGCATCATCAGAGATTTTGAGACCTACATTAGCTAAGCAGTCGGCAAGCTTCCAATCCCCCTAAATATTTTCTAAGCACTCGGCTCCCTGAGGGAAGAGATTAAAGAAGACATTGGCATGCAGTAAAACTATTTGTATTTGTGCTGCCACTGTCAGAGAAATGGCTGTGGGCTTTTTTTGGAAAGCTGCAGGTCTCCACTAGCAATTTGACATTTGTGCCTTTTTGTTTGTAGCTGACAGTGCCCAAAATGATGAAAAATCAATTCACCTGGTCCCCAACTGGGTGCTGAAGAGAGATAGCATCTCTGTACATTGCTATTTTACCCTTGCCTCGTGGCAGTCTATGCCCTTGGGAATTGAAATCCCTGCCTGGTCCTTCCCTCCTTTTCCACAGTGTATGGTAGTGCACTGCTCATCCCCACTGCAATGAAGATGAGATCTTCTGGCATCTTCCTTTCTGGTATAATAGACTGGGAATTTGCAGAAGATTTCTAAATGGAACATACGTCACCGGTAAAACTGCCCAGCTTTGCAGCAGATTTCCAAGTGGGGTCCCAGAGAGACTGTGGTGAAGATTCCACAGGGGGGCAAGATGACCAGAAGGGCAAGTGTGTCCAGGGTAAGTAGCCCCCAGATCTGTGAGGGGGAAGAGGTTGTTGGTTCGCTCCTTTTTCCTGCCTTCTCTTTTGATTTGTGCTTACCACAACCTCTGCCAAGGATGCTGAAGCACTATTGGAGATGCTGTGGTTCAGCATCCTGGCCAGCACAGGGCATCTGTGGGTGGAAAGGCATAAACTGCAGTGAGTCTTATGTTGGATCTGCAGTTATGCATTTTTCCTGTGTTTATTGCAGCAGTTGAAGCAGTTGAAGCTAACCACCACAGCACAAACCCAGTCCACATGGTCCAAACCATGCCCATCACCGGAGCAGTCAATTCCTCTCCCAGGGGTGCTCCTCCCAGCTCTGGCAGTGGCATCGTAGGACATAAAACCATAGGACTCATCTTGACCTAAGTGCTCCAGTCTCTCTGTGGGGAAGGAGGAAAGGGTTTTAGCATAGGGGTTATGAGAGTAAGGCCAGCCCCACAGAAGTACAGATGCTCTTCAGACAAATCACCAGTGTGGAGAAAAAAATGTGGATTTGTATGCTGGTATCAGTGGGAATTCTTGACACAGATATTCAAGCAGGCAAACAGAAGTAAAACAAACACAAACTGAATAATTGTGAGTCTGTCTTGAAAAAGACTCCTGTGACTCAACATGATATCCTATCAGGCCATGTTTGCTCTGAGGTTAGTAGCACAAAGACATTATCCCAATAATACCATCTTAATCTAGGAATGCCTATGAAAAGTATTTATAATTGGAAGAGAAAATCACAGAGGAAAAAACTGAGGCATGTTATTATGGCTGGATGATAAAATGCAGAATACCTAAAAACCCCAGGATTTTTACATTTCCATCCAAGTTTTCCTAAAACCTGTACTGGTGCAAAACAGGGATTCCTGCTGAGGAAGATTCAAGTATCTCCTGCTGTACAGGTGTAACACAGAGAAGGCATGGATTTTTCCCAGGCTGTGCAAGAGTGCTGCCCAAGTGCCAAGGTTAACAATCATTACAGACTTGTACCCCACTAGAAAATGTGGCAGCCTTGTCAAGTATCTTACCTTTGCATAGGCTTTTCCCAGGGGAATTTTGCTCTAAGCACTTGCAATTGAGTCTCCAATGCCCAGAGGAACAAATGCTGACCCTTCTCCTATGGGATGCAAAAACTGTGCTGAGAACTGGGGCTATTAAATGATGAGTGTTGAGGCTTGGCTCTAAGAATGCAAATAGTTAAAGCAAATTCTTACAGATATTCAACTATCCCCCTCCCTGTATAGGGCATGACTGGAGAAAGCAGGACCAGTCAGCTGTCTGACCACTCTATGAGGCTCTGAATTATTAAACTCTATTTCATTTTTATTTATTCAGCCTGAATCCACATTTATAAACACTCTTATATACACATTCTGTCTCTAACCTCATACTGAAGCATTATTGTTGCTATATCATGAGGTCACAGTGTCATTCCAAGCCCCAAGTCTGCTGCAGCAAGGGATTATGGGATAGGTAGTCTTCTGGAGTTGGGACAGCCCTGAGGGTGGTGATGGACCCATGCATGCAAGGGAGAAGCTGTCAAGGCCAGCAGTGTGCCCACAAGGTGCACAGACCACAGGGAACTCCACCCACAAGCCTGTCCATGGACCTCTCTCCACCAGAGTCTGGCCATATATTCATTTAATGAGATGACTGCACTGGGGAGTTCCCAATCTGCTATCACAAAACAGGAAAAAAACCAGCATCCCCACTACTTCTGAAAAAGAATGAGGTTAAATGAATTACCAAGGTCATTTGGCAACATCGGCAGTAACACAAGCTTCCAGACCCTTATTCTCCTGCAAAATGACCGAGTTCTAGTCTCTCAACATGCGTTAGAGGTCTAACACTCATTACAAGAACGTAGAACTGCAAACAGCCCTAAACTTTGTGCACTGACTGACAATAGAACCAAACAAAAAAGAAATATTATGAGCAAACCTTTTTCATGGAGTTCTTGTGTAACTTGTTTTGCAAAATTGTTTTCTATGTTTCTGTGCATGTTCAAGATCTACACTACCACAATTTAGCTGTGTTAATCTTTAACTAGCCTGCACAGCACATGGGCTGATCAGACAGGCTGCTCTGGGAGGGAAGAAGACAGAAAATCCAGCCATAAGGAAGGAAAAATGTGTAGGAGTTGAATTTACAAACCAGCGAAACTAACCCATGGGCTATAAATCAAGATGAAGTTAATGTGTCTTACTTCAATAAGGCCCCAAGCATTGAAAAAAATGAAGTCTGACTGAACTAATGAGACTGATTTGAACATAATGAAAGAGAAATTTGGTGTTGGTGTGACAGCAGAGCATCGCCAGGAGCAGTCTTTGTTAGATCTGTTTTATTGCAGACATGCTGGTTTGATTCTTGGCATCACTGAGTGAGGGATGTTCACCCTAGGAAGCTGAACCCAAATTGTCTTACATTTCTGGAGCTGTCTGAAGCTGGATACTTGAAGCCACCTCTGAAGCAAAGCAGCTGCTTTTTCTTGTTGCTTTGGATTATAGGAAAAAGAGAGAGACTCCGTGTTGCACTGAGCCCTGTGCATGGGCATACTAGCTTGGCTTTTATGGCAATTTTCAGCCGTCAGCAGAAAGTGCTACCTAATATTGCATGGGCATGAGAGCTTAGAGAGGCCCTGGTGACCCTACCTTGAGCGGTCTGTGCCTCCAGCTACACAACTGCCGGGTGCTGTTAGCCGAAACAAAAGCACAAAGCTGAGCTATTTCAAATGTGTGGCTCAGTTGCAAGTGGACTGATGATTCTGGCACCTCATTTATTTTGTAGCTGCCTGGCAGTGCCCTGGTAAAGCTCTTGCTGCCACACGTGCACCGGACTTCTGTACTAGACCTGTGTATTTGGCCTCAGACCTGAGCAAAGCTGAAGAATTTAGCCCATCCTTGTGCTCCTACTTGCACTGTCCACAGTGAATGTGTATACTCTGTCTCTGTTACCTTGGGCCCTGAGATTATAGCCAGCTTGCCCAGCTCCCACAAGTGCTTACAAACTCCCCTGTTGGCATTCTGGTTAAGATTTTATGCTTTCAAGGCGGATGGCATGTAAACACACGTAACACTCAGACTGCTTAAAGATCACTCATTGCAGGAAGAACAATGAGCCAAAGAGCCAGAACAGTGATCACCTAAACACCCTTCCTTGCAATGCTTCCCTGACAGACTGAATTACTCCTCGGGCTGGGGTTGGGTGATTCCAGGTCTTCTCTCTTCCTGCACCTCCACTGCTCCTTTCTCAGCAAACCCACTAACAGGCCCATGAGCCAACAACTCAGGACCAGGCGATAACACTGCTTAGTTACCAACCTGCCTGCACTGACTACATTGCTTGGTCTGGCCTCTTTTCTGACCAAAGGATACTGCCATACAAACAGAAGACTGCCAAGGTTCAGTGACTATCAAATTCTATGTCATGCCCCTCTGGACATTATTTTTTCCCAAAAATGGATGTAAAGAGACAGGAGAGTAAGATCAGACCTATATTCAAAAGAGAGCTTGTAATTCAAGATACACATGTAGCAAGTCCTCAATATCAAACAGAACTTGTAAGTTGTACAGACAGATTTCCCAGCTCACTACCAAGCTGTTTTATTCATGTACCACAGCTGTCAATAATGATTTGCAGTTGCTGCTAAACAGTATGCACAGCGTAGGATAAGTACCAGAACTGTGGGGCAGGAGGTTGCAAAGCCAATGCTCTGCATCTTTTGCCCTGGCTTGGACAGTGCGTACAGTGCGGAGGAGAACCTAGGGTAAATGGACTTAGTTTTTCATCTCTTCCTGCTCTTACTTGGGCATGTATCACCAAACATGACCTCCAGGAACTCCTTATCTTTGCAGAGGAGTAGCATGCTTTGCCTCTTACAGGGACTCCTGCCTGCTTCTGTGCTTGTACCCTATCCTAGATGGTCACATAGACTCGTAATATCCAGGAGATTGCTCTAGGCTTGCTTAGCTGTATCTCTCTTGCCACATGCATTTCACTGCCCGTTCAGGTCCTGCTCCCAAACTCATCAGAAATCCACCCTCCATCCAGAATCCTGAGACATGCTCCAGACCTACAGCCTGGGGTTACGTTCTCTTAAACATGCTTTCAGCACTCGTTTAGACACCAACATGAACAGCCACACCTCCAGAAGCTCAGACAAAATGTTGCTACAAGAGTTGTAATATCAGGAGCCGCAGGATTTCAAGCACCCTGGAAAACCCAGACCTTTTTTGGGGTCTTCGTGATGCAAAGCTGTTTTGATAAGCTGGGCCTTTCTGGCTGCAGTATCATTCAAAATGATATATTTCAAGCAAATATCTGTTTTCCATTCAAGAACGAATGCTAGTGACCCTGCACTCAGACTCTAAAATACTGTGAGCTGGGATGTTTTCCAGAGCTCTCATATCTTTACAGGTGAGGATCATTTTAAGGCTCTTGTGAACACAAAGGTTTGGCAGACACATATGGAAGTGGGCACTGCTGCTTTGTCATCATATGTGAAATAGCATGGTAAAGTTTATTGAAACAAATACATATACAGCATTTGTATGCTGCTGATATTTTTCTTAATGTCTGCTTTTATATGACATTATTATGAAGTAACTGCCTCTGCCAATTTTATCTAACTGTAATCCTTTATGTCACTAAGGCAGATTGATTTTCAGGATTTTATTGAATACATGGAGGAAGGGGAAAAGGTTTTATACAATGTTCTTTGTTTCTTTTTTACTTTCTTAGTTTCGGGGAATTTCTCAACATCAAAAATACAATGATATTTTGTCTGCCTTCTTGGTTGAAATTATACAATATTAAGAACTGTACATTCACTTAAGTTTTAATTTTCAAATCAGGAGGGTTTTAAAATGACATGAGTTTAGATGTAACTTTGTCCTTACTGTACATCTGATGTTCCAGTCTTGAAAGGATTTTGAATTAATAGGCTCAGCTTCTTACACAGTGAAAGCTAGAACAGAAGAAAATACATACACATGAAGATGTTTAGCATCTGATATTCTGAGTTTTCTAAAGCTCTGAGTTTTCTAAATTCCCAGTGAATTCAATGGAAGTTGAAAGTGTAAAAAATCAGATCATCAATGACTAGGGATGAGTTTCTAGCTAATAAATACATTTGCTTGTGGCTGATGATAAAATTAATGTTGTTTGGACGTATTCATGAAGATACGAAAAACTTACTTGAAAAGATGTGTTTCTCTAAGATTTCTAATTTTTTGACATTCCATTTACATCTTATTCCTAAAATGTCTTTGCCCCATGAGCACTACAGACAAGTAAATATGGTATAGTTATATTTACATTCCAGATGAATTTTAAAGGCCTACAAGGATGGACTCCATGATGAAGACAGAAAGTTGGGACTATGATCACTTTACAGTTCTTCTGTCAACCACCTTTGATGAATCTCATCACATAAGTACCAGCACTTCCACCACTGTCCATGTTTTAGGACATGTTTTAGGCGACTCTGAAACCCAGCACAGCTTAAGGAAATGCTTCAGACTGAATCCCAGTTTCACCAGGGTGCTTAATGGCAGCCACGGGAAAAGTCTCCAAATCCAGGTGAGTGCCAAGAGTGTTAAGATACACCCCTGGCACTGGCACACTGGCTGGTTTAGGAGTCATAGTAAATCCCAGCCTTGGCACTCAGCTCTTCCATCATCTTGTACATTGGACTCATGCCACATTATCTCTCATGGGGAGCTGGAAGTCACAGTGCACTTCACATTTTGTCCCTCAGTTCTCTGAGCCAGACAGTACCTATGTGATGGTATAGCTGCTCTCCCCTGTCACTCTGGGATGCTGCAAGTTTTATGCTCAGAGAGCTGCTTAATGATGGGAATGACAAGGGCCATGTTGGTACTTAGATAACGAGCGAGAACCATCAATTGATCAACTTAACTTAATCTACCTCAAGAAGATACTTTGTCCAAATAGCATGTGAGGGTGGAGGGGGTCACATTTACTGCTTCTCAGGGGAGCACTTCTGCCCTTCCTTGTTCTTGCTGCCACCTCTTCGTCTCTCACATGCATGGGGACAGTCACTTATTCTGATGACAGTGCAGAGATGGGACAGCCCAGTTAACCCTTGTGAGCTGTACTAGTCCTGCAGGCTGCTGGTTGCATGGGAAAGCTGCCTGAGTGGACACCAACTTGCTTCAAGTAGTCTCACGGCTCCTCTGATCCACTGCCCTTCTCCTGGGGGGCTGAGATGCTGGACTGAGGAGCCATGCAGAGAGTGGTAATGAATCAATTTGGATGATAATGAACCACTGAGCATATCTGACACTGTTAGGTAGCAAGTGGTTAAAGCCCTGAGGTAGTACAATTTTACTTGTCTCCCCTAACATCAGCAGATTTGACTCAAGCAGGGAGCAAAGCCACTGAATAAGAAAATGCCATCCTGACAGCCTCCTTTTCCAAGGTAAAAAACTGCCCTTTATCTCACCCAAACAAAAGCTCATGTAATGTTTTTCACAGTCCCAGGATGAACATAATAGTTGCTGGCAGCAGATCTACTTTCATCATTACCAAGGGCCTTGTGATTATGTGTTACTTGTTCCTGTTGAGATTGTTACAGTGAAAACCATTTGTGGAAAATTAAAATGAATAAAAGCTTAAAAACACAGTATCATGTTTCACTGTTGTCTCTTAAGGAGTGAAATTAAACTACCTATGTAGGGGAGAAAGCTAAGAGCTCTTGTAAACAGGAACATTTATTTGCATGGAGTGTTTACATCTAACGAATGTGCTTTTTAATTTACCTTGATAATTTACTCTGTTTGGGTCCAGGAGAGCTCAGTCATCATTTAAGCAAGGAATGAGGTATAAACCCTTCTAGCAAAGAAACTCATGCTGGATTGAAGCGTGTGCACATGAGAAAAGCTTGCCTGGCAGGCTTTGGCACAGATTAGAAAAGTACCAACTGAACTAGAAAAAAAAAATTCATAGAAATGTCATTAGATGGGGATTGTCTGGACCAGCTTTCCTGATTTTGGCCTTAACTGATCACAGGTTGTGTGAGCTGGTATGGAGATAAGTGAGATGAAGGACCAGCCTCAATCAGAGCAGGTTTTCAGAAGATCTAGCAGATACGTCCCCTATCTTGGACCCTGGAAAGGCGTATGTCCTCAGAAAATGCAATGCCACTGAAATTCATGTCAGTAATAAAAATCCACAAGGGAGCACTGAAATCAAGAAGGTCTTTACATTTAGTTCTTGTTCAGGATCAATCAGCAAATGGCCTATAGGATGAAGGGAAATTTTAGGAGGGACTTTCTCCTTCCCAGTTTCAAAGGGATCAAACTAGAGGAGGCCACATAGTGACAGAGACATTATTTTTATTTCTTCTTATTTTTACATCACTGATCTCCCAGAGGATGATGCTGGTTACATCTTCTGCCCCAACACACAGTTTTATCACCGCATTTTCTCTGGCCTCCCTGGCTTGGCTTATTGGGTTACTCAGGAACGCAGAGTTTGATCAGTGAGGGCAAGGTAGCTGAGATGGCACCTGGTAAGACTGGAGTGCTGCTGACTGGCTGGGGAAAGCATCCAGAAGAGGCATTTGGGATGATTTTTGAGCTCAGACTTTTGTTGACAGAGTTTGCTGATGGAGGGCACAGTTCAGCAGCCTAGGTGATGCCAGCAGGAAGTCTGAGTCCCTGCTCTGAATGAAGGATGTGCAATGTTGAGGTTAGATACTGCAGGGCTATCTAGTCTATGCCTAGTCTCTCCAGAAAGAGTTTAGCTGCCGGCTTGTTTGGTAACATTTGTCAACTTTCGTTATGCATCACAAGGTCTGCAATGCTCATCGTACCTTCTTTTGCTCTATAGCGTCTATTCCTCTCCCCACATCCTGATACGGGGGAGAATTTCTGTTTTATCTGCATTGTTGGGAAGTTAGCAGTTTTGGTATGTGGTAACTGACATCATGGTCATAACTGCAGTGCAATACAAGGCCAGCTACATGAGCGGGGCCATTTTCTAGAAAATCCAGCCCCCATTTGTGCCTATAGTTCACAGGGTTCCTGCAGGGCAGCCTCAAGACAGAAGTTATCAGTAGATAGAAGAAGGCTTCTCCACAAATTTCATTGCAGTTAAGCAAGCATGGGTAAATAAGTATTTTGTAACATGAAACCCAGTTAATACCTGGGAGAGAGACCTCCAGCAGGAAATGGCAGAACCATGTGAAGAATGGTGCAACATCTGCTTTACTCTACGAGAAGAACTGCCAACAGTGGCCAAAAGGAAGAAAAAGCAAGAAGAAAAGCAAAATAGAAAGCATGGTCAAGAAGTCAGGTTAAAGAGAGATGACTATAGAACTACAAATCACAAGAAAGCAGCATAAATATGCACCATTAACATCTACTTTCTAGAGCAGGCAGGATGGTGCAGGGCTCTGCACAAAATAGTGATGGTATCTGCTAGAGCTGCTGTTAAGCCCTTGTACTCTGTTCCTGACTGTGTGCTGAATGCTGCTGCAGGTGTTTAGACAGGGGGCAATTGGTCTATACAGGGTTTTGCACCAGAGCAATTTTTGTATTATTACTGAAAAACATTGTCTTGACCACCAGCTGAAATCAGGTGTCCTCCTCCAGCAGACCACTGCACCTGATAGGACAGCTATTAATCCAAATTGCTTCCAGGTGAAACAGAGCAGGCATTAGAAAAAGAGAATGTGAGTTTCATTCAACTGATTGGAAACTGAGGCACAAGGGCATTACTGGGGTTCCCAAAACTGCTCTGGAAGCTGAGGTGGCTTCTGATGAGCCTTGAAGCTGTATCTGTGTGCCTTACCCTAGTGAAGAGCACTACGTGGTATTCCCCAGTGAATTATGATGGTGATTTTAATGCAGAGAGAAAATCTTTGTTTCCTAACAATTGCTACAGAGAGAAATTTTTTGGCCTTTTTCTCTCTGTTACTCTTATGCAAGGACTTCACTTCAACTCTAATTTTTCCGTGAATAGATTTTGTGAGGCTGCAGGCTGACCCAAAAGCCCTCAGCAAGCAGAAGAAAAATGCTAGTGCCAACAGCTCTGTGATAGCCTGCGGCTGCTCAGCAGTGCACTGAGCAGCCAGAGCATCCGAATGCCAGTTTGGGAGCCCATTGCTGCTCATCTCTGCTGTCTAATTGGCAGAAAACTCTGTACTTGCTACAAGTCAACACCACCAAGGGTTCAACACAGAAATCAAACAGGGGGGGAAAATTAAAGGACTGTACATGGCAGGTACACACTTCTAGCAAGAGAAGTGCATCTCCCAGCAAGTGAACTATAAAGCAAGTTCCTAACACATGTGCATAACCTCCAGCATGCAAATGTACCGAGCTCAGTAAAAATACTGATGAGCTGGGAGTTCAGCATGTATTTAACTCATGGCATGGAAAGAAAGCTTTACATACTTAGGTTAGGAAGTAAGAAGCATTTGCCTTCTTGTGTAACAAATTTATGAGACGCACCTGGGCCTCTGAGGCCAGGCGTATCTCCTCACTGCTCAAAAGCAAGCAGGTTTCCAGCTCTGCTATATTCCCATTTGCAGGGACCAGAAGGTTTCTAACTAACCTCATCTAAACCTTGAGAAAAACCTCTCAGTGAAGTGCACAAGGAACATCCAAGGTTTATTTCTTTTGATTCACATAACCCATCTAAATGGCCTTCTGCCTAGGCCCTCACACATTCCCTCTGCTACATCATCTTGTCTCCCACTTCTCTGCAAACTCACAGAAGAGCAGTCAAAACATGAGAACAGAGTGATTTCAAAGCAGTAGTGCCAGCCTGCCCTGTAAATAATGCATAGAGGTCTTTTGTAGTGGTGAGTTTTGCTTCTGAATTGTCAACAGTGTTATCTTTCCCATTCCTCCCTTCTGCTGCAGCCTTCCTGTAACCCTCCTAGAATTAAAGTTACGTAAACAGAAGATTTGAAGTGAGATTTTTGTACAGGTTCAGCAACCCACTGAATGGCTCCCACTACTCACTCACTTCCCAGATGAAGAGATCTCCTTTTCCAGGGAACAGGCAACAGGCAACTGTGGAGCTGGTGCTCAAAGACAGTGGTAGAGAAGGAGCCTTGAATTATAACAGTGAGAAAGGACATTAAATACAGTTTTTCTAAGTGAATAGGACTGCATCGAAGAAAAGCCTGACCTTGACCATCCATTTTTCCACTTCAGGGGGGAAAAAACCCAAAGGCTTCAAATACTGGCAAGTCAGAAGTAGAAATTCAAAGATCAAATCATACATTTTCCTATAAGCCAAAATCTAATTACCTCCAATTGCTGACTTTGAGATTGCACGCTATACCAGTACAGTGGGGTGTGAATAATTGGCTGAGATACATGTTTGTGCAGTTCTCTTCCTTAAAACAAACACGGAACTGTAAGATTTGTAAATTTAAGAGCTATCGGCCCATTAATTTGTTTGCTTTTCTCACAGAGACAGAGAGGCTTCTCAAAGTGTCATTCCAGCTAGGAAAATGTGATTACTTCAGGAGCTCAAATGTGGGGCTGCATATTGCACTTCCATGTCTGAAAGGTCCCCAGAGTGAAAGAAATAAACAGCTCATCATAAAGTCTGAATTGTGGCTCAGCGCATTTATAATTGTATCAAACATGCTAATGGCCCTGAAGCAGAGACTAAGTGCACGAGAAAGCACCCATGCCTTCTGCAGAAAAACATAAACAGATACTAAAAGCAAAGGAGATAATAGGTTTAAAAATAATGCCCTGCAAACCTCCACCAGCTGAGCGATATTTACAAAGATGCTTGCCAGATCCAAAAGCACCCAGAGGAGTACTTACCGTCACCTCCTCCTGTCCACCAGTTTGGTCTTGCTGCCTTTCTGAGGCTCAGCACAGAGGCAATCCAATGCACCTGGCTTCTCAGAAGTCCACAGAGGTCACTGTTGACCAAAGGGATCCACCTTTTGCTCTTCTCACCCCCTTGTTCTGCCTTGAGAGGCTGAGTCTGATTGTTGGCCACCCCTGCCTCAAGGGAACTGAGATACCAAGATCTGAACTGAGCCCTGCAATTGTGTCTTATGGGTCTGTAAGGCCCCATATTTTTGGATGCTGTTGTCATAAAAGTAGTTCAGTTTTCAAACAGCAACAGATGGAGCAATTCTTAACTGATGTGCATTTTCTGCAATGGTAATAAACAGTAGGGAAGCATGGTAACAACCCAACCTACTAGCACGTAAGATGCTGTCCCTCCCCACCATCAACAGGGACAACTCCCTCTCTTAAAACTGTAGAAGCTGGTCCCTTCTCTTTCTCAGGTCGCTGCAAAGCAACAGCTCAGGAGTAGAGATGCTCTGGATTGCTGAGCTCTTCCTTTTCCTTTCTTCTGCTTTTGTAGGGACAGTGTTGGTCATGGAGGGGGCAGGATGGAGAGTCCCGAGTAACACTGCCTGGCTGCTGTACCCTGGTGGCAGCCCCATGACTCCTGGAGTGGCTCTCTGCCTCCCCAGCATCTCAGTGCTGGGAGCACTGGCAGCATGGGGACAGTGCACTGGTGATCTCTGTATCCTTTCTTTTCCACCTCTCTGACCCCGGATTTTTATGTGTTCCAGGCACTGCCCCCTCTGGAGTGGATATCTGTGAGTTCAGCTGAAGCCTCTAGGATACCACAGTTACACATACAAACGATGTGGTTGATAAATCATGCCTGCTTAATGTCTTGAAGGACTAGACTTCACTACCCCCATTGCTGCTGTTCTGTTCCCCAGCAACAGCACAAGTTCTTAGTAATTTCTAGCGCTTTCGCTGCCTCCAGGTATTTTGTCCTCTGAACACTGGGTTCTCCCCATCTGTCCCAGGAACAGGTTGGCACCTTGGTTACCTGGATGCAATTGCTTGCAGCACATTCCTCCACAGACATTTCTATTCCCCCTCAACCACATCGGATCATTAATGAGTCTGTTACTTCGATCATTAACTATTATTTCTGCAGAAACTCAATAGAACATTGTCAACTTGAAAAATTTCATTCCTAGATGAAAACAGAAATTGTTGCTAAAGCTGAAAACATTGACCAAGTTTTCTTTTTCAAGTTCTTGATGCACCTGCCAGTAAGCTGAGCAGACCCATGCCACTTCCTTGCTGCACTTCCATTTGTGCTCTCCTTCTCTGTCCTTACCACTGCTGTTAGACTCTTCTTAGGAAGAAATGTCAAAACCTAATAAAACCTAATTATTAGAGTTGTGGAAAAAACTATTTAAGATAAGCTTCCCTTTCTAATGACATAAACCTTCATTATCACATATAGCTGTGCTTTCCTCAGGCATTTTCCAGCAGCGACTCTTTCAGCCACAAAAGAATAAAGCTGCAAAGCACTGTGTTTGAAAGTGTGCCAAGCTTTATTGACAAGGAAGCACCAAGGCTTTGGAGGACTATGAAACAGAAGCCTATGGAGAAAAAGATACATTATGTATAAGAACATACTCTAGAAAATACCCAAAGGAAAAACCTAGCTAGCCTTAAACAACTGTGACAGAGGCTTCCAGCCTCAGTGCTTACATTTCTGTTGAAATCTGGTGAGGAGAACTGATTAAGAAGCTGAAATCAATGAAAGACAACAATTCACAGGTTTCACACAGCGATGAGTCTCTGTAAATCAGTTAGATGGATGGGGAAAGGAAAGACAGGTGAAAGAGTTGGTTGCTTATTTTCTGTTAGAAATTAGTCAGAATTGCGTTTTCAAACTTCCTAAGATAGAGGCAAATTCTAAGTTTATTGTCATAAAAGGTCAGAGGGAAATGTGGAACTGCATAAAATTAACAGATGCATGGAAACATAATAATTGTCAGCAAATGTGAAATTTCAGTCTGGTAGGCAAAGAGCCAGCAGGTACCAGAAAGACTTGGAGGTCCACATGTACTCAAGACATTGACAAAACAAATCATTGTAAAACAAAAATAAACCAGTCTATGACTGACAATGTAATTTATACATTCATAGCCTCAAGCCCTTCTCACATAGTTCAAATTCTTGAGTGACCTCACATGTGCTTTAGTTTGGAGTAATCACCTGTACCTATGCTTTGGCTAGAAGCTCCTAATGTTTCAGGTACCTAGTTCCACTAAGGAGCTTACTCCCTAACAATTATCTTAAAAGTAAGGTGAAGGTATTGATTCACAGTACAGTTTAATCCATCCCAGAAGACCACTTCCAGCATCCCAAAACAGAGCCTAAATTGGCGATAGCCTATTCATGCTTTTCCAGACAATAAAGAAAATAAAAAGTTTAAATTCTACCAAAGCTACAAATGCCAGCATTTGAACTTGCAATAATATAAAGAGTACTTGTTTTCCAAGAAAATGCATCAGCTTAACACAGCTTAAATCCCACTGTGATCTGCTTGGACCCTTTCTTCCTCATCCATGATCTTCTCCTGGGAAACTGTCCTCAAGGACAAGGGAGCGGAACTGAGCTGGCAGATCTTTAAGGAGGCTTTCCATAGAGCGCAGGAGCTCACCATCCCAAGCTGTAAGAAAACAGTCAGGA
>JAVKLA010000053.1:38551284-38592663 GCA_034782735.1 Sagittarius serpentarius
AGCTGAAAAGTCCTTGACTTAGTCTAAACACGACTGAGCAACAACTGAAAACATCAGGGTGTTATCAACATTCTTCTGATACTAAACTGAAAACACAGCACTGTACCAGCTACGAGGAAGGCAATTAACTCTATCCCAGCCGAAACCAGGACAGTGGAGACTCAAGGGGTTTCTGAATTTAAATTAACTTCATGAGCAATAATAAATTAAAACTATCTAGTTCATTTTTTTCTTCATGCCATCTAGCAATCATAAGAAGCTTTATCACAACAACTAAGTACAGAGTACAAGGTCCTTAAAAAAGCTCACAAAAATCATTGCAGCACTTTCAATTTCAAATAAGAGTGAGTTCTATTTTATACTTCAGCAAATAAGAATACATTCATAAATTTAGCCAGATACAGTATTTCTTTTTTTTTTGTATTCAAAATAGCATTTTTTCTGTGTGGATTTTCCACCTAATTAAAGACCAGATATTTATTAACACGTAAGCACTATCGTTTTTCAAATCAGTAACAAAGCACACCAAACACTATAATACATCTTGCCGTTTTATTGTATTGTATTATAGACAAAGAGGAGTACATACAGAATAATCACTGCCATCATAACCGTAAAGTTGTCAGTGTTGCTCTGACCCCTTTTGGAGTCACAGAACATCCACTTGTCATTCATTCCACTTTTTATCGTAACAAGCTGTGTATATCAAAACTCAACTCTGAGCAACCATTTCTCTAAATAGAAACACAGCCAAAAAACCACTGCTTGTTAACAGGACTTTGCAAGATTCTTTAAGGTACCAGCAGAATAAGCATGCACAATAGCAATACAAAACCATAGACGTGCTACCCCCTGAAAAGATGAGCTGTGCTGGAAAATTCACAGGTTCAGTACTGGAACTCTGTCTCCTGCAAAAAGCCAACTCAAAATCTGTACATTACTTTGGTTCAAATCTAAGTGGGAGTAAAGTAACCTAAAATTGGTATTTTGGAAAGGAGTTGCATTAAACCTATTGTTTTATCTGTAAAATAAAATATGGTCTATGATAAGAACCTCTATTGCTTCCCATCAGTCAGTTACCAGTCCTACGGTGGAATGTAATGCTATTAGAAGCAATGTGTTGCTGTGTCATGCTGCTTCTCTTTTATACAAACTAGGTCCTAATGACCTATAAAGGGGTTTTCTAGAATACTACAAAGGACAAAGCAAATTTCCTCCTTGAAATGCAGGTGCAAGGAAGATTTTTCTTCCTGAGAACCACATGCCTTTCAAACAACTTTGGCAGAGTACATGGTGATATACTCCTTTGTGTTACTGAGTATGACTGCACACAAAACAATAAGTTGGCAGTGGGTCACAGTTCCCTATTTCGCTGTGCCTAATGTGTAGACAAAATGGGAGAGAAGCAGTTTGGAAACATACAGACAGCTACCATCATAACTTACTGAGCAGCCTGATGGCAAAATATCAGCCACTTATGGGAAGACAGACGTATTAATAAGAATTGGTAAAATGACTTTGAAAACCATTGCTGTTGATACTGCTCCCATACTGTTGTTTGTATAAAAGTTTCTAGCCTGTACATAGATGCTCTAGCTGATACACAAATCTCTATTAATTATACTTTGGGGATGACATTTTAAGCCCTATGAAAAATCTATTGTTATCTGCAAGAACTTTCCACTGGGACCATTTTCTGCTCTCCTCCCCAAAATAAAGGAAAAAAGGAAAACAATGAGAAAGGGTTTGCTTTTCTTTTTCAAAGAGTAACAAGGCGCAATCTTGTCTACTACTACTACTACTACACTGCCTAAATTGTTTTGTTCTCTCTTGTCTCACACCAACTGCAGCAGGAATATTAATAGTATCATCACTGTAACCCACCGCTATGGAGTGTAAATTCCATGCAAGAGCTATGGTCCATTATGGAAGAACTTAAATATTTCTCAAAATACAGTTTGCAGGAGATTCCTGGGCACGTAGGCGTTTTGTAGGCTCTCTGCCAAAACTCTCTGTAGAGGCCAGTTTGAGTGGTTCAATCCAGTATGTGATTTGCTTAATGAAAGACACTTCTCCAGAAGATTTTGGCAGATGCAATCAGTTCAATTGCCAGGCAGTATTCATGTGATTACAAATGTTACTGATCACATTAGGTACTTAATAAATCTCTCCAAAAAGATCACAGCTACTGTGTGGCTCTGAAGAAATTAAAATTGTGATACAGATTACTGTGTTTGCTGTGCACTGGACTATTGATACAATTGGAAACAAATACCTTCCTTGGACTGCCAAGCAGTCAGTGACAACTATTAATTTCTATATAAAGCCATGACTGCTTGTTTGTAAATGTTCAGCTATGCATCACTGCAAAGTAGCTTCCTTTTCACGTTAGGGATACATCCTACTATAAATATATTAAAGAATTCGACTCTATTGACTTTCACAGATCTATGGCAATTCACATGTTCTGAGGCGTTGGCCTGAGAGTCCAAGGACAAATTTTGGCTTAAAATACCAGAAAAGCAAGATGCTATCCTTGCATAATACCCATGAGCGAGACTTTGGTACTGTTTCTTCTGTTGACATTTCAGCAGATGCAATATCGCATACAGTAATGATAAAACACATCAAAGCAAAAATTATCTGAGCTGTACCTGTTCAGATAAAAATTCTTTTCCTTGCAGCGTAGCACAACTTGCACTCTGTATCTTCCTGTAATTTATTGAACAGCATTTTAAAAATGAATAAATGTCCATTGGCCAAATTCCAGGGCTCATTTCAGTGTATCGCACGAAAGCAATCACACAGGCCTCTCTTTTCTGCTCTCAGGAGGAGGGCTTCTGTCTGCAAAAAAACATGAAATCAAAGAACTGAATATATCAGTTTAAAAGAGTATATAATTGATTAGACCTAATCCCTCTGCACAGCTGTAGCCAAGGTGCTTTGCTGAGTGAAAAATCATAGTTATTAGTGCTGGTTTTCATCCAGAAAAAGTGATGAAATAAGTATATTCATAACAAAGATGCATGGAGAGTATTTTTGTAGTTTAAATGTTTCATTTTCACAGTTAACTTCTAGGGAGTAGGCTGTCAAAATTATTAAAGTGTCCTTTATAAATGCTGAGAAAAATTCCACTTTCAACTGCGCTGCTCTTAATTCCTCTGCAGTGATTGATGGCTTCCTGTTGACGATGTCTTCAGTACTGTATAATTTAATTGCACCAGATAGCATGTGCTGAGGAGCCAGTTGTGCTCTCAGTTACACTGCTGTTTCTCTAGAATAACTCTGAGTTCAATCCAGCTGTCAGTCTAACTTTGTTGTCTGAAACTCATAATCTTTCAGGGCAGATCTAGACTTGACTTTGTGGCTCCTATTTTAACCTGAGATGATTTACTGACAGTTGCCTTATTATCAGCTCCATTTGGAGCCATGGCCCCAGAACTCTATCAAAAGCTTAAAAACCATTCTCTATATACATCACTTAAAATTACTTGCTCTTGTTTTTTTGGAGCGTCTTAGTGGAAAAGCATTTCCAAGCTTTTTTTCCCTGTATCCAGGAAAAAAAATTTACCTCAGATCCTCAAAGATATTTAAGTATCATCTATTTAATTGTGATCAAATCACTTAAATCTTTTGTGGGTCCTGGTCTCACTTGTTGAGAAACAAAGGCTGAATTTCTCAAATGGCACCATCATTTCAGAAGCTGAGCATCTTACAAGATGCAAAATAAAACTGTTGCTGCAAGCAACTCTCATCAGCAAGTGCAATTGTGACTGAAGAGAAACTTCTTCCTGAGCATATCTTGTGGTTTTCACCCTGTGGTCTGTGGTCCCTTACGCAGTTTGTAGATTGACTGAAAATTTTCTTGAGTAGAAAAAAAAGTTACCAGGCTTAAATTCACCATGAATGGGTTTCCCATCTGCACTGGAAAAAACCACTGAAGGTTGAAAACCACTTGTTAACAACTTATCTCAAAGCCCTGTGAAACAGCAACTCTGACATGATACCTCCTGACAAATCAGAAACAGCAAAGGGCTAATTAACAAAGACACAGTTTCCCAAGGACTAGCTGAGGCACTTCTACCTGGGGACCTGCTCCACCAAGCTCTGCCTTGCTCGGCCAGCAGCACCTCTGTCCCCCTCTCTACTACTCATTTCTTGTTCTCAGACTGCAAGCCTTTGCAGGGGGAGGCTGTTTCAGAATGGCTTTTCCCTCCCCTCTGCAGCACTCTATCCTTTTCAACTCAAACTTTTGACATCCACCTTTGCATTAAAGAGGACTTGTTCACTTTCCTCATCTGCTTTCACTTATCAGCTTAGTGCAATGGCAGGCGTAATTAAACACTGCTCCTCACTTGTACAATGAAATCTTGGGTGAGTGAATGCTCTCATTGTTGGGAGCCCAGTAGAAATCACAGAATCATCTTAACATCAGACAGGCTTATTGGATTTCACCATAATGCCAACAAGCTGTCACCGTTACCACAAACCCTGCCTAGGCATCACTTATGACTATTTACAGGCAGGAAGAGCAGCTCTGGAAGCACTCAATTACAAACCAAAAGACTATGAAAGAGAAGCATCAATTACAAAAATTAATTGCGGCCCTGTTGGCATTGGCTTAGGAAGTCCCTGACAGGAAGAGTCTTGCATGGGGCTTGCCCTTGTAACAACAACTTTCAAGACTCAGGAGCTGTTGCACAAAGTTACCTGTGTGTAAAACTTGAGAAATTATAGTTGGTCAGCATGAGCCAAGCACCAGCAGACGAGTAAGGATATGAAGGCTGTACCTTTCAGAGAACAGAAGGCCACAGTGTGCCATTTGTAGGGCTCTGGTCACTGCATTTCACTTCAGTATCTCTGCATCATTCAATAATTGGTATTTAACTAAGGCATCTCTTCCAGAAAGGCCTTTCTTTGGAGTCTCAATCCAAAGGCTGGAAAAGACGGACAGTAATATACCCTTTCTTTACTAGCAGTATTAAACTCTGACAGTTGTCAAAGGCTGGGTGATGTTCCAGATAACTGGTTATGTTTGTTTTGGCGATGCACTGTTCCTATGCCCCTTGTTCTGTAATGCTAAGAGCAGTCTGAATCAGTGCCTTGCCATCTCAGGCCTGTCCAGATCCTCACAGAAACAGAAGCTTATCTTGCAGCACTCTGGGACCAGCTTCTCCCTTTATATTCTGCCTCACCTCTTACAAGACAGCATTGCTACCTAATGGTTGTATTCTCACTCCACTGTCCAAATAGAATAGCCAACAAAGATACGTGTGAATACCTCTCTAAGTGAGATTAAGGAATTGTGCTGCCTCTATTACATTCAAAAAAAATCTTCCCAGTGCAGCTTAGCCAGAAATTTAGTACCTCCTTTAACTTCCCATGTAAAGCCTGGTGACAGTATACAAACCAACACAGCTGCGATTGCACATGGTCTTGCCTTGTCATGTGTAGATACAAAACATTTCAGCTGAACCTAATCCAAACAGGTGAAACCCTGCTATGCACCAGAACAGCCCAGCACAGCTGCTAGAGGTAAAGCCTCTCTATTCACAGTCAGACACTTAACAGTTATTTAGTATTACACTAGTGCGTGGGTAACTTTCGCAATGTAACCCTTTTGCAATGTATTGCACTCAGAGCTCTGCCCTAATCAGTTTGCTATTGATAGCTCCAGAAAGCTGAAGTCACTCCAACCTTATTGTGTGGGGCCCTACATGATTGCCCAAGGTCACAAGAAACCAAAGGCAAAGCAATGTAATTGCCCTTCCGTGTTATAGTTCAAGACACGTAATTGATTTACATCTCTTTGGTTGTCTCTGCTGTGAATGACAATTTGAGCAGAGCGTGACTTAGAGGAACAAGGAGCCCTTCTCACCTACCAACAGAGATAGCACTGGCCACAGGCACTGAGCGGGCACCTAAAGGAACTGGGTGATGTGGCTGTGAACTGGTTTCACTCCTCACAAGTTGCTTTACTGTCATGTTGCCAGTGTTAATGGAGCTGTTAGGGAAGGAGAAGTAGGACAAGACATACATGGGAGGGCTTTATTATAGGTGAGAGATCTCCTGCCCCTTGCAAACTTCAGGCAGCATGGGAGCCACTGTGTTAAGTCCCACCCCAGTCAGTGTTTGTGTATATTTACAAACCCACATATGTATGCATTGTTAAAATCAAGGCATTTAACACATTCCCATTTTTTGTTCATTGGCAGCTCTGCAGCACAAGAGCAGCATGTGAAGTTGCAAAATGCCCTGTGTGCTGCGATAACAACCTGAGCAAATGTGCTTCCCCCTTTTTCATGGAGTATCGATCCATGAGCAATGAATATACGTGCTTCCCTTTCCTCCCTGCCAGCCCTGCCTGCCACCTCCTTGCTCCCCAGTTCACTTTCTGCTCCTGCCCAGCGAAGTCAGTCCACAGCTCAGAAGCAATGTTGCAAGATAAAGAGCAAATAATTTTTGTTGTTCTTCTCTCCCTTCATACATCTTCTTTCCTTCTCTGTTTGATGCAGGGACTATCTGGGCTAATTCTTTAGCCTGTTATGCAAGAAGCCTGACTAGATGATCTTTAATGAACATCTCCAGCCTGTGAAAAATATCTGTACTTGGTGAAATCCTATTTGCTGAAATGGAAGTGAGTCAGCAGAGATGTCATGTCTGCTGTGCACACACAGGCAGACCTGGCCACTTGCAGATAAACGCTAAGTAAAAGCATTTCTATAGAAACACATACCCGCGTGTCTAGATTATATGCTGTCTTCTTTAAATCCTGCAACGCCCTCTGCATGAACTCAAACGCATGGCAGTCAACACAGGGACGACCTAGAAAAAGGTACAGAAGAAGACATCACTGTCACAGCATGACATTTGGAGTGTGGCAGTACAGAGGGGGACACAGAGACCTTGCAATGCCAGGAGAAAACCCATTTTAGCAGGCACCTACACCTGCATATGTACAAAGTTAGGGCTGCCCTGTGGGCAGGGCTGTTTCTATCCTTGTGCAAATGTGTAAGGACCAGCAAAACCACAAGAGTATTTTGCTGTCTGTGCTTTTCTGAACATAGCCCAGGCTTGATTCTGCCCGGTGCTGCATGCTTTCAGCCTCCAGACTCTCCCCTTAAAATGGAAAACCTCAAAACTTCTCAGACATGGGTTAATCCTCAAATGATACACTGAAAATAGAAGTTTGCAGTGGTTCAGAAATCAGACAGGCAGGTCTGTTTTTACAGGAGCTCTTACAGAGCAGCTTGGCAAGGGACAGTGCCAGATCTGTATTTGCTTCCTTTCACCTGCTGCTGTATTTTTTCTCTGCCAGGAATGCAAAGCATCCCACTGGCTCTGCAGCTGGTGCCAGTGTGTGTGCACAGAGGGGCAGGGCAGGGAAAAGGCAGAGAAGGGGAGGAGGAAGGGACTTGACAACTAAAACGGCCCGCTTGTGGACTTGGGCATTGCTGCTCTGCCAGGATTCACCTTGCACTAATCTCAGGCCCTTTCATTCAGTCACAGAGTTAATGAAGTGTGGGTTTTCAGAAGAAGAAATTGCAGATACTGGAGGAGATGCAGGGGGAATGGGGAGAGAGGACATTTTGCATTGATCACAGAGCCCCCACGTTGCGGGGGGTGCTGAAATCCTTGTCCACAGGCAGCCACTTGTGCTGCTCTGAAGAAGCAAAGAGGGTGCAAAGCTGCTGCTGAGATAGCTGGGGAGCTGCCTGGAACCAGAGACCTGCTGTGCAGCAGTGCAGCACCCTGTGCTTGGCACCCTGCTGCCAACATGGACTTCTCAGTTGGGCCTGATGGAAGGGAGGAGCCAGAGTGCTTCTCGATCCCCAGCAAGCCCCTTAGGGGCTGTGACCTGTTCAGGAGGTGTTTCTCTCCCACCAATCCTCCTCCATCTCCCCCTCCACGCAGCTGACCTCTCAGGGAAACCCAGGGATCAAGCCAGGGATTTAATTCCAGGGATGTGGGGAGATACAAAGTCCCCACCTCTATAAGAACAGCATCACTCACAAGACTCTCTCCAGGCCTGACAGGAGTAGCAACAGGATGGTTTTGAGCACATTTTAAAGATACTCAACCCCCTCCTGTTTTCAGTATTTCAGTAATTTAACTGTTTTCACTTCAGATCATGGAGCAGAGCCCTTAGAAAGAACCTGCATCCTCAGTCTGCTGTCAGCAAATGCATCATTCACTTGGTGCCATGGCCTCCTCCCTCCCCTTGCAGTGGTCTTCTCAGAAAGCACCCTACCCTGGCTCCACCTCAGTGAAGTGCTGTGTACCCTGAAGTGCTTGTCACTAAAGTGTTCACAAAATCAGAACTTGATGGAGAGAAAACAAACTTCAGGTTATAAATGAATGTGCTCTGGCACAAATGAATCTCCTGCTCTGGCAGCGTGGAGAAAGCATCTTTGAGGACAGCCATGAATTCCATAGTCAGTCACTGCCTGCCACCCAGGAAGTCTTCCCAGGCCCTCAAAGCTGTGTGGGATCATTCACTGGTATTTATGGAGGCCAACTGCTCCTATGTGGATGGGGAGGTACTAGTGCTGCGGCACAACCATGCCAAGTGGTTATTTCACTTCTGCCACCCCTGTGAAAGCAGCTGCCCTGGCATCAAAGCAGCTTCTGCAGGAAAGTGGTGGTGGCTCTGAGGACACCTGCCTGTGTGTTCAGCACACGCGACACTCCTACGTTCTCTGGCACAGAGCTGGTACTGCTCTTCGAAGCCACAGTGCAGATGCAGCCGTGCAGCTGGTTTCACCACATAATGGGATATTCACTCTCTAACATAGTTTCCTGGGCTGTCTTCCTTGGTGGAGGGTCCTTCTCCAGGCAGAGCTGCCTCTGGGTCAGGTTGGCACCCCTGCCTGCTGGGAGCTAGCAGCCCTGCAGCACTGGCAGTGGGAGAGCTCATGTGATTCCTCCAATCAGCTATATCTCAGGATGGGACGCATCATTTTGACTTCCAGTGGCGCAGAGAGGACTCACTGAAGCAGGACCACTGGCAGATGGGAGGACAGCTGTACCTGGGAGGAGGTGACGAGCAGCTGGGGAGGTGGCTGGCTGTAAACTCTTCGACCGTGCAGCCCTGCAGAGCACACATCTGTTCTGCACTTTGGGGACTGAACTAGGGCAGTCCTGATCTCTCTGTCAAGCATCAGAGCAACTTGAATGCAGTTCCCCAAATAAAATAGGGCCAATACCCCACTAACTGGAAAGCCTATAGGCACAGTTGAAGTTTTACCAGCAGAGCTGCCCAAGCCATGACTCTAACCAGGCTTTTAAGCTATTATACTAGACCCAGACTATACAGTAGCCAAGGGCACATACTTAAGGAAGATACAAGAATAAGCCTCTAGCAATGTTCTTCTAGCCTACCAAGAGTTTGGAGCATAGCCTGAGTCTGGCTGGTCTTTCCACATCTGATAAGCCCTCCATGAATTTTTCTCACATTAATTTGCCCTATTGCTTCCTGAATCCATGTAAACTTTTGGCATCTACAGCATCCTGTGGCAATGAGTTCCACAGCTCAGCTGTTCAGTGAGTGAACAAAATACCATTCCTGTCTGCTCTGAAGTTAACATCTGCTGCTTTTGTTTCCTGCCTCTAATTTTTGCAGTGGAAGAGACAGTTATTAAATATTCACCATCTTTGTCCTGCTTATGACTTTGCTGCTCTCCATCACTCCCTGCCTCGGTGTCTCCTTTCCAGACTAAAGATCCGGGCTGGTAAGCTGGCCTGTCTAGCTGGACTTAATCTCTCATCATGCTTACAATATTTTCAGTAGGATGCCTGTGGACATTTCCCCAATGCAATGAAGTCTAAAGGGTCTGTTTTCACAAAAGTTTTAAACAAACATAAATATGCGCTGTTGCCAATAGGAGCAATCCCAGCCTGCTTTCTGTCCTTGGCTACGTGTTCCCACACCTTCCCTGCTCACAGCAGGAGTGACCATGCAGTTGCTTGGTCAGCTGGATCACTGATTTTTTTTCTCCAGATCAGTCCCAAATACACAAGTTCTGGGGCCAGAACAAGAAACAGGGCAAGGACAGGAGGCCAGGTTATGGGGAGGAGAAGGGCAGAGGCACCATAAACTTACATCTGCTTAAAGCAATCATGAAACCAAACCTTAAGTCACATCATAGCAAAGTACAGCAGAGTGCTATTAATTCCTTGCTGACAGCTGGGAACAGACTATCATTCATACGGAGACTTAACAGGTTGGTGGATTAACATAATGAGAATTATCAAGAGTCAGCTATAATTCTTTAAATGAATCCTGTCAGCATGAAGACTGTATGTGTCTTTGTGTGTTTGGGGAGAAGTGGGGGAGGAGAGCTTAAAATATGTTTCTTGGCTTCTTCTCAGTGAAAAACTGGAACTGAAAGCACTGTGGAAGTCTAATTTACTTTCCCTTGCATGCACAAGGCGTTTACTCTTTGTATTTCATGCACCTTGGCTGGCGAAAACAGACTGACCAGCTTCTGTTCTTCAAATTCCACATTTCAGCTTTCACAGTGGGTGATCTGGGCTATAAATGCAATGGGAGGTTGGGGAAATTACTTAATTTTTTTTAGTGGATTGCACTGAACTTTAAAGAAAATAATCTGCAAACATTAGTAACACCACTTCATACTTGAACAGTCTTTTGCATATGCAAAGTGCTGTGTATAAAGTATAAGGACATGATTAATCACTTCTAGTTAGCATTATTCATAAAAAGCTGGGCCTGGCTCTCTGGCTGGCAGAAAGTATGCCAAGTGGAGAGCAGGTGATGGTATCCCAAGCCAGATATTAGCGCATACACACACAGGGCGGGATCTCTCTGCAATGCTAAGAAGTCTGACTCACTCTCATACTTTTCTCCTGCGACTCCTGCACCTCCCACACTTGCACGAGAACACTGCTGCCCCTTTCCTGCTTGTGGTGCTGCAGGAGGGACACTTGTCTCCCAGCAAGTGGGAGAGAGAGGCTGTAGTGCTCTGTAGTCCTCAAGGGACTGTTCCTGCTAAAGGCATGTTCCCAGTCCCATGTCGCACACCTGGGAACAGAGAAAAGCATCAAGTATCACACTGGTCTGCTCTGCAGGAGGACACTTAGTATGGTCCATGTACGTCATATAACCCTGTCAAGAACAGGTACTAGAGCCCCCCTTTTCTCACTGGGTCATTCAGGATCCCACAACCACCAGTTTACCTGGGCTGACAGTATGGACTTAAGTGCCAGCAACTGGGAAGGTGTGCGCACATGCTCCAGTAGCACTGCCCCCAAAATGGGTCAGTGCCAAGGAGGATGAACTCTTTGATGAGAAATAGTCAGTGGAGCTGACATCAAGCAGGAAAAGATCCAGGAATGTCTGTACTAGGTCACATCAAAGGTCTGCCTAGCCCAGTGTCCTGTCTCCCATGAGCTACATCTCTTGTAGTACATTAAATGTGTCTAGGAGCATTCCCAAGCTTTGAGAGCAGCTGGCATGGGACAGCTCATCTCTGGAACAGTAAACTCTGTCTTCCAGTGAGGCACTTGGCCTCCTGTCATGGACAACGGTGTGCCAGGGACCATCCTAGCAGGTTACTAGTACAGTCATGTCCCCATGCCAGGAACATCCATGGGCACTGGTTATAGACACGACCTTCATGGCCAACAATGGATGCCTGTGAAAGAGCGTAAGAACAGGGCAAGTATGGAGCGATGTGTCCCCAAAGATCCTCCCAGGCCTCAGGAATATGCTGAGGCAGCTCCTGAGCCAGAAGAACTGCTGCTGTATCTACCAGTGCTTTCTAAGACTTTCTTCCTTGAGTTTACCCAATCAGTTCTGCAATCCCATGTAAACTTTTAGCATCCACAGTGTCCTAAGGGAGGAGTTCCACAGGTTAACTATCAGGAAGAGCCCTGATGGGCAAGGGAAAGTACCTGGAGCGCTTAACAGCTATGCAGCGCTCTCTCAGCAAAAGGCTGATTAGAAGCATCCCAAGTTCCTTGTTGCTTTAAAACTCTGTCCCTGCAGCAGCACAAAACAATTTACAATTCATGATCAGCTGAGAGTCTTCCTCCTCGCCTGGCCTCAGAAATAAATACCATTATGCATTCGTAGCAATGCTACCAGCCTCCATTACAGAGCAGCAGAAACGTCTCTGCAGAAACCCCGGCCACAGAAACACTCTGACCTGCCCTTCATTCCTCAGTCTCACATGCAGGAGTAAGACAAGACAAGGAATCTTCCTCAAGGGCTCTTCAGGGGACTCACTAGCCTGTCCAGAGGATATCAAGAAGATAACTCCTTGAGACCGGGGTCAGAGACCCTGGCCAAGAGTTTTGTTCTACAGATAAAATGGGAGTTTCCACTACACAAGCAGAACAAGGAACCACTATATACTTCTTCCCAAAAATGGGTTGACTTGTCTTTGCTAACATAGACACACAAAGAGAACATATAATTTATTTTCCAAGCATGATTTTCTCCTTGAGGAGATAAAATGAACTACTTGTCACAAAACTTATTAAAATTAATTAATGCCTAGAGAACAAACACACAGAATAGAGATGAGGTCTGTTTTAGAACAGACCAAAACTTAGCACTAATAAAAAAAGAAGAGAATGGAAAAAGAAGGGAATTCAGCATGTAAGCCCTGTAGAGACAAAAACACATAGGTGTATTTGAAAACTAGTAATGGAATTACAGGAGAATAAAATGCAGTGACCAAATCAGGTCTTGTATTTAATATTTTAGTAGTTATGTAAAAAGATACCTGTGATACAAAGTAAGCATGACTAAGAAGTAGACATTGGTTTGTACGCAATTACCTTCCCTTTTTTTTTGCTCCCAGAGGATATTTTAAGTTTCTTACACATGGCTACTTCCCACTTGCTGTCATCAAAACAGCCTGAGAACATTGACTCCATCCCCTAATATCTTTGAACTATTGCCTCATTTTGGAGCTGAGAAAGTTTAACTACAGACTCACTCAGAATGACAGAGGAAGCTAATACAGAGCTGTGATCTAAATTCAAGAGCTCCCAACTTCATGGTGTGCACAAGCCGGTCTGTCATATTTATTTATTTTTTAGCTTTGCAGAATAGCAGCAGGATTTCAGAAATCTATACATGCTTTACAAATATAGTTTGGGTCAACCTCCCCTGTGTCAATCTGTAGTAGTTACGAGAAAGTTGAACTTGACCTATTGTTCCAACCAAACACTAAAATAAGCAAAATGTAATGCTCTAGCAGAAGTAAACAGAAATCTCCTTCTAACAATATCCAGACTAGCAAGGACATCATATGTATTGTGGCAAATCTGGAAACGAAACTCTCGAGAAGCAGACCTAAAAGACCTACAATCAAAGAGCTTTAAAACCAGCTCCAATTACAATATGCAGTTAGTATTCTTTGCTAAATAGCTATTAATCCTTTGCTTGCTTGCTGTTTTTATAAGCGTTTTCATGTGCTTTGCTGACATGTTACGAATTCGTCATTACTCCCTCGCTAATCAGGCAGTGCAGCGTTCCCCTGGAGCTTAAGGTCTGTGTGGGTTAAGTGGAGGAAAGCAAGCAGGACGTGGTGCAGCAGGAGGGCATGAGTGCAGATGGCAGGTACGTACTTTCTGCAGGAATGACACTCCCAGAGTCCTGGCCGGCCCCGACAAGCCTCACGCTTAGCAGGCCAACCACCGAGATGAACGGGATCGCCACACGCATCACACTCCAGACAGACGGCAACGCCATTACTCTCATCAATAATTCAAGCTATCTTCGCTGCCTGAAATGAGGAGAAATAGTGAAAATCAGCACTTTGCTCCCAGCAAGCTCCCCACAAAGAAGTAGACCAGACGTGATAAGCACAGCCCCACATGCACACGCAAACCCACATGCACACATCGCTGCAGCGACACGCCACGGGCTTGCGATGCACCCCAAGGACCAGTTTGCCAAGTACCTGATCTTTCTCTTCGCCTGTGTGCCAGACCCTTGGAGCAGCTGTAGGGAGCAGGCGAGGCTCCAGCAGCCACTCTGAGCATGCGTCCCCTCTGCATCCCCCCTTCCCTGATTAGGGTCATTGCCATGGAGATTTGCTATAGCAACACTGAAAAACTGGAGCTGCCAAGTGGAGAAGAAGATTTAAAGGGACCACAATGTGGTGGATGGTCACTGCTGTACTCCTCCCCTGCCTCTGCTGCTGGAAGGCCATGTCCTCTCCTTGGCGAGCACTGGCTGCTGCCACCCACATATGAGGGTCTTTGGCAACCTTTGTGTTTGTTGCTTTTATTCCCGAAGGGACTGTGCTGAAATATGCAGCTCCTACCCCTTGCCTTATCTGTAACTCACTTAAAGTGAGATTTTGTTCTGGGAGGTTTCAAATGAGATGAAAACTCAGAAGTTTGCTTGGAAATAGAAAGATGCAGGGCCTGCAATACAAAGATGGTGCCCTGCACTCCGGGGAAGATTCCGTTATGGGCTTCGTTTAACTACACTGAAAACGAAGCCTTGAGGACAACACCAACATTGGCACATGAACCAGCCAGGAATATGAATCCTGCACAGCGTCACACTAGGTAACCATGATAACAGCCCATCCAAAACCTATGCGCTGCCAAAACTTAAGGATGCTCGCTTCAAGCTCAACTCTTGATCTGGGATTTTGCTAATAGGCTGTGTCCTGACAAAGCTCAAGCATTAGCCCTCCTGGATAGGGGATCTCCATAAGTACCTGGCTGAAATCAAGCATTCAGCAAGTAGACGTAATACCTTTTGGAAAAGAGAGAGAGAGACACTCTCACTACCCATTTGCCGTAGAGTGTGGTTAAAGACCCATCTTGCAACATACCTGTTTAATTCATGGCTTTGTCCTTCTCTCACACGAGGACACACTACCTCCTCTCGCCAGGGAGTAGGCTCCAGCCTTCCTGGTCTGTACAGAATAACTAACCTGCCAGGCTGTGGAGGTATCAGCCTTCCTGGGCTGAGACACAATTAATCCCTGGCTTAGTTCAGTCCTAGGGACTGTCACTAGCAACATACTCTGCTTCTATTTTACTTGTTCTTGTGGCTTCCTCAGAATTACCTTTTATATCTCTCATTTCAGTGCTTATACTTTTGGACCAGGTTAGTTTAAAAGTCACCTCGAAGGACTCCAGGCTTTTGACCACTTTCTCGCAAAGTGGAATTGCCTTGTGCATGCAAGAGAGGACTTTGCAGAGGGGCAGCCCAGAGTTGTGGAAGTAATTCCTACAAGAATGAGGCATTAAGCAAATTTTTAGCCCAAAGTGCAACTGAAACTCAACTTCCCTTGCGTGGAAGATCCAGCTTAATGTCTCAGGTGAGTCAGGGCACACATGTGCACCAGAATGGCTCCACTGACTTTATGAGAAGCTGAGACTCCTAATCCAAGCTCTGAAGTTGGATGCCTGAAGTGAGGTTGTGTGAGATGGCCCAGTTTAACATTGTTTGTCTCTTCACAGGCCTCAGATGCCTGTTAAAGGAGCAGCTCCATAAGAGCCAGGATATAATGGAACAACATTGTACAGTTTGACTATACACTCATCTAGGGATGGTCACATAATCTAGCCCTGATCTGCAGTTTTAAATAACACCAAATGGAAATTCTGGCATAGAACCCAAACCTTACACTTCCATTTACCCTGGCATATGTGTTTCTTGTGCACACCCTCATTATGGTCCCACAGCCATATCATATTTTTCATACATGAGCTTCAAGAAAAGGACAGAAAGGAACTGCCTACAGATAATCTTTTCTAAAATTGTAACTGTTTTGTAATCTTTTTCATAATTGCTTGGTCTTTTCAGTAGGTAGGTAGAACAAGCAGTACAACTCACAGTGAGGTAAGGAAAGGAATCTGACATCTCAGGGAGAAAGGGCAATCGCAGAAGTAAGCAGAGGTGTTACCCATCTTAAACAACTGTGGAAATTATAAAAGGGGATCAGAGCAGAGAACTTGGGAAAATTAGGAATAAAGAGAAGCTGAAGGTCCTGAAATATGTCATTCCCAGGATGCCAAGACTCCAAGGGTGCCTGCACATGGTTTGGTGATATCTTATTATTAGGATCTATAGCACAGCAAAGTTTTGCATAGTTTATATGCATCCAATAAAGCTTCTCTGTGAGAGAATGGACTGTCTTTGTCTTGGTTTCTGACTGCTCAACCACGCACTATCCAGACTTAACACTGTGACAGCACCACAGAAGGAGTTTTTGCTGAATTGGACTACTGCCCATCCAGACAGTACACCACCATTGAACTTGCTCCCACTTGTGACAGTGGGGGGGATCTGCGGTAGGGCAATCTCTATCCACTATCTAATGGGGTGGAAGGTGTTATTTCTGTGTTACAGCACACTACTAAGCTTAAAATAATGTCTTTTTTCTTCATTGCTTGGTGCTACCATAAAAAAACCAGACATTGCACTTGCTGAGTCAGGACAGTTTTTGTCTCAAATGCCATGGTCTTTAAGAAACATGAAAAAAGTTCCTAACTCCTCTTGCTAACAGAACCATGTGGTCCAAGATGCAGTTCTCAGTTCACAGGGAACAGGGGTCAGTCTGCATGGAAAAGTTCCAGAAATCTGTGTTGTTCTATACCTCCAGCAAAGCTGAAGAAGAGAGAAGCATGAAAGCACTTGCATGACTTGCTTTGCTATTACATTCACTATTGCCTACCACTATGACTAAGGGATACCAGTACTAAATTTGTTTTGAAGGATGAGAAAATTCCAAGAGATTCCCAGGAGTCCATTTGCTGTCTGAAGAATGTTGTAGTGAATCTCACAGAGTTGCTGAAAATACTTGTACTTCGTTTTCTTTTTCTACAGAGAATCCATACCTAATTATCATTTGCTAACAAAAGAAGAGTTTCCTCCAAAATAATCAGAAACATCCAGACATTTATTGGGAAGATGATTAATGAGGACAGACATCTGGTAGCACCCTCAGAAAATCTCTTCTTGACGCCTAAGCGTTACAGGTATTGAAAGTTACAGTGGAGGAAGAAAATGTATATACCTAGTTAAATCACTAACATTAAAGGCCTGAGTTAAATATGTGTGCATAAAAGGAAGGTGCAGGCAAAGGTTCTAATTTCAGAACTCCATTATTATAGTAATGGGTACACATGGCAAATAGGGTGGTTAATCCCAGTCTAATATGAAGTGCTAAATCATTGCCTGTTAACATGGCCATAAGCCCTTTGTTGAACTCAAACAGAAGAAGAAAGCACAGAGACAGAAGAATCTGTGTCTGGTTACTACCACTTGAATAACAGAGTTTCAAGAGAATAACCAGAAAGAAGCAAAACCAGATGCAAATAGTGAGAAACACGAAGAATAGCAAGAAAGCATTCTTTAAACACATGGGGAATAAGGAAAACAAAAAACAAGTGAAGGGTTTGTTCTCTGTTCAGCAGAAAGGGGAAGTTAATCAAGTTGATGCCTAGAAAGTGATACAGGGCTTAGCATCTATTTTATCTACCAACCAAAATAAGATGAACTAGTGAGCAGGAGGCTAACACAACTAATACCAGTGAACATGTTTTAGGTCAGAACATTTAGCAGAAATTTGCTTTGCTTACATATGCTTGTAGGTCTGTGCCAGGTCATTTTTCTAGGTTTCAGTCTGCCTAGAGCTCTCTTTTTACTCAGGGCTATCACTAGACCTGCCTCAGGACATTTAAAGAAGAAACTAAACCAACCACCATCAGCAATTACTGCTGAGAGCTCAGGGAAGATGTGAGTTATACCAGCCATGGAAAAGGGTAAATGCAGTGACTATCTTTAAATGCGGGAAGAGAAACTGGAAAATGACACGCAAACCAGTCAATCCCTGAGAATGTTTTAGAAGTAATAACCCCACCATAATCCCACCAACAGTTTGTAAGCATTTGGAAAACAAGAACTGGAGTTGCAAGTAAGAGGTATTTGTCAAGAATCAAGTCAAACCAGTGTAGTTTCCTTCTGTGACATGGTAACAGGTCTTGCAGCTAAGGAAAGCCAAATTCAATCAGCTTCAGGGAGATTTCTGACACTGTCACACAGCATTGTCAGAAGCAAACTAAGGAAATTGCTCTGAGGCCAGAAAAACTGGCTGGATCACTGCTGAAAGTTAGCAATGGGTCACCATCACCATGGAAAGATATATCACATTGGGTCTGCAGGGACTCAGTTCAAGGGTTATTCAGCATTTCATTAGTCAGCTGGATAATGAATAAGCAAAGTGGCTACTTAAGATGTAACATCAGCCTGGAGGTTATAAGTAACGCTGAGGGAGAGGACTAGAATTCTAAATCATACAGACAAGTTGAAGAAAAGGGTCTAAAAACAGAATAAAATTTTGTAAGAATGAGAACAAGGTGCTACACTTCATCAGGAATAATCAATGGCTCACATTTAGAATGGGGAACAGCAGGTTAAGTGGCACTTCAATGGTGGAGCTAGGGAGTCAGGAGCTGAAATCAGTCTACAATATTCTGTCATTGCCAAAAAAATGCAATTATACTGGGATATTAAAAAAAAAAGTGCAAGACCTTAGACTGCCTTCAGCAGAAGGTCTGAGCTGTAGTACTGCATTTGGTTTGGTCACTGCAATACTAGGAACTAGCAGAGACACCAACAGCAGCAGAAATAACCAGAGGTTTAAATTGTATCAAGGAGGCACTACCAAAGCCCCTGGAAAACTTAATAATAGGGACGGCACTGGGATGAATTTGGAAATGGCATTGGGATAGTTTGCCCTGCATAAAGACAAGGGCTGGACTGGGTGATTTCCTATGGATACATTTCCCTTCCTGGTTTTCATGATTCTATGATTACAAGAATCATTTTACTTCCCAGGCAGTCACTTTCCAGCTCCGTGTGTTGTAATTCCAGCATAAACACAGACACCCCTGGGAGAAATGCATTGCCCTTCTGCAGCATCTGAAATTCAGAGTATTTTTCCTTCCTCACTTATTAGGGCAAAGGCAATATTTTTCTGGTCTAAGCAAGTATGATGGCTAGAGAACATTCCCATTTTGGAATGGGTCACTGATGGTATTCAGAGACATTTGGCTGCAGGGCATCTGCCAGGGCCCATGGCTTCTTAATCCTCCTTTAAATAATTATTTCACAGTCTTGCAGATTAATTGAGAGGTGAGAGGCTGGTGCACTTAGATGTTTCAGCCCATAAACAGAATAAATTGTGTTGTCTTTTTTTCTGGAAGCCATCTCAGGCCCTGAGAAGGACTGAAAATTAAAGCACCCTATACTTATCTTGTCCCTCATGCCGTGAGATAATGATTCACCTTTGCTTGATGGCTCATTATCTTTAAAAACCAAGCCTGAGGTTTGGTGGGGAAAAAAGTCTCCCCCGGGAAATGACAATTTTGTTCTTGGCATCATTGCTTGACAAGTTCCCCATCTTAAACTCTTCCAAGAATCCAACCACAAGCTGAACCTTGGTCAGACTGTGAGGCTTCAAGACACTGCAGTTGTCCCAACAAAGTCCAGGTGGCACTGCAAAACAGGGATGTGGCTGCAAATAGGGAGTATGATAGAAACTTAGCACCAAGATCCTTTAATGCAGGAACTAGTCAACTCCAAGAGGCCTCTTTCACCACAGTGTAAGATGTGGGAAAGCACCCAGACTTGATCAGTTCTCCAAAAACCAACTGAAGCCAAGTGTGACAAGCATCTTTAAATACCTTCTAAAGCCTAGAATGCTTTCTGCTGCACAGGAGGGGCTGCTGTTGAGTTATTGTGAAATGAAGGTCAGTTCAGGCTTTTGGTTCCAAGAAAAAGTAAGAACCACTGGCAAAATACCAGTTTTCCTCATTTATATTTGAGGTTTACACTGGACTGCTGGAAATCTAGCAACTGTTACTGCGCTGGACATGGGGTAAATTTACAGCATAGGCAAGGGTTGTGTACTCTTCGTGTACTCTCTGTCTGAAAACAGTGAAGCTGAGCTATTTGTTTTGATTTGATTGGTAGTAAATTAAATTGATTTGGTTTTTTTCCCCAAGTTGAGTCTGTCTTTTGCCCGTGACCATAAGTGGTGAGTGATCCCTCTCTGTCCTTGTCTGGACCCACGAGCTTTTCTTTATATTTTCTCCTCCTCATCCCACCATGGTGGGGAGGAGTGAGCCAGCAGCCTTGTCGTGCTTTGTTGCTGGCTGGGCTTAAACCAGGACAAATCCCTTCTGAATTCATGTGTTCTGAGAGCAGTTGATGTTCAGGAAGAACCTGTTTGCTTTTTTTTTTAAGTGCTGGGATTTGGGCACATTATTCTGTGGCTACCAAAACCAGAGTAACAAAAGGCATAGGCAGTTCTTCTCTGCACAGCCCATATGTGCATACAGAAAGTGGAGGTGGGGAGACCTCCTTTTATTTTAGAAAAGCTATTGACTTCTAGGACATGCTTCAACCTTCCACGGGTAAAATACAGTTGAATTTTACATTGTATATAAAACAGACCATACTTTAAATGTGCAATATACCAGCTGTCAAAAGGCATTTAATCGTTGTTCAGTTCCCACTTCAATGCAAGACTGAATTGTGCATTAGTTATATTCAGTGCTGTTGGCTGCAGTCAGGTACTTTTCACAAGCTGGATGCTTTATTACAGTGTATATATAGTCCAGCATGAGTGCAAGAGCTGCTTAGGCAAGAAACCATGTGTATCAAATTTACTGCATGGATGAATTTCTGCTCTTTAACTGGGGTAGAGAAATAACCCACAATGCCCACAGCTTTGAACATCAACTTACAGCACTAAGGATGGCCTCCAATGAAAGCCTTGACTAGAAGCATTCACAAACGCTGGTAACTTTGATATTGGTCCCAAAGTCTGTGTCTCTCCCCAGCCCCTATATTAAACCGAAAGGTTTCAGAGTGAAACTATGGTCATCTTTTTAGGCTGTGGTCAAGAGCTGACTAGATATAACCTCACTAAACCTGGTATCACTGGGAACTTGAAGGTTTGTTGGGATTTATGCAAAGGAAGATGCTAAGTTTCATGAGGCTTAGTGCAGATGCCACACAAAATGACAGATTTTGTCAGTATTGTTTGCCTAAATGAACACTGGTTTGCTCAAAAGTTAGTCCAGACTTGACATTAAAATGTACTTTACGATAGCAGATCTTTCCATTAATTTGGACTAGACACAATTCTGTTATTTTGTAGAAAAGCCCCTTAGATAAATATCCTTAAGTGCATCAAAATGTCATGCAATAAACGTTCTTTGCACTTAAAGCTAAACAGAAGCTGTGTTTTGTCTCTACTTACTCTAACAACTAACACAAGACCCTAACTTCTGTACTGCAACAACCGACACTTCACAGAGCAAAAAAATCCCAGTGATTCTGATTCCTTCATTTCTCTTGTCAGTGGTACCTACTGGCTTTTGCATAGCCAAATATTTTATGAAGTTCAGGGATAAAATAAAGGAATAGGGTAAAAATAATCTTAAAAAAAAAATGAAAGAAGCATCTACACTTAGAAAACTTCTAAGAATTATATGTAGCTCAGGGCTGAGGCTGCCATTCTGTCTGCCTGAGCATGAACATTAAGTGTTAAGTGCAGCTATTAACACAGAATATTCAGATCCACCGACCTCAAAACAAGAACTTGAACACTGGCCTCCCTTGAAACCTGTGTCCCGCTTACGCTCTGGAAGAGTCTAACTTGCATCACCAGTCAGCAGTCTTTCCAGTTGATTTGGACTCTCGAAGAAGAGTGAAGCTATATAAAGAATAATGAGAGAGTTGCCAGTCCTGTTCCATTTTCAGACTCTATTGACAAAGAGAATAAGCTATAGTTTTGTCACTTAAATGACCAGAAAAGTGCAGTATCACTTACTCTGATTTAAACAGCAAAAGATGCTCAAGGCTAATGAAGACAAGCTGGTATGGTAGCAGGTTTTCAGCAAGTGCGTGGTTCAGAGCAGAAGTCAAATGATGACAGCCTTGACTATCAGGAAAGAAAAGTGCAGGCAGAAGTAGAATATATGCAGATATTTGCATTTCCTTTCTCATGGCATCCATGCCTGGAACTCTTTTTCTTATGTTTTAAGCCACTTTTTAAAATTCAGGAGCTAACAGGCCTTGCAAATACCATCTCTGCCACTGCCCATCTCTACAAAATACAAACCCATGCCAACTACAATGTCTTCTTCTGACACTGTTAACTTGCAACAACTTGTGGTTCAGGGTGTTTTTATATCTAACAGTTTGCAATAGGATTTTCAGGTATGAGTCTGAACAGCTGCTTTTTAAACCCATGTAAATTTTTAGCATCAGCAACATCCTGCGATGAGGACTTCCACAACTGAAACACACAGTAGGGAAGAGTATCACCCTCCTATTTACTCTGACCCTGGCTCCAGCTGGTTTTGTTCAGTGCACCCCACTTCTTGTTTGGGAAGGGACAGCAAACAGTCATTCTCTGGTCACTTGTAGTTTTATAAACTTCTATCATCTCCTTCTTCAGTCATCTCTTGTCTAAACTGAAGACTCCTAGTCTGTCCATTACTTCAGATTATCCTAGCTGCTTTTGTCAGGAGTTTATCTGGTTCTACTGTATTCTTTTGCTCTATAAAAATGGTCTTGACTCTTGTCACTGTGTCATAGTAAACCTGAGTTTACATATTCAAATCCCTCAGAAATTTCTGTTCACTTGCCCAGAACAGATATTCTGGTTGCTGGGTGCAATTCCCAGACCTCCCTGCCAATCCTTTTTTAGAACTGGTGGCATATTAGCTGTCTTCTGCTCTCCTGCTATTTTGGTGGTTTTGAACAAGAAGTAATACAGAACAGTCATTCAACTAAAGGAAAATAGGTAAGGTGGGCTTTAAAGAAGCATACAGCAATTTCCACTAGGAAATTTCTGATTCTAATGGATCTTCTGCAGACTGAAAGGAATCTTTAATTTTTCAGATTCTGAGGAAGAGAATGAGAAAGTTATTCCCTTTTCCCCATCTATTCCCCTCCTGGCTGCTTTCTCTTGGGACAACAGCTATTTGTCCTGCGTTTCACTACCCCAGTTCTGGCAATGTGAATCAGAAGGCAGAGGCGTAGCAAAATGACTGAAGGAAAATGTTTCCACATGGTCAGATTTTCTTTTGTTCAAGCCGGTGTCTATGCAGACACCAAGGGAAAAATTCATTAAGATCTACAAGTGTTTACAGTTGTGCCAGAACATCTTATTACTCGACACTTGGCAAAAACAGCATCTGACCATGGCCGAGTTCCTCTCCACACCTATAACAAGATGGTGAGATTACAGCATCCTGGTGGACAGTCCGTGGACTGCTTTGGAAGCAGAGTTTTCACCACCTGAATTGTTCTGGGACTTCCTCTGAGTTCTGCAATGGGAATGTTGACTTCCCAGGTAAAGAGAAGCCCTTCCCCACAATGTCTCCCCTGGACAGGGAATGATACACCAGTGTTGCTCAGCACCACGTTCACTCACTCCATGGTAAACTGAAGTGCCACTCATTGCTCCTGCAGTGCTGCCAGTTGGATCTAAAGGGACTGCTGAAAGAGTTGAAAAGCCTAACCAAGGCTTCAGTGTGTTCCATTTGCATTATTTCGCTTATATTCCTACTTTTCCTAACCAAGGCTTCAGTATGTTTATTTTACTTAACCAAGGCTAACATTCTTGCTTTTTCTGAGTTTCTTGCTTTTTCTCTGAGGATAATTCCATCAGAGGACCCCTTGCCTGACAAGATTAAGGCAAACCTAAAACAAATTCACTAGGCCTCGTGCATAAATCCCTGATAATAGGAACTCAAGATGCCTGGTACCAGATAAGAACCAAGAAGAGAGCAATAAGTACGTCAGTGAAGAATAAAAGTAGATAGTGAAGTTGCTGATGGACTTTCTTCAAGATAAGCATGTAAAGAAAACAACTGTGCATGCAGATCGGACATTTGCATGTATTAATGAGTTCCAGGAAATCTCATGTTTATGTAAACAAATTCTCGGAAATTCTGTGAATATGTATAACTCTGTAGTATATAATCTCTGAAAGTTTGTCAACTCGTGGGAGCACTTATTGTGGAGCTATCCCCAGTGCTGCCCAGCACTGCAATAATGAATGCCTTGTAATAACAACTTTTAGTTGTTACTGTGTTCTATCAGAACTCTTACCCAGATGCACCCAGCCTCCCACTTCGATGAAGGTGGTTAGAAAGCAAGGGGGTTTGAGGGACAAATTTTTGCTTCACTGCTGACCTGAGGAGTATCATCAGCCCCACCGCTGACACTTGCAGTGACTACCTACAGGGCCATCAGGACAGGGGGCCAGTGGTTCACTGAGAAATCCCTGGGCCTAGAGGGAGGGCAATGCCGGACTGGAAGGGGGAATGGAGGTTGCACTGGAGAGGAAAGCCAAAGCAGGTCCAGAGCAAAGCAGAGGAACAAAGCCAAGCTAGAATAAGGTGGGGATGACCCAAGTGCAGCAAAAGCCAAGAAGCCCTGAGAAGCCGTTCTGCTACAGCCAGGACCAGCTGAAGCCCTCCAAAGGACGCTTTGCTTCAGGAAGCCCAGAAAATGCTCTGCCATGCATGAGTAAAGGCTGCTGCCCCTCGCTACTCTCTGGGAGTGGAGCTGCAGGTGAGGCTTGCAGTTACTCTACTTTGCCAGGCAGCCAGATACGAGCAGTGCCAGTGCTCCCATGCTGTGTGAATGGGCTTAGAGAAAAACACACAGCATGGGTGCTACTTGAGGGAATTTGGAAAAATAACATCAGAATCCCCTCTCCAGTTCACACTGAGCTTCTGTGTTGACGTATGTCCTGGTCCCACGCACAAGGGCATGCTGCACTTCTCAGTGTGCAGGAACTGTTTTTCCAAGGCCTGGACAGGTTTGGCAAGCCACTGAGGCTGTCTATTGTGTTCCCCTACTCCCTCAGCTGTTTGTTACCATACCTACAGCTGCACTGGCAGAGCAGTTGTTGTGTTTCCTCTCTCATCCACTTCCAGCAAAGTCCCACCAGCGTAGTCAGACCAGTAAGGATGCAGGCAGGCACTTTCTTCCAAATTAAGCTGAAGAGATTTTTGGCCTTCAGATGTCCACCTCCCATCCACTCCCCAAGCCAGGTTAGCACTCCACAGTCGCACTGTTGGAGTGGTTTGAGATGGCTTTAAATCACGTCAAACAATCTCAGAGCATCTACTCAAACTGGTCAGCCTAATTCAGACTTGTGAGTGAACACAGTATCTTAGAATAAAGTGGCAGAGTTAAGGATAAACATCATCTCAGTTTTCAAGTACACACCTCTTTCTTCATGCCTGAAACAAAAAGAGCAGCTTTCAAAGGCAACTGCAAGGAAAGATCAAAATGTTCAGAGTTCAGTCCATCACAGAACGGACCAAATATGTGTGACCTAACCACTGTGTTTCACCTGAAGTAAAATAAGAAGCACGCTCATGAAGAAACTTCTCAGCACTGCATGGAGCTTTCCTTCAACGTGATGTTGAACAGCTGCTGGTGGTAGCATTTGGTACAGCTGGAACTCGCAAGGCTGCCTAGTCATACCCTTATTCTCCTTTTTCTATTCTATCTATTTGACCTGCTAAGATAAAGTTATTTAGAGATACAGTGGGTTAAGAATGGAGTGTCCAGGGAAGGAGGGGAAGAAACTAAAGGTTTTAATTAAAGACAATACTCTTACGCAGGATACCAGAAAACTCAGCACTAAGATATAAACTGTTTTGGTCCAATACAGAATACATATAACTCCTCATGACATATACCTCATTACAAATGACAGAACTACAACATGCCTGAATGTGGTCACAGTGCAGAGAACAAACAGAAAAGACTTCCATCATCTTTAATACACAGGCAAAGCCTACAGAGACCGCAATTCCCTATCTCAATATAACTGGGTAAGTTGCTACAGAGATATGTTCATATTAGAGAAAAAAAATCTGGAAAAATATGCTGGCCATATTTACCTTGAGGGTCACACTTGGCCAACTCTGATTTAAAAATCAAAGCAGGTAAATTTTTCCCCCTCTCTAGTTCCAAGTAACAGATTTACTGAATTGAGCCCTTACTGGCAACCCAGTGGATGTGAAAAGAGGGTGGTACTCTCTTAAAAAAAAACAGAATAGACAAATACATAAGACACAACCCCCAATTTCCTCAGTACATTGGGGCATACATGCTTGCAACATGAACTCCATAAAGCTGTATTTTATACAGCTGCATTTTAAAAACCGCTGAACAGGTGATACTCCTTAGCTGGCCTCCAGGATTCAGTTCAGAAGATTTGCAGTTACACAGTCGCAGAGATTTCTCTTTTCCACCTGAAGCAGCAGAGTTTCTGTCTATAAGATGGGGGAACAAAAGCAACATCAAAAAACAAGTGTCAGCACTGTAAAACTAATTAGCTCCCAAAGAAAAGTCCATTTTACTTTTGTTCTAAGATTTGGAATTGGTTGTATGAGATGAGACTTGAGGTAAAAATCAAAGAGTTATTGCTTACTGCTCTGCAAAATAATTTAGCTTTTGCATGAATAACTGGCATACCAACATGGCAATACTTCCTGTGGCATGGAGAACTTCAGTCCGGTCCACATTCATGTTTTTCACATTAGTAGATTCAGTGTGTGTCTGGGTGCTGTTATTTTTGTTTAAAGTTATTTGTCTTTCTTACAATCTTATTTCAAGTGCACGAACTGGAACATAAGCTCTCACGTTCATGAGAGGCTTAAAAAAAACCCAAAAACCTGCCACAAATTTTCTTTTTACTTAAAAACAGACTCAAAAATTAGAGTATTACAGCCTGGACTCACTGTTGAAAGTTACACAGAGAAAGTAAGGCATAATTTAATCATAGAATCACAGAATATCTCAAGTTGGAAGGGACCCTTAAGGATCACCAAGTCCAACTCCCTGCTTCTCGCAGGACTACCTACAAGTAAACCATATGACTAAGAGCGTCGGCCAGACCCTCCTTGACCTCTGACAGGCTTGGTGCCGTGACCACTTCCCTGGGGAACCCGTTCCCGTGACCAACCACCCTCTCAGTGAAGAAATTTACTTGTTTTAACTTCTGCTTCACTGTTGTTATTGTTAATATGCTGTTGGAGCCTAAAAGAGACAATAGGTGCTGAGCTGGCATACAGCCATCATAGTTCAAACATGGGATGAGATTGCTGGCTTCTTTACGGAAAGGGGTCCCAAACTGGTGAAAGCAGAGGTCCCCCAACTGAACTGGGATTCAGCAATATCAGGAAATCGTTGCTGCCCACAGGGATTTTCTGGAGCAATGAGGGCAGATTGGGAGCTTCTCAGAGCTAGAGCTGGGTATGATCAGAAAGGCCTGCACCCTCTCAGTCTACCTGTGCCAGAAAGGGCTGAGGACCAGGGCAGGGACAGCAGGGCTGCATAAGGGAAATCTGGGAATTCTTCCTCTCTAGCACACACACAGTTAGGGCTTCGTGGCTGTTTGGATCACTTGTGGCTTCAGTAGATGCATGATGGAGCACAGCTGTTTGACATCAACATCATATCTTTATCTCAGTTTGTCTACTATGAGCTGAAGCTGTATCTGAGAATCAGTCTGATCCAAAAGAGGACTTCCTTATTGTCACAGGACACACTAGCTGTGGGAAGCCCACTCACTAAATTAATCCCCACTGGTGTAACCAGCTACACAAAAAGGTATTATAAAGACTATCAGCTCTAAATGCCAGTGAAATCCATCCTTAATCTGCTTGTCTTGTGATATTTGTATGAGATGGAATTGCCATGGGATTAAAGGCTGCATTTTAAAAGCTGTGTTATCCATTGACCCACATCAGCTAAAGGCACTTAGAGCAGAGCTGGGCTGAAGCATCCTGCTTACTACCTGCCGCCTTAGTACAGGAAAAGCGACCTATTAGTCAGGTTTTTTTCCCAGATGATAAATCACTGGACCCAGCCCTGTGGTTCTGTATTAAATCAGGGATTACTTTTGATTGTTTCAGCTACCCTGCAAAACTGGAAAGATCTGATCAGACTTTGCTAATCACCTAAAAGACAGTTACCACATTCTAACCATGTCCTTGACATAATTTGCAGTGGTTTGAATAAGGGAGGTTGACAGCATGCCAACAGCTTTGGAGCTAAGCCCCAAGGCTGCTTACCATCTTACATATCTTTAATAACCTTCTCAAGCCTTTGTTTTTACTTTCACGGGCACATCTAACTTAATGTGTTTTGAACATTCCAAATAACCATTGACAGTTTAGAAAGGAATAAAGAACAAAATGAATGGCACTAAATAACAGCTTTGCTGACTGTTTTGTGAGCACGATCACAAAATCATTTGCACAGAGATTTGTTATTATCCCCTGGTGGGTTAAAGCATGTTTAAAAAAAAAAAAACCAAAACCCAAGAAACCAAAAAACAAACAGGGCAAGGTCCAGATTCTGAACCGACAAAAAAGCTGATAAGTTCCAGCTAAAAATGCAGTTCCTAAGCTCTTTAAATTTGTAATGCAATGTCCACTGGTTAACTCTGAAAAATGGGTTGGAATTTTGAAAATAAGTGTCTATAGTTACAGTGAACTGTGTAGCCCATGGACTGGATTTGTTTTACAGGATTTGTTTTATGGCCTGCTCTCTGCTGGCCTCTATCTTGAGCAGCTTTTAGATGCAGTAGGGAGCTGGCTGTGAACTGGCTGAATGGTTTTGATGGTAGCAGCTCCATCCCAGCAGTACAAGAACTCTCTCCCTAGTTCATGATCAGAGCTGCACCTGCCACATACTGCACTTTGGCTCAGTTGTGAATCACAGATATCCCCAGAAAAGATTGCCTAGAGCTGGTTACTGCTGTTAAAACAACTAATCCAGCCTGCAGCCTGCTCCAAGGGGCCAGCAGCAACAAAAGGGTAGAAAACGGTATGCAGGGAGGCAAACAGATCTGGTATGTGCATGGCCATACCTCTCAGCCAGCCTCTCAGAGATGGTCTGTGACCCTTCTCTTACCGCAGGAGTAAAATGCAGCCAGCCTGTCAATCAGTAAGTGATCATCACATCAGTGTAGGTTACAAACATGTCTAGTCGTGTAAAAGGAAGGAGATATAGCCTATGGCCCCCATAAACGGTTATGTGACCCATGCTAGAGTCAGTTTGCTTTGTGACATACCATGCAGATCAACACAGGACCAAAGTAAGTGTGAAAACTCTTGAGCTGTGCAATAAAACTATATGGTTTCCCCTGTACAGAACTGCAGGGTGAGATTTGCAGGAGGATTTAAATGGGAATTTCCTCTCTAAGCTTTTGGGAATCCCTCCCCCTCCAACACAGTTAGGAGCTGCTTAGTCATCATCTAAAAATCTTGCCTGCAAACAAAAGAGAGTTTTTCAAGGAAATGAGTATCTCCAGTGGGAATATTAACAAAGGGAATTGTATTTTTGGAGACAGAAACATTTGCCCCACTAAGCAGTAAAACAGACTAAAATAGTCAAATGTAAAATATATATGTAGCTGAAAGCAATTGCCTTAAAACTCCCAGTTGGCATCAAATTGGGCAACAGCTGAATAATAAAATTAAGAATTGAAACACTGTAGAAGGCAGTTCCAAGAAGTCCTCAACTATTAAATATTTCCATGTCTTTTGACAATGTAGAAAGAATTCCTAGCTTAATGACTGGAATGGGCCTGTCCTAGTCCAGAGGCACTGAAGGATCTCAATATGGATTCAATTATTTAGATTTTAAAGTGATAAGGAAGTGGTAGGTTTGTTTTCGTGAGAACATATCACAAAGCCACATTTTCAGGCTTGCTGTCAAATCTACAACTGTGAAAGTCAAAAGTAGGACATTCCTCTCAACCTGTGGTGATGCAGCCCCCCCCCGGGCCACTCTGAGATTTAAGGATAATCCATGCGTACTTTGGGAAAACCTCCCATTGTGCTGTTACCTTGATTCCAAGTGCAGCGACTTATGGGCACCAGGCACCCCCTGGCCACACCTGGGCCATCTGCTGCCTGAATTGTGTATCAGAATGACTCAGCACGAATTGTGGCCAGAATGTAAAATAATGACCAAAGCCAATCATCTCAAGACCCTATAAATAGCGATCCAAGGTGAGACTTTTGAGCCCTGTGGGACAGCAGTGGGCTGTGTGACCCAGTATCTCCCCCTGAGCTGGGACGCCTCTCAGGGTAGTTTTCGAGAGGATTGAAAGATTGTCGACAATTTTGCAAGGACTTAAAAGGCCTGATTTCACGAGGTTTACTGACCATCCGTTGATGAATGCTGCCACACAAAAGTGAGTAATTCATGAAACTCACAAAAGGGAGATTTTAATCATAGGTTAAACTGGGGGGGGTGGGGTGTAAAATTTGGTTCAGAACAGTTGTATCTGTGTGTGTGCATTTGCAGTTTGGTTTGGAACTATTTGACTGTCTCTGTGATTTTGTTTGGAACTATTTTGTCTGTATGTGTGGTTCAGAACTGTTTTATCTGTCTGTGTGTGATTTGATTTAACCTCTATATGTGTGTGCAACCCTGCTGTAAGTTTTGGGTGATCCTTGCCATTTTTGAATCTTTAAGTCACAAATTTGATGGTAAGAAATTCCATTGAATCACTCTGTTAAACTGGCTGATGATTAAGTACTGTTAAAACTATACAAGCTACTCTTGTGATATATCTAAAAAATATTAATAAATCTTAAATTGCTGCTGAACTGAAGCCGTGCAACAAAATCTCATTTGTAACACAACAAAAACTTTTTTCCTATCCTCATTTTCTCTCCTTGGTTGTCTTTTTATTTTTTAAAAAGTATTAAAATACAGTTGGTATTATTTTTGGGGCTCTTATTGCTAATCCTGCTTTGGATATCTGTATTTTATAAAGCTCCTCTCTTTGTCTGCAAGCTGTAGGAGTCATAAAGTCACTGCCATAGCCAGACAACCACAGAAGATTTTAGTAGCCGAGACATTTTTGACTCAAGATTTGGAAATTCTGGTGAATAATTCAAAGGTTTGTAAAAGAAGGAAAAGGTGTGCTAGAACCACTTTACAGCACAAGCTGAAAACTTGTTTGGGTTGTATACAGTGCTCAGCAGATGTATTCATTAACAAGATTTCTTCATGAAGAAGCCCAGAATACATTTGACCTGTAATTATTGAACAGATTTTGTTTAACTGTAAATGTGCTACATAACAACCTGGTTCTGCTGGAATGTTTGGTTTTTGTAGTATGTCACAATTCAAGGCACCTTCATTCCTGCACCTGCATTTTCACCTAAACATCATGGACCCTGCTCAGAGTTACTTCAAACCATTCTTCAAAGACACCAGTTCACAGGCTTTGAACTGTGAACAACCTTGACCATAAATTAGAAAAGCAAAAAAGTTTGAGTGCCTTCTGTTGAAAAATCTGTGCAAGAGTGTAGATATAGCACTTCAGCTACAGGGTACACAGGAGGTGGGGAAAAATCTACCCTCGTGAGACACCGCTATCTGACAGCAGCTGGGATACAGCTAGTCACAGATTGCAGGTTGCAGTAGCAAGAGACAGATTCAATTTCCCTCACAGAAGGAAGATACCAACCTTGGCAAATTCTCCACACTGACTGCAAGCCAAACAAGTTTTGTTCCCTATGCTGTTCTATTTCGTGGCATTTTTCATCATTACAGAATCAGAGCAATGTAAAAAGTATCTGCAAGATGATGTTTCCTCCCTTAGCCCCTCCCCAGGGGTAAAAGCATGTGCAGGGGAGTATTTTATTTTAGTAGGCTTTTTTTTTTGAACCAGCTGTCTCCTTTGGGGTAATAAATATAAATGATGCTCTCACCTGACTCCCCCTAACATAAAAACAAAGGTGTGCGCTCAGCATTTGGAATAAGAATAGCAGTGCTAATGGCTGTAAGTCAGCAAGTGAAGGAAAAAGGGCTGAGGACTGTCAGTTCCTTCCTTCCTAAGCTTCCTAGTGTCCCTGATACTCCAAGGCAGAAGAATTCCACAGATTATTGCATAGAGAGGTGGAATGTAATTACCCAGCCTCACCTTAGAAGATAGGACAGTACAGTTGACTGTCTTGTGCAAAATCCATCCACCTTATCTAGTTTTATCCACAGCATTTTCTTCCATATTAGAAAAAAAAAACCAAAATTGAATGTTTCCTTACCCGTGTGTCTAGATTATATGCTGTCTTCTTTAAATCCTGCAAAGCCCTCTGCATGAACTCAAATGCATGGCAATCAACACAGGGACGACCTAGGAGAGCATTTAGGAGAGCATTTAGTAGAGAATCATGACTATATGGCATGAAGTATTAAGTAGAAGGAATAAACAGTGATTTTCAGTATGAGGAAGAGCTACAGAAAAGAATCCACAGAGTCAGTACTGATGTATGTACTCTTGAACAATCCAGGTTATTGTAAATGGTCCATCAGGATGGTTCACCCAGTCTCTCAGTGACAAAAGAATTACTTCAATAAATTTGCATTAAAAAAATTTCTTTCTCCTTTTTTGCTCTTCCCCTCATCCTTCTCTTGTCACGGTTTGTAGTGTGGAAACACTAAACCCATAACTTGAGTCTTTCATTTTCCTCCACCAACCCTGAGCACATTTTCAACCTCATCTTCAGACTTTTCAGAAATTACCTATGAAACCATGAACCTGTTCCCTAGAAAATCCTGCCTCCTAATCTCACAAACTTGAGTTCTAAATAGAAAGCTAATGGAATAAATTTGACTACAATATCACAAAAAGAGATCACTTTTAGCCTCAAACTTTGAATATGAAACAGCTTTGTCCAAAGCTAGTGAAGCAATCAGCAGATAAACACAATGCCCTGTTATTAGTGGGCATTGCTGATAAGCAGAACTGCTGCATTCTGGACTAACTGCAGTGTTTATGATAGTATACCCATATCTAGATATTCAGACTGAAGGTCACAAGGCTTGCTTTGCCTTGATCATCATGTAACACAAAGCTGTGCCCTAACAGATAGCAGAACTGAGACAGAACAAATATAGACATGATGAAATGTCTTCAAATCATCAGGCTTTACATATGCTCTTATTTGCTTCTCAGTGCCGGTGCCTTTCTGACAACTTCCCAGGAAATACTGTGCGAGTGAGAAATTCTGAGTGCAGATTTAGTTTGCTCTTTGAGGTCTGGTAAGGAAGAAAGGATGAAACCTAGAATGATGTTGGAAAATCCTGCAGTGTCTGTCAGTCTATTTTGCAAACACTTGATATTTGACTGATTACTACATGCCTCTGATAAGCTGGAGCTTATCATGAGCTTTCAGCTCATGATCTGTGTGCTAACCAGCAGACAAGAATCCGGCCTGCTGGAGAAAAGAAGTCTGCCAAATTCTTTAACTGGCTAAGGAAAAAAAAAAAAGAGATAAAAAATAAACATTGAACAGTATTAAAGACCTCCTCTCTCATTGTTGTACCACCACCCAACCTTAGTGTTACTATACTTGCACCAGACAAAAGGAGAGGATAGCATTTTCCACATCAACAACTTGATGCAAGGATGGACTTGTGATTATGTTTATGACATAAAATAAACTCAACACAGATCAGCAAGGGAGAATTAGGTGCTTGAAGGTTGCAAGACTAGGTGTTGACAAAGTGTGCTTTCTTGGCATCTTCATTGTGAGGTTTTTTAATAAAAACTACTGACTTTAATACAGTAGACATTACCAAGAATGAAAGATGTAATGAACAGTCAATGTCAGTTGAAAAAAGCAAGTTTCAATAATGTCTCTGAAAAGCAAACAGGGTGATGATTCCTGGCATAGAAAGGGCTAACAATGAAAGGGCTGTACAAAAGAAAAAGTGCAGAACAGTACCGGATTTCAGGTACCAGCAAGACAACAACAGGCGGGAGACAATGGTAAGAGAATGGAGAGCCTTGGATGCAGGAAAACAAGGTAAGCAAGACATGTCCAAAATAGTTTGAATTATTTGGATAAGCTTCAGTGATGTGAAACACTGCAACATCAAAACTACAGTACAATCTGTATGGGTGGTACATACTTTCAGCTGGTATGGCTGTTCCTGCTTCTTGATCAGATCTAACAGGCTCTGCAAGAAGCAGTGCAACCACAAAAACTAAAGGAGCTGTAAGGACCACTCTTCTCAGAAGGCAAGGTGCCAGCATCTTGGGAACGGGTGCTTCTCTGCTTATCAAGAGATATAAACAAGTTAGTGAGGAACATTACAGGTACAAGGGTTTTGTTACAAAGGACTTAAATGTTCCTGATGGCTAAAGCAAGACAATGTTCTGTCTCTTCCTGATTTTTAAGTTGGTGCATACTAAGCAAAAGATGTTGCGTAAGAACATCAAATCTGCATGTACTGAATGCAAGAGTACAGCACTCCCCAAACCAGCTTGTATTTTACATTTGGAAGGGCAATAGAGGGAGGCAGGAAAGGAAAGGTTTTTCCCTATCTTGCCACAAACACAGAACAGAACAAGCTTGCTCTTCGATATATGCAATCCACTGTTTCAGACACAGCTAATCTGAAGCTGGAAATTCTGCACAAACACTTGCAGCACGTGCAAACCAGCAATTCATCCAGGAAAGAAGCAGCATTATACACATCCCCTTCCTGTGCACCTCAGCCTAAACATAAGAGTAGGGATGGTTCAGAAGCAAGACACACACACGTACATGTAAAGTCACAGATATATTTGGGCCCACACCAAAAAAAAAAATCTTGTAATTCCTATAACCTCAGAATTGGATTTCCTATCCTGCCCACTATATAGAAGTGATCTGATGTGATCCTTTTTCTTATTTCTACAATCCTTACAATAAAGGGATTAAAATCATAACAGGCGGCTTGGGGTTTCTGTTTTAATTAATGGTGATCTGCAATCAGAGCAAGTACAATCAAAGACACCAGGCTTTGCAACAGGATGCAGCAGAGTGTTTCCAAGTAACAGTAAATTAGGATAATACCAGCCTCCTTCAAAAGTACATAATGCAGGAGCGTCCTGGTTAGCAGGAGCAGAGACTATTCTCACAGTTGACTATGAGTGCTACAAAGGTTCAACAAAACAAAGCAGACAGATACACTGTTAAACTTTTTCAGGGTACCTTACACATCACCCACCCCAGCATCAGCTCAGCTTCGTATATGAGCCCCGTTGCAAAACGGTTGCTCTCTGAGTGCAGCAATCACCTTAGATCACATCTAACTACTGCCTCTTGGTTATTCCGTGGAAATTTGCTATCTGCGAGGAATAATCATGACAGGCTTCAAGGGTGGTCTCTCTCTGCAGTGCAACTGGGAACAGAGACAGATCTGTGCTGGACTTCTGCGAAAGAGAAAAGTCACCCCCTCTAACAAAGGAAAAAAATATCAGTACCTTATCTCTCTCTCGTCTTTGTGATGGTCTCTTTGAAATGGCCGCTGCAAACTGCTAACAGAACAAGTGCAGCATTTCTGAGCATGTGCACTGTCTCTTTTTAACCTTCTCTGAAAGAGGTTATTACTATGGGGAGGTTCTGCCATGGCAACAATGCAGAGCACTGCAGCACACAGCACAGATTTAAAGAGGAACAGGCTGTGTCTCCCGGGTCTGGGGAAGGATGTTTCTGCTTTGACATGCAAGTTCCAGCAGTGACTTACCTGCTCTGTGCCAGGTTTTTAAAGCCAGGACATACGATTCATCTCTCTTGAAGTCTGCTGAATGGTTTTCCCAAAGTCTGGTCAGCTGGATGTGGTGCCTCATTCAAGCAACTTGCTTCCCTAGTGCCTGAAAATAATCATGACAAATTACACCTGCTTTACAAGAAAACAGGAAAACCCATGGGATCACACTCAGGAACTGCAGGACACGTCACAGGTGAGACTTTGGTGAAGGCCAGGAATTGTTCCGCCCATAGTCTGCCATTTGAATGGTTCTGAGTTACAGGGGTCATAACCACCCATGCCTGCTTGCCAGGGTGTTTCTGTGATCCCAGCCTCAGGGCTGCCAGGATCAGCTGCAGGAGCGCAGGCACTTATACTCTGAGTGGGACCTTGAGTCCAAACTCGGAGTAAACTTCACCCCACTTTTCCAGCCTGCACCTCTGTTCCCCTTTTAACACCCCACGAGCTATACTCCAGCAAAACACTGACGGAGCTTGTGCTGAATGCAATACAATAATGGAGCACAGATGATAAAAGTGCTTTTGTCAAAGCAAAGCTAAGTTCAGGAGTTGCATTTCCCCCCCAAAACACATCACAAATAATTTGCCGTCACAAATTAGATCTAGCAGTCCTTGTTCCAAAGAGAATGAGCACAGCTGAGGACAGGCGCAGCACTGAGAAGCAGGCACAGAACTTCAAAGGGACCGTGCTCTGTGTTTGCTTTAGCTGGTTCAATAGGAACTCAATCTTAAATGCTTTCATGGTGAAAGTCGGGGGCACTCAGTGTCTAGGAAGGTCAGGCGTGTAACCTTCTATTTTTTTTCATGAGCAGAAACTCCTTCTCAGAATTATGAGTAAATTGCTGGCTAACATTTTTCTTTTCACCATGCTCTATAAGCTATCTCTCCTGTAGAGCCCTAGGGGAATGGTTTGCTCCCATTAATTCAACTTTTAATTAAGATGCTAAAATTTCAAGGTTGTTCAGTGTGTAACTATGATGCTATATGAAGTTACAGCATCCACGGGCAGAATCAAGAGGGGATTATAGTACTGCCATCCTTATACATCACAAAAACAGAAAGAAGGGGAAAATAATTTTTAGAGACTGTTCTTTTGGGCAAAAAAAGACTTAGCATTTTTTGTAGAGATAACCATACAGGATCAAGTATCTGCCTATACACAAATTACAAATGCAGAACTGTATTCATGGTCATTCTCAGCCATCTAATCTTACACCTTGGCATCTCTTAGAATCATAGAATCATAGAATGGCTTGGGCTGGAAGGGACCATCAAAGGTCGTCAAGTCCAACCCCCCTGCGGTGAGCAGGGACACCTTCAACTAGATCAGGTTGCTCTTCATCATAAATAAGATAAATATTCACATATGTATACTCACACACCCCTCTCTAATATATGCCTTTTCTTAACCTGTGCTCGTGATCATTCCCAGTAGATCTCACCCTATTCTCCCAAATTCTATCTTTTTTCTATCAAAATAGTAACACCAAGCAGCCAGCCCCAGTAGCTTGGGTGTTATCACTGATTCATTCTTCTAGACCCATACAATGGGCTTCTGACTCCATAAAATACAATTTTAAAAATCTGTTTCTGCCATTCTCAGCTGCCAAATTCCTTGCTCTAAGCACCTCATAGCAGCTGCTGTGACCTCCCTGCTTCAGCCTTGTCCTGAACAACTTCCTTTTTAGCATTTTAACCACATTTCCTCTTTATGTACTTCTCCCCACTCTGTTAAGCACCAGCTTTTCTTTTCACTGAAGCTAATATTTTCTCAGCTGGAAAATATCAGTTCACCAAAGAGGGACTTTCCAGAGAGGAGGTAGAGATGCCATTTTAGGATATTTTTTATTTGAAAAATGTTTTGAAAAAATTATTTTGACAATTTTCAAATTGATAATTTCTGGCTTTCTGCTTCAAAATTATTTCCTTTTTAAACCAAAGCTTAACAGAGCAAAAATATACTTCATACTCAGTTCATGGAATTGCAGAGTGGGAGCAGCTCTTACCTTAAGGGTATTGGGGTGTATCCCCACCAGAACATTACAACCCCAATAAAATCTTTCCTACTCTTATTTCCCTCATGTATGAAGTGTGGGTGGTACGGATGCTAGCCCTAGAGGACCCCAAAATGGGAAGTAGAGACCAGAACGGGGACTACACAGGACCTGCACAACAGCCCTCAGCGGCGATTTCACTGGTGTGCCTGAAGTTGGAGTGGTGGTCATGCAGCAGCTTGGGCTGTCTGAGAAGCGGCATTTGGGTGAAAACTGAACGTCCTGACTCCCCAGCTGCCTGGTGGGATCATTCATGAGATTAGCAGAGAGAATTTATAGTTTCTTCTTATAGCGGAGTCAACACAATGGATTTTTTTTTTATATCCCCTCCAGCTAAAAAGCATCAAACCGCTGTTTCTGAGATTTCAATTTTTCATCTTGATAGTACATGTTTTGATACTATAAATATTTCTGTGGGATTGGGAGAAAAGCTCAAGCCTTTACCTCTATGCCTCTTCACTGCTTGGTCTCTCCTTGGCTCTTAAATCTAATACTCTGTCACAGCAGAAAACTTTCTTTCCTCACTAAAGATAACAGATTCTGTCACTTCTCCTGCAGACACTTTTATGCTTTCTCACAGCCTGCCCTCTAAATCATGGTAAAAATCTCCCCACAAGGTACCATCTTGTCTTCCAGCAAATCCTCTTTTAAGATTTACCTCTACCACGAGTCGTACAAAGCGCTGCTGCCTGGCAGAAGCTGGGGAGGAAGCTGGCTGTGACTGCTGATGGTATGCAAATGTGTTCGTTATACCAATATCTCACTGCCTCACACCTCTAGCTGAGTCCCCCCCTTGTCATCCCGCTGTAATCCCAGGCTGCGATAGCTTGAGGGCAGGGGTTGTGTTTGCACTTGTTGGCACAGCACCACAAGGCTGGAGTGTTGATTGAGGCCTTCAGGCATATGTGATGAATAATAATGTCGAACTACCTAAAGCTGATCGCATTATCCCACACTCTGATATATAAGCTATTCACAAAGCAAGCCTCCTATTCTTTTCCTTCCAATTTAAAGCTCTTGGGAAGTGTCAGAGTGACCAGATTACGAAATGAAGCCTTCCTTTGTTCCCTGAACAGGTCTTGCATATCTCCGTAGTAGCAAAAAATAGAAATTGTTCCTCCTTCCATTTTCTCCACCAGTAACTTCAGGAATAATTTCCTTGTCAGTAACTCTGATTCCTGCAGTCCCTATCTGTCAGAGTATGGTTCATCTGACATCATTCTAGGCCCCAAAAGTCTTGAGTTTCAGTGCAACACTAAGGCTGGGCTCATGTCCAAGTCTGAAGTTTCCACACAGCTCTTAGGGACACCTGCACTGTCAGAACTACTTACTGCTTTTTGGATGAGATGCTAAACTGAGGTCAAATCTTTCAGCATCTCTCTGGGTGTTGAGAAGCATTTAAAAATCCCATGGCAATATTCATGACGGGCTAGCATTAGCTGAGCTATCCTTGGCTTGCGCTGTCCCTATCCACCCTCCTGCACACACATCCTTGGGGAAATACACTGTGTTCCAAGCTGTGCTTGAGCTATTTCTAGGTACATAATAGTTGCAACTTTAACTAGTTTGCCAAGTCCACAGGGATGTCTTAAATACTTTGCAGCAACTATACAAATATGCCCGCATATGGATGGGCTTTGAGCTGGAGGGGAACAAACTGTTACCTTTACAAGCTTCCCATTCTAGAACCAGACTTCAGAGTCCAGGGGCCTCTTCTAACATGGGTGGCCTAGAAAAGAGAAGATCTCTTAGCTGAGAAGCAGTGCACCATTAGCCAGCCGCCCTGCAAACGCTACCTTGAAAGCTAGCAACTGAGGAAACTAAAGGAAACAAGGCTGCTAAAATTGGAAGCTTATCAATGAACCTTTTTTCCCCAAAAGACGTTTATTTTCCAAAGTCTGCATAAGGACTCTCAAACTTCAGAATCTAGAAGAGCCGTCTTCAGGGGGTCCAGATCCATCCTTGCTCTAAGAATCAACTGCTTTGTAGTCAGTTACTTGAGACTGATCCAGGATTACTTTTATGACAGCAGTACTTGGATCTCATTGATAATAATTCTGACATTAATATCTCTATGATTTAATGGCTTAAAGATGGATGTACATACATCTATGTTTCAAAACAGCATCTTTCACCTGAGTTTGTGTTTACAAGATATTCGCAAGCTAACAGATGTGGCTTCTCCTTTTTACAATTTTCTTCTCCCTTGTACAATGACAGTGCTACAGATTGCAAGCTGGTTAGTGCAGTACTATCCTGATGTTGCACTGTGACTGCATAGTTTCCAGCTAGGAGCTTACTCATGCCTGCCTTCAAAATGCCCTGTGAATGAATTCCTCATTTGTGACCCAGGGATGTTTTTAGACACTAGCCAGTGACAAATGAGCAATTAATGTTCCTTAAGTATCATTACAGTGGTCACAAACTTGGCTGAGATGCTAGAAAACAGACTAGAACCACCCCTGCTAAAAGCATGACTAGTTATAGCATAAGTGACTGCGTCAAGAATCAGTGATCAGAGCTATGATAGACTCCCATCCTCAGGAGGTCTAGAACTTGATCTAGGCAGGGATCAAGTTATAACACACATTCATTAACAGATTATACTCCCTGAGTCCTCAAGCTCACCAGGTTATCATTCTAGAAGGGAGACACAGTGACTACCAGGGCAGAATGGGTTATTTGTTCCTTGGAGAACTTTTTCTGTTGGCAAAAAAATGTGGATCTACAACCCTCAAAACAACAGATTGGCTGCTTCTTCTGAAAGAAAAAGCATGAAGAATCCCATGTTACTCTTCTCATTTACTAACTTAGAATTAGTAGTATTAACTACTGTCAACCTATGTTAGCACCCCCAATGCCAAATGTGCTGTCCCAATGGACTGCAGGGCACTTCCCACACTGGAGGTGATTGCCTTCCTATGTTCTGACATCCAGGCTTGGTTTCTAAGCAATGCATTTTTTAATTTCTAGCATGCTGGGAAGTATCTTTGCTTTCTTCCACACTTGTCCTCCTGGTTATGTTACTGGCTTTCACTGCACACTGCCGTAAATCACATGAATGTATGCAGAAAGACAGCATCTAGGTTCTAGCTAGTGTAAGTTCCCCATCCAGTTTTAGGCAACTAAATCCATGGCAGTTCTACTTTAAGACTGTTCATTCACGATGTCCACTTCCAACACCTGCTAGAATATGCAAGGCAGTATCTCATGCCCCAGCAATATGAAACTCATCTCATGAAACATAACGGTAGTTCTGCAGCTCTGAGACTATGCAGAATACACTTTAAGAGAGTGTCATGGTTTAACCCCAGCCAGCAACTCAGCACCACGCAGCTGCTCACTCACTCCCCCCCCCCCCAGTGGGATGGGGGACAGAATCAGAAAAAGGTAAAACTCGTGGGCTGAGATAAGAACAGTTTAATAGAACAGAAAGGAAGAAACTAACTATGACACTAATAATAACAACAACAACAATAATAAAAGGATTGGAATACACAAGACAAGTGATGCACAATGCAATTGCTCACCACTTGCTGACTGATGCCCGGGCAGCGCTCCTCCCCTGGCCCACACCCCTAGTTTATATACTGGCCATGACGTCCCATGGTATGGAATACCCCTTTGGCCAGTTTGGGTCAGCTGTTGTGGTTTAACCCCAGCCAGCAACACAGCCCCACGCAGCCGCTCACTCGCCCCCCCCCCCCCC
>JAVKLA010000053.1:38599584-38631498 GCA_034782735.1 Sagittarius serpentarius
TTTAGACTAAGTCAAGGACTTTTCAGCTTCTCGTGCCCAGCCAGCAAGAAGGCTGGCAGGGCACAAGAGAGTTGGGAGGGGACACAGCCAGGACAGCTGACCCAAACTGGCCAAAGGGGTATTCCATACCGTGTGATATCATGCCCAGTATATAAACTGGGGGGGAGATGGCCAGGGGGCCTGATCACTGCTTGGGAACTAACTGGGCATCAGTCAGCGAGTGGTGAGCAATTCCACTGTGCATCACTTGTTTTATGTGTTCCAATCCTTTTATTGTCACTTTATTGTTGTTAGTGTTATTGTTAGTTTTTTAGTTTCTGTTCTATTAGACTGTTGTTATCTCAACGGATGAGTTTTACCTTTTTCCAATTCTCTCCCCCATCCCACTGGGTGTGGGTGGGGATGGTGAAATGAGTGAGCGGCTGCATGGTGCTTAGTTGTTGGCTGGGGTTAAACCACGACAGCATCTACTGAGTTGGGGCTTGAAAGCGACCCTAAAGTTTTCTGTAATTCTCAGACATATTCTTACCCTTTCTGTGCATCTATTCTCCAGCTGGCAAATGGGGCTAACTGAAGTTCTCAACAGCTAAAAGGCTTTATTTACCCTTGTGGTAAAAAGCTCCATAGTGCCTCAGGAACAGTACTGTTAACTCCAGCCAATATCCCAGAGCAGTGTCATTTACACTTCCCTGGCCGGGCCACGGAGCAGCAGGGAAATCATGACTGAGACCCTGAGTTTGAGTATGGGAAGCCAGTGCAGAGAGCAGGAATCAGTTTGATCTGCATGTGGGTGTTTTGAGTTGTTAAGACCACACGCTGCAGTGTTCTGTAGCGGTCGTGTTTCCTGAGGACTTGTGGCATCATGCCAAGTATACAGTACCCCTGCAGATCTCAGAGCAGGTTATGTTTCAGAATGCTTTCCTCCGCCTCCAGATCTCTTTACCTGCCAAAATGTGAAATGGGTGCCTCTAGGCTTCTTTCCAGAAGCCTCTGAACTGATGCACTCATGCAGCAAAACTCAACTGGTACATTCATGTCCTTTTCACCTTGGTATTTCACTGCATAAAGTATTTGCCCTACCTTCGCTGCTCCATTGGATGCCCACTGGCCCTTTGTCCATTTACCAAAGCAGGATGTACCTAAGTAGCAACAAAACTGAGTTAAAGCCTGACTGATCAATAGTATCTGCCAGATACTATGGCTCCAGCTTCTTAACAATCTTAACTGTTAATAAAAGTGTTAAGCTCTATAGATAGGTGTCCCTTCTGAAGTCATACCACTGAGCTGAAATTTAACCCTTCTTCACATTTCCAGAAGTCAATCAGGCTGTCATTGAAACAACGGAATAATCACCAGTCCTTGATCTAGTCTTGTTTCTGTTTAAAGGTGACGAACAGTTGATTTCACATAAGATCTCATCAGTGTTCCTTAGTCAGCATGATTGTTCTGGACTTCCTGGCATTCCGACAAACTGAGCAAGGAAGGTTATTTAGGAGCTTAGAGCTAGGATGGATGGAAAGGGAAAGTAAACAATATGCTGCCACCTTTTGGTTATAGAAATGAGAACAGGTATTATCTGGACAGATCTATCTAGTGGAAATTAAGACATCTATGCTTGTTTTCTGTAATAAAACAACTTGGAAGTCCATATAGTGCAGGATGCATCCCTTCATGTTCTAAACTGTTGCTATGATCTTAGCTCACATATTTCACATTTGTTCAGTCTTATTTGTGCTCATTAATAATTACAAACCAATAATTAATCATTTCTCTCATTTAAAACATATAGGGTTGAGTTCACTCACCTAAAACTAATGCTTTGCATCACTAAACTGATTTGAGGAACATAGCTGCAGAAATAGAAGGTACAAGATCTCATGAATTAGTAGCTTGTAAAAGTAAGTTACTGCATGTTGTAACGCCCATGTGGCTATTTAGATGGACGCAAATAGTTAAGGCAGCCTGACACTTTCGTTCCTAGGTTTGTTATCAGTACAATCAGTACATTACAACTTTTAACCTTAACTGTTGGAGCGAGACTTTCTGTGCTGGCTCACTGCTGAGGACCAAAAGAGTATTTTGTTTGCTTGTTTATTAAAATGTTGGTTCAGCTGTCCATGAGAATAAAAGATAGTAGAATGCCCATCTCAATAAAAGAAAGGCAAGATTGTTCTGTTAAAAAGTTTGTGTGCCTTCTAGTTTGATGCAGTGCCTTGAAATTTAACAGAGGAGCTATCTGTATCAGGCATGTGCTTCTCACTGCTCCTATGAGTCACTGCACAAAGTTGGGCCAGGCAGTAAGTGTTTGAAAATCTCAGTTCAAGTATGTTCTGTAAAGACTTACAGCAGCTTGTGAGCTCAAGTCCATGAATGTTACTCTCAGCTCCCAGGTGCCAGAGGCTCTTTACATTTACTGCACATACAGATTCACTGGGTGTGCCCCACCCTGGGGCACAAAAATCCATCAAAGCTTGATCTTGTGTTTCTCAATGCTGGCACTTAGTTCTCAATCTCTTCTCCTGGCATATCGGTTATGTAAAGGGGGATCCTGTCTGCCTGTACTGCAGAAGGGGCAGGAATTCTCCAACCACCATCAAAGCAGTGCTGGTAGGCCTGTAATGCCCTATACCAGTGACACATTGGTCCTTGAGACTTGAAGCGCTTGATAGTCTGCAAGATCTAGCTCTGGGAGTACTTGATAGGGTGCTGAAGGTCCCTCAGGTGGAACGCCAGGACAATATACCCTAACCGCATCTGGCCATGAGATCACCTTACAGGATACTGCTCATGCAACCTGTCCAGACTGTACTTTGCTGCACCTCTCACCTGGAGCAGCCCCAGCCACTCAACCATGAGCAAAGCTGTGCAGCAGACCTGAACTAGGCCCTTATGGCACATCATGCTGTTGTTAGACTTCACACATGGGTGCTTATGCAAAATGTCCCTTCCTCAGGAAAGACTTGCAGACCTTTAATATACTAATGGTGCCACCCTAGACTGTCTGCTGCACCACACTCCAAAAGCTGGGAGTTAAAGAGGACCCTTGTACCTTGAGGAGTTCTAGGCTCTCCTGCCATTTTAGAAGAGTATCCAGAGGACGACAGACATGGGAAAACCACTAGCAATTATCCTGTTTATGCAGTGATCACTCACTGACAGTCCCAGCAGAGGCACTCAACAGCTTCACAGACAGACACTGTCATATAAAGATCAAGAAGATGAAGGAGACCTACAAGAAGGAATTCTGAGGCAAAACAACCCCCACCTATGTGTTAGCACTTCTTCAGAGGGTTTAGCTCCATCATCTATGAGGAAAAGGTAGAGAGGAAGTGATTTTATCTTGCTCTTTTTAAGGAGGGAAGTGGTGCTTTGATTTATGGTGCAGTGCCGTGCTTAACCTCTCAGGGCGGAGGGCATCCTGTTATCTTTCACAGGTCAGGATCATGCTATTAGCAATCTGGGTCAGTGGTGGGAAACAGCATGACACATCCTTCCAGAGGTAAACAAGGCCTCCTGTTCCTACCAGTAAATTCCCCCAAGCCTCTTGGCAACCAGAATTCCTTCTCCCCATCTCAGCACTCATCTTCCACACACCTCAAGAACTGGTTTTTACCCATCTTCCAAGGGTAGTTTTTTATCCATTTACCCTACACGCTCAGCACCAGCACAGACAGGCAGTTACCCAAAGCAGTCATTGACGCCACATCAGGTTAGAGAGGCAGGGAAATACCTGGACCATCAGGCCTGCTAGAAATACTCACAGGGATGGGCTTTTTTTTTTTTTTTCTCTCCCTCTGCAACTTTTCTGTCATTTTTAGGGAAGCATATCTAGCTTGTTGGTATAGAGCTGGACATAGCTACTCAGTGCACAGAATGGAATATGGTTTGGAGACGAGTCAGGATTATGTAATGAGTTAGATCTTGTCCAGAGGATCCTGGCTCTTTTGTTGCAGAAAGTGAACACAATGACTGCAGGAAGAAAAAAAGTGGTTGCTGGCTAAGGCGTTTGTATGCTGCTCAGAAGGACTAGATTCTATTTTTGTCTTTCACAGACTACTAAATCAGCCACTTAAAAACCCATTTTTCATGGGTGGCCATGAACTGGGTGCCAGGTTTTGGTGAAAGCCTAAATTCTAACCTTGTGCTTTTATGACTAAAAATGTAGCTGCAATGGAATGTAATTAGCTGTAATGCTATCCTTACTTTATGAGGATGTTATCAAAACACACTGAATTCTGTTTGTGAAACTATCTTAACACTGTTGTATACCACTGAAAAGTCCATAACAAAATTACTAACTCTGTCTTCTGAGCAGGATTTGAACAGTAAGTAGTAAGGCATGGAGTTCCACATCAAGTGTCAAAAAGAGAACAAAATATTGAATAATAGCTCATTAAGTGACTACCATCCTTTCTGTGCACTTAATGGGCTCATGTCATTAATGACTACCTTGCAAGCAAACGCAAGGGGAGGCAAATCAAAGTTCTGCAAACAACATGAATTCTGGCATTTTCTAACTTCAGAATGCTTGGTTTTGCAGCCTTAAAAGCTTTTATATGATTTTTGTGTGGAATTTAAAGATGCATTATGTAAAACAAAGCATTAAGAACCATAAAAGGAATCCCTGTAGATTAAAAGTGCATCGAGACTGACATTTTTGAGACTTTAACCATGATTATTGTGGATTAGTTTAAACCTACACATTTGTCAGCGCAAGCTTTATCATAATATTAGAATTGTAAAAAGGTCCACAGAATTTTGAACTAGTTGAACTAAGCTACTATCAAACAGTAACAAGGCAGTGGTGAACTCTGTATATGAACAGACTTAAGATAATAACATGAGAGACATTTAAAGAGGTAATGAAAGTGTAAATTAATATAGAGTGTCCTGGTTTCATCTGTGATAGAGTTAATTGTCTTCCTAGTAGCTGGTACAGTGCTGTGTTTTCAGTTCAGTATGAGAAGAATGTTGATAACACCCTGATGTTTTCGGCTGTTGCTCAGTCATGTTTAGACCAACTCAAGGACTTTTCAGCTTCTCATGCCCAGCCAGCAAGAAGGCTGGAGGGGAGACAGCCGGGACAGCTGACCCAAACTGGCCAACGGGGTATTCCATACCATGGGACGTCATGCCCGGTTTGGTGGGGGGAGGAGGAGCGTGACTCAAGCGTCGGTCGGCAAGTGATGAGCAATTGCACTGTGCATCACTTGTCCTGTGTATTCCAATCCTTTTATTATTATTGTCACTTTCTTGTTGATATTAGTGTCATTGTTAGTTTCTTCCTTTCCGTTCTATTAAACTGTTCTTATCTCAACCCACGAGCTTTACTTTATTTTCGGATTCTTTCCCCCATCCCACTGGGTGGGGCGGGGGGGGAGTGAGTGAGCGGCTGCATGGTGCTGAGTTGCTGGCTGGGGTTAAACCACGACAAGAGTACTTTTCTATGTTAGCTAATTATCCCCTTTGGAACACTACACTGATGAAATTATGCCTGTAGCTAACATATTTGAGCATCTGTGTCCCATGCTTCAGTGGATAAAGTTGACACACTTGGCCCTGTGTCTATCGCACTGCAGTAGGTTGTCTTAGAACTCCTCTGTATGCATCAGGGTATGGGTTGTTTGAGCTGTCAGTAACAGATCCTGCCTCTTAAATTCAAGCTGTAGGAGGTAAAACATTGTCCCAATACATCAGCCAAGAGTACAGGATCACACTTGTAAATCACCTCTTAGAACACTGAGGATTTTCATGTTTATGGTTTTACGCAGAAGACCTCTCTCTGTCCTCACGTTCATCTGTCCTTGTATCTCACATAGCTGCCAGAAATATGTTTTCCAAAGACCTTTAACTGAATTTACTCAAAGATGCAACAATCCTGTCATCTCTGCACATTCATTCCGTGACTGAATTGCCCTCCTCTGAACTTCCTCCCTGGATTCCTGCAAGCTCTTCTGAAAAGCTGGTTCTGGAATCAATTTTGTAAAGGTTTGTATGGGAACCATCAGAACCTGTAGCACTTCGTCTGTGAACATTTTAACAGTGAAAAAGCAAATAGTGAATGACAGTAAACCAAAAAAACTTAAATCCACCATTGTTTTCATGTTCATCACCACCCCATGCTTGGCTGGGATCAGCTTTCCCTTTGCTTGCTCATTCCCTGTTCTGCGTTTTCCTGCCACGTTGTCAAATGTGCAAGGAACTGGTTTATCCCTGCCCCACCAGCATCAGCATTTTACCATGTTATTCTCCCAATTACTGCAGACAGGTTTTATGTAGCCTGCAGGTTAGGACCATGATACTTCTATTTCAGTTTCAAAGCTTGCATTTTAAGTTCTAGGATTGAATGGAGATCTTTACAAGGTATCTGGCAGCTTTGCATTTGGCAGTTTGCAAAGAAGCTGGGTATCTAGTTCAATGGTGGAGTTACTTCTCTTGTTCTGTGTCACTTGATATGTAATTAAGATACAATTGCACTACTGGGCTTTCTGAACGTCAGTGTACAATCTATTCCATTTAGTCACAGTAAATTACACACTCATCATTATCCTATGAAACAGCATAGTACCAGTGAGTCAATTATACCTGACAGTCAGATTGCTCTGTGTTCAGTGTCTTCCTATTATGCCTGATCTTCTTGCCACTGAACTCAATGATGGTCTCCTACTGATTTAAAAAAGTAGAATTTCAAGAGATTTTAAGAAATAATGTAAAAATTGCTATCATTAACTTTTTCTAAAACATTTACTGAAAACAAAAAAATTTTTGTAATTACTGATTTTTTTAAATTTCCTTCTTGTTTTCCTCTTCCCTGTTTTGCTCTTCTCACTCCCCTCCTCCATCGGTTTGAAAACCTACGTCCATAACGTCACCTTTAAAAAGGGCTTTGAGAGCTGCAGATCAAAAACTCTTCTATGTAAGTGTCAATACAATGTCAATACATTTCAGAACATCTTCCTCCAAGCTAATTTACATCACCCAACAGTTAAAAAGAGATTAACAGATTAAGCTGGATTTAAACATCCCCCTCATTAATACAACTGAAAATTGGGAAGAGTACAACATTATTTTTAAGTCCCACTTTCTCCTCCTTGGTTTAGCCCAGTTAAGTTTCAGAAGAAGAAAACTGTAGAGTAAAAATCACCAACCAGATGCTGGAGAACTGAGTTAAAGACATACCTCATCTAGTTTTCTTACCTGGCCCTCTTTGTTAAACAGGGTAACAAGTGTACAAATCTCATAAAATTGTAAGAATCCTTTTTTTCAGGGATTGAGTCGGTAAAATCCAATGGCAATTAGAACCAAACCAACAGATACAAATAGTACATGCAAACCAAATTTATGCCTTCTGAAGCTCCCTGTAAATGTGTCCATCAGGACATCACCTCAGTTACTAGAATACAACAAAAGTCTTGCTAAAGTTATAAAAATAATTTTTTAAAAAGCAAGAAAATTCTCAGCACATCAGAGTGAAAAAAAAAAATACTAATCCAAAATCCATAGAACAGTAAAATTATTTAAAAAGCTAATTTACTGGGTCTATAATGGACATGCAATATCAGTTTGTACTGAGAGCAGCAATGCCTCAATAATTCCTAAACAATCACATACTAAATACTGTAAGTTTGCCTGCAAAAACTGCAACCTTCTAAGTTAGTTACAGTTCTGGAGGAAATCCAGACATGCTGAGAAAATCTGTGCTGAAAAAGAAAGTTTGTAAGGAGAGGTAATATGTTTTATTAGATGAAATCGGACCAAATACAAGGACTGTAAGCCTGAAAGCTTGGTTATTTTTCCAGTTATATCTGATAAAATATAATGATGTCTTCCTACAAGCCTAACCTTTCTTACAGATTACAAAAGTATTACTTTAAAAGTAAAGCATTTACAAGAAACACTTTACTATGGTTGATAAATATTAGCAAACAAATGGACATATGAATGACATAAAACATGTCCATTTGGAACCCCTCCTTCACCAATAAAGCCTAAGATAACTTATAACTGAAAAATATTAGATGATCTATAATAATTTCTTCTATTCTCTACATAGCTCTAAAACTGTAAAGCTAGTAATTTTCCCTTGCTTATTTGGACTTTTCTCATAGCAATGAAAAGAACAAAAATAAAAAACTTTAAAGAGTCATTGTAAAAACATAAAAATGGGTGGAGAAAATTCGCTGGCATGAAAAAACTTGAAAAGCTTTTAGTTCACTTTATCTTGAAGCAAATATAGTTCAAGTTCACAGTATCCCTTAAACTATGAGAGGTGTTTTGATTTCAGCCAGACTCTTCAGTTATGCGTATCTTGTCATGCTCTTTGGAGGCGTCTGTATTTTTTTCCACTATAATCTGTGTTTTTCAAAAGACTCCAGTTCTCAAAGCAGTATCTGAACTAATGCTAGAGATCTTAATTGCCAGGCACTAACTGACATTTACTGTTTTTTCAGACAAGCTGGAAAGCGTGTATGCATTTGAAATTTATTGTGGGCAAATTTGTATAATTTTATAATTAATTATTTGCATCAGTTCATATGGGGGGTGGGGTGGGTGTGGGTGTAAATTCTTTGGCTTTATATGCACTACTATTAGAACTTCTTTGGAAAAAGTACTACTCGAACAATGCCCAACAGCCCAAGCATGTCTTACTGAAACAACTATCCTGAAACCATTGTTCTGCAATTGCTGTTTCCACTGATAAAAAACCCATGATTTTGCTGGCTACCCAGATTGTCCTTTCTATCACACTTACCAATTGTCTCTAAAACCTAAACTACTGCTCTTCCAGCTTCTGACATGTACCAGCAGACCTGTGTCTGTACAGCCAAGCCTCAAGCATCAGTGTAGTCTGGTACTCAGCTCCTGATTTCATTGTCCTTGGAAAAGGAGTACATGCCGTCCCACTGGAATTCTGCCCAGCAAGCTGCACAAATACAGAAGCAAATATCAACAAATGAAGGAAACAATTGGAACATAAGCCAATACTGCCATAAGGAATCTCTCTTTTAATTATGAAAGTAAGAAATACATCAGCAGTAACTCTGGAAAGCTCACTGGGCCAGGAGCTACCATTAAAAGCAGGAAATTTTGTCTGTGGCAGTTATCAACTTCTAAACTCAAGTACTTCTGTCTTGTGTCACTACCAATGTTGATACTGACCAGGATTCAGAGCAAGCACAGGTGGACTGTGAAATCCAGGTTCTCCATTGACTCATAAATATGGAAAGACTTTCAGGCCCAGATTCCTACATCTCCTAAATCACACCTAGAACATCCAGCTGTATCACACATGGAGCCTCTCAAACAGTGGAATAAGCTACGTACAATACAACATGACTTTATGGTAAAGGCTTAGATACCATAACTCCTGTCTGGATATTTTAGTGTGTCCTTTCTATGCCTCCTGGGCTGTCAAATCTTCTCCAAGTGCTCAGTCTGGGATCTATGCCAAAAAAATTTACAAATTTTCAGTTCTCTTCTACTTTAATTTATACAGTGACACAAAAATGGTCTTTTTTGAGAAAGCATGGGCTGGGCCACCAGTCTGTCAGATGATTTGAAAATTGACTGGACCGCCAGGCTCAACTGATAAAAATGAATGGTTGACATGTAGCTAGTGAAGAACAGAGTGTTAAGCCTCTTGATCAGAGGCCCAGACGATGACACAGAATGCACCCTGAGCAAATTTATGGACACCAAAGTATGGAGTGGGTGACACGAGTACTGGCAGAACTTAATCCAGAGAGATCTCAATAAATTTGAGCATTAGGCCAACAGAGACCTCAAGCTTAATAGAGAATAACCCCAGGCATCAGGACAGGCAGGAAAGTGGCTGAGCATCAGCCCACAGAAAGGACCAGGGGACCATGGTGACATCAGGCTGAGCATGAGCCTGTTTAAGCCAACAGTGCACTCTCACTGCAAAGAAAGCAAACTGCACCCTGGACTCCATGGAGACAGGTGTGGCAGGGAAGGTATTATCCCACAGTCATTAAAACAGAAATTAGGAGCAAAAATGTTCACAGAGGCTGACAAATTCCACTTTAACTAAATGTTTATCCAGTATGCATAGAAAGAAAAAGAGCACCTTTTCATAAAAATGGGCATAATCTGGCTGGGAAATTAGGAAGTAGCAATCCTCGCCAGAGCAGTAAGTTTCTGGAATAGTTTTCTGCCTTCACTAGCACAGTAAAAAAATCAGGCTAGTTGCAAAATGGAGTTTAATAGTTTACAAAAAGACTGACGTAATAATGTTGCACATTGACAGCAAGTGGTGATGTTGGAGGTCTTACCAAGTCTTACATTCCTGAATTCTGCATGCATAAAGAGCGATAAAAATGAAAGAAGATAAATAGTTTCTGAAACATAATAAAGAGGGAGAGAAAAGAGGAGAGAAACATACGGCTGTTGGCAAACAAAGTCTCTGGAGGTAATGAAGAGGCAAGTAATCTTCCTTGAAAACTTAGTGACTTTCTTGTCAGACATCACAACGTTGTCTCAATGTGGCCTGGTGCCACTGCCTTTAATATGCCTCATTTTGCAGCACAATTTCATTGTGCTGGCTGCTAGAAGCATTACTGCTTCCACCAAAACAGCAATACCACACTTTATACAGTATTGGCCACGGGACGTCAAGTAACAGATGAGCCTGAATGATTCCCTTGAATCCCTTATCTACAAAGCAAGGCCTTTCTGCCATTTGGTCATATCATCATAAGCAGGGATGATGTGAGGCACCACACTTGCACAAATACACGACTTTGAAAGAACAAGTTTATTTGTGAGCAACACTTTGAGTTTTAGGTCCTAGTGATTTTTTAAACCCCCTAATGGTTTTTAATCTTGCACATTGTTATGCCTGATTAATGGTATTTGTACTGCTCACAGTACTTGTGTTGTTTATTAAAAAGTAACTGAGAAGGTAATTGAGCTCTGCATTCATAGTTTCATGTTTTAAATAACTATTTAAATGCCTCCTTTTGTTACAATAATACATTAAATTCTTAATAAAATCAAGAGTGAAAGAAAGGCAGTGTAAGAGGTGGCAAAGGTAAGTGCTGCTATGTCAGTGGAAGCATCAGCAATGGCTGCGGGCAGAGATGTCCAGAAAAAAGCTAAAGAAATACTCTTCAGGCAGGCCCACCAGCCCCGAGAACAAACACCCTTTTGATCACCTCTGAGGTCAAACATGGGAAGCAAATAAGACTCTAGTGAAATCTGGAAGTCCCATTAATCACCCCATATGCCCTGCTAGCTAGGAGGGCAGCACCTTCTTCAAAGCAGTGCATACTAATGAAGTCAGGGAAACCCTAAGGACAATGCACTATCACCACGCTGATTAGCTGCTGCTGAGTGACACATGGAGATGGGGGAAAGTAGAAGGGGTGTTGCCAAATGGCTGTTTCCTCAAGGATGGGACCTGTCACTTAGGTATGCCGCCTCACAGAGACTTCAAGGAAATTGTTTCATCACTGCCGACAACCTTCAATTTTCAGGCCCCATTAGCTACTACTAGATGTCAGATCCCAAGAGTGGCACTGTATCAAATGAAACTGCTCTAGAGCAAGATAGAAAGAAAATGACTGTTTTGAGTTCTACCTCTCACTATTCGTGGGCCTTTATCACCCATCTCAGGTCTGAAGTCACTACACCATTTTGAAATCTATTTGGGGAAAAAAATAATCACAGAATCATGTGGCTGAAGTCGTAAGAGGGTATGACGGCAATGTAAGCATAATCCTGGACACAGGTAGCCAGATGAAGCACCATTGCAATAATTACTGCCCATCATGCCATGCCAATTCACAAGAGAAAATGTATCCAGGACACTTTTCATAGCTTTTATCCTTATTTATCTTTATTTCTGCCAGAATAGAGTTGTATCGGTTTCAAGAGACTTTGCCTGCCAGGGAGGGTAGCTGGCTGCGTCACAGCTGACACAAGAGGTTACCATGAGCAAGCTTCCCATTTGACTTGAGGAAGTCAGATAATCTGGTTTTGTTAGAGTAAATTCTCAGACAGTGTTTCCTTTCAGATCCCATCGCTAGAGCAAAGTTTTAAGATGGGTCAAATAAACTCCCACACAAAATGATACACCCACCCACACAAAATGAAAATGCATGAACTCATAATATGCAGCCTTTTATGAACTGAATTGATATAAAAATGTATTGACAGTTATTAAAACTGACAGTAAATACCATTTTATAAAATCAACTACTGCTTAATGATAATTTCATTGTGTATATAAAGGCAGTGAAATGGATTTTCCTTAAAATTACGTGCACCTTACACTCACTGACAAACCTCTGTTGCCAGTTAACATAAAGGATATTAGCCTGTTACTACTACCAATTACTCCATTAGTGCCCCTGACAGCTCTAAAGGTATAACCATGCAGACAACTTATGTGTCAACCTCATACCACAGGATAAAATTTGTCCTCTCATTACGCTTCGAAAACCTAGAAAACTGCACTTTAAAAACATACTGAAATATTGAATGTAGTTAAAAGTTGCAGTGTTTAGAACTCCTGTTACAAACATGAAAGTAAAAATAAAATTGCAGAAAAGCTCAGTTGTTCAACCTTAATGGAAATGTGGGAGTGGGAGGGTGTATTATATGGTAATACACAATCTCCTGCTTTTGTCTACCTTCTTGGGCTGGCCCCTGTCCTCATGGCATGAATCACAGCCTAAAGCTGGCTCAGAAACTACCATACTTGCCATTGCAGGATGAGATGCCAGTGCGAACTTAGTGCCACTGCTAATGCTAATGTTGTGTTTATTGCACATGCCTCAGTGCTTCCTAAAACACAGTAAAAGCAGCTTCTTGTTCACTGAGAGCTCAAGGCCAACACCAATCTGAAATCTCTGCCTATCAGTGTACCACCCCTCGACTTGGGTGCCCAGCTGAGATGCAGTGCTGCTCTCCCCTGAACCAGGAAAACTCCAGCCTCTATCCCTGCAATGTCCTTGTGAGTATACACAATTATTCTGAGACTGATAGGTAACACAGTATGCTGCCCTCAGTAGTGCAGGACTAATTCACCCCAGCAGATTTATTTTTCAACAGGTAACAAGACAAACTGCAGGTTAGGGAATTCCTGGAGCACTGATTTTGGCGTGAGATAAAGTTGTAGCTCTCTTAAAACAATTATAAAGTGGATTCAAAGAGATGAATCCTTGCCTATGTCTGGTTCTTATTTGAATACTGTCACAACTGGACAAGTGAATTTAGAGCGTCTCCCCCCAGTGTATCTTGTAGCATGCTCCAACTTTTCTCAACAGTTTGATATTCAACATCACCAACTTTGAAAAACGGACTTGCAACTTAGAGGAGAAAAGATCTGCAGGCAGTTAACTATGTAATGCAACATCATGTGGGATATAAAGCACTTCCAGAGAAACCAAGTATACCCTTTCTAGCTCCAGGAATCCCTGGGGAATAAGCACTTTTGTATTTGCCATATTAGTCTGAAAATCAGTACTCAAGCTAAACAAAACTTAGGTAAAAAAAAAAAAAAGCTGTATTATATTCAAACAGAAAGGTAAGGTACTAGTAACTACACAGGACAAAACCATACTCTTACAGCTAGCTGGCACTTTGTCTTAATCTCCACAGGGTCTGCATGCCCAGTCAGTTAACAGCTGATAGGGACAAATTTGCAGGTGATAGGACTGGAGCCAAATTGACTAAGCAAAACCTTATATTCCAGATACGTATCACAGAATAGGCTCCCTTTTCAAGTCACACTTCAGATAAGAACATAGAAGTGATTACAGTACCTCAGACTAGACCGCCATGTGGCTCAGTGCTTTAACACTTTACAGTGTCCAAAAATAGATGCCTCGGGGAAAGCACAGTAACAAAGTAAGTATGAAATAATACTCCCTTAGTTTCCGTCAGTATGCAATTTGGCATTGCCTGAGAAAGCCAGTACCTAATCCCACACAAAGTTTACCAGAACAAAGTTACCTTTTCAAAAAAGTGTTCAGTCTGTGTGAACCGGTAGAGTGAGGCTGTACAACTGCACGCTTTGGACCATGGAGTTGTACAGCATTTGTCAGGTCTGATACTTAAAAACCATTTGTGCCATTTCATGGAACTAGGTTAACTCTGTGTTAGCTGCTGCTTGAAGACAACCAGCTGTGCAAACCATTGCATGTTCTCTGATTTGCTTCCTCCAACCCACCTTTAAAAGGGGTTTACTTTTCTCCTCACATTTGAAGATAAGAACACGGCTAGCTTTCCTTGCTTAACTAGATCTTTTTGTCCTTTTTTGTAATCTCGTGGATTATACATTTTCAAAAGTAGCTGACAGCACAAAGCAGAGTTAAGGGTGAAATACTAAGCTATGCCTCACCAGCAGGTTTGGGGAATTTTGTCACAATTGTGCCACTTTGCACTTTTTTATTTTCAGAACACTTTCTCACAGCAGAGTCCATACCCTTAAGTAAAACCAGACCTACATCTATCAGGGGGTATGTAAGGTACAGGAACACATGCCCTCTACCCCAGGTAACCTGCAATCCAAAGCTCGCTTCCCTGCCATGAAACAAATAGTTCCAGTGAACTCAAGGGGATTTTGCACTAGTTAAGCGTGTACCTAAGTCTTACCAATATTGGTGCCTACTTTAAACAGCTGGGTATAATTAATGGAGGGTAAAGGTTATTAGTGATAGTGACATGTTAATTATATGTCTAAACTAATACCATCCCTTTACAGCTGTTTTTTAAACCTTTTGCTTTAATTAATTTCCTATTCTGTTTTCAATTTAATCATTTCTCCGTCTCTTATTTACAAATTTTTTTTCTGTACAAACTAACAGATAAATAGTTACTTGTGGATAAATAATTCTCCCACAACTATGTACTGAACTAACATACTGATACAGAGGTCAGCTGAAATTCTGGACAGAACAATTTATGTGCTAAACAAACTGTCTCAACTCCGGTTTTGCCATTCTAAAATGTCAGCTGACTGTATACACAAGTTTTGTCTTAAATGACATTTGAGTGTACATTGATAGTACCAACAAAATGCACGTGTGTGCATTTGCACACACATTTGAAATGATTAGCTGTGGAAAAAAAAATCCCAATGTACTAATATGTAATTTATTCACACAGAAACTCTTTGCTCTAAAACACTTCCACACTGATAAAGGTCAAGTGTTTCACAGCACACAAGAGCTGCAGGCACTCAGCATTTTGGGTATTAGTAGAAGTTGGGAACAAGAATAAAATCTAACACTCCACCATATTGAGTAAATATAGAGTACCTCAGCAACAATTGCTCTGCTCTCCTGGAGGAATCAGGTTGTAAACAACCTCCTTTAAAGGAAAAACGTTGTAAAGAAAACGTTTTCATTCAAAAACTTCCGAGAAAGAGGGAAGGTGAATTTGCTATGCCCTCCTACAACTCCTGTGCTTTAATTTCAGTTAGAAAGACACTAAAGTGAACCGTTTATGCCGCACTTGAAAAACCCTGAGTCTTCCGGGATTTAGCCAATTGATAAATTTTTCATATTTAAGTAACAAGGAGCTGAATCACAAGGGAATATCAATGTATGCATACCAACCCCCGATTTCTGAGTGCCTACCGTTAGTGTTACAGATACCGAGGAAACCCCCTACATCTCTGAAGCACCCAGCACAAAATACTCTGGGGAAAATGGTGAAAAAGACGCTCTACTTGTGTCAAATCATAGCACTACCGGCGTGCAGGTGTCACCTTCCAGCACCGCGTCGGCAAACTGCCCTAGCTGGTCAGGGCGAGAAGAAAGCCAAGGGCTGACAGGGCCTGAGGAAACCACGGGCACGAGTGCGCTTTAAGGTGCTATTAGCTCTAATAAGGTCCCCATGGTGGTGGGTGGGGAAAACGGGCTGCCTTTTCAACGCAGGCCGCGCGGAGAGCGAGCGAGAGGGGTGTCGGGACGGCCTGCGGTGCCTGAGCGGGCGCCGCTGAGGGACCGGTTTTCCCGCCCCCCCCCCCCCCGGCATATGGGGGCTGTGAGGAAAAGGAGACGTGGTGCTCTGCCAAACGCCCTCTCGGGAGGCCTGGGGGCTGGCTCAGCCCCCCGGAGCCAGGACGGGCTGGCAGTGGGGCCCTTAGCCCTTCTCCCGCCTTCAGCGGCAGCCGCTCAGCGCGCTGGGCCAGTGAGGAGGCTCCCGGGCGGGAAGGGGAAGGCGGGAGCCGCCGGCCGCGGGAGGCTAGCGTCCTCGGAGGGGAGGGGTGGGCCCCGGCTTGCCTCCCGACTCGTGCCACCCGGCCCCACGGTGGCTCGGCATCCCCGCTCTTGGTTTTCGGCCTTTTTCTGCCCAGGAAAGCCCCGGGGAAGTTAGGGCGAACTGTGAAGAACAACGAGTCGGCGTTGACAGAGAAGCTTCTCTGTGGTGAGGCGGCGCCATCTTGCAATACGGCAGAAAAGCTGTGGCGGCGCCATTTTGCATCTGAACGAGAGATGAGAAGAGCCTCGCTGCTTTTGGCCGTGTGGGCGCCGCCATTTTAGGTTACGGCAGAATCTCCGCCTTCCCTAGCGCAACCTCATAGGGCGCCGCCATTTTGGCTTAGGAACACGACGGCGACCCGCAGGGGTCCTCACCCCCTCCCTTCCTCCCTTTAGGTGTCTTCATAAAATGCCTGTGGAGAATCCCCTCTTTTTTCGCCCCGCTCCCAAGATGGCGTCGATGCGGGAGAGTGACACTGGCCTGTGGCTGCACAACAAACTGGGCTCCACAGACGAGCTGTGGGCGCCACCGAGCATTGCTTCGCTGCTCACGGCTTCGGTGATCGACAACATCCGCCTCTGTTTCCACGGCCTTTCCTCGGCCGTCAAGCTCAAGCTACTCTTGGGGATGCTGCACCTGCCCCGCCGGGCGGTGGATGAGGTGAGAGCCGAGTAGGAGCTTGCGCGGGAAGCTTAACCGAAGCGGGGTGCGTGTGTGTGAGGGGGAGGGTTCGGTCGGAGACGGCGTGAGGGGAGAAGTGGGGGGCAGCGCCAGCACCACTCCCCGCCCTCTTCGCCCCCCCCGTCCTCTTATTTTCACATGGAGTCTGAGGGGAGAGGAGACCCCGGAGCGAGGCGCGGTGCCGCCTGGAGCTGCCCCCTCCCGCATGGCAGGCGGTTGGAGCGGCCAGCTGCCCGCAGCAGCCCTGAGGGGGGGAAGACGAGCCGCGGCTGCTCCTCAAGGGCAGGTGGCCCGCCCGTAGTCGGCGCGGGGTGTATAGTGAGGCTGAACCCCCCAGGCATCCCCCGCTTCTCCCTTGCAGCCTTTCTTGGACTGGGGGTGGGGGCAGAGAAGGTCTCGGCTGGCAGGGCAGTCCGTTTAGGCCCAGCTCGGAGGACTGAGTCCTTGGTGTGAGGAAAAGCGATCAGATTTCCCTGTGATAAGGGAGTAGAGTGGAAGCTTTGCTGCTGCTGCTCCTCCTGCGCTTTGGGGAATCTGAGGTTGGCATTTGTATTTTGAAAGCAGTTTCGACCTCTTGTGCATCTTATACACGAACTCACAGTTGTAGGGCTGTGTTTTGATACAGTTTGGGTGCCTTTGGGAAGAGGGTTTTTCTGAGGCAGTGGTTGTTCTAGGATTAGGGCAGAGAGGCAGGATTGTTTAGGACAGTTGTGTGTGTTAGGCTTCCTTCACTTCCTTCCTTCCTTCAGTATCCCTTGGTACTGGCAGCTGTGTAGGTGTCCGAAGTCGAGCATCTCAGCTTTAGGAAGGACAGCAGCAAGTGCTGAAACTTTGGGAATGGAAGATCTGGGGTCTGCACTGAACAGTGCTTTTCCCCACCTTCTTGCAATTAGATCTTGCTTGAGGAAAAGTGCCATGCTTTCTGGTTTTATTTTTGCTTTTCTTTACCTTTTGGGGAACAGCTGGTGCTTTCCTTTATTGTCCTACCCTAGCTAATAAGCTGGCTGGCTCGAGTCTGAGCTGGCTCTGCAAGCTTATTCACTTGGCCCTGGACCATACCTCATCTGCAGCTGGCTTATTCTTACCAGTAAGCAGCTACTGATGTTTGGGGCAATAGTTGGACAATGATTGGGAAACATTTAAGTTTCTTCAGCCAGGTTCGAGGAATTTGTCCCCTACTTCCACCATGTATGGTACTGGGTCCTGGTAACAATCATGGAGGTGGTGCATAGTTAATCCTCGCTTTCTTGTGTAGAGTATCCTCACATGTGCTTGCTCCAGTCTCTTTCTTGGTTAGGACACAGCTGCTGCTTAGGCTTAATATACATCTGTACTAGGCAGGGTGTGGGGAGACAATATGTAACTTGGATTATTGTATGCTCAGCTTTCGTGTACTTCTAAGACGAACATGCACAAGCATCATGTTTAAGCAATAGTTTAGTGTATGTCAGTGTCTGTCTTGGCCACATGCATCTGTATGATTGTTCACTGTTACATGTCATTGGTGTCACTTAAAAAAAAAATCCTTGTTCAGCATGTTTGCTCTAATTTTTAAAACATATTCATGTTTAGTGCCTGTCCAGTGCACAAGCTGTATTCCTTATGTGTGACAAATGCAGTTGTTTTGAACAAATAAAATAACCAAGGCCAGAAAGGGGGATGGGGAGCTATGCATAAGCTCCTGTGAACTCTGTGTATGCAAAATTCTCTCAAGTAGCATGAAAATCTAAGTAGCCTGGAAGAAATGAGTATTGCAATGTTTAGAAAAAACTAACAAATTAATGATGTTTTTAGATCGAAAAGAGCTTAAAAAAGCTTAGGGACATTCATGCCAGCTCTTTGAGGGAGCAGAATTCAAGTCAGCTGAAATAATTTGTTGAAATATTGTGAGAGTGTTCACTGGGTGGGTAAAAGAATTTTTTTAAAACTTATTCTGAGGAAGATAGTAGCCAGCAACTTCACTTGATCTGTACTTTTGTTAGCCATGGGGATAGTGTTTGTAAAGAAGAGCAAGTCTGTTGCTGTGCCTTTTAGTGTATTGTTAAAGTGATCAGTTGTGTGCCAAATACAAAGGTTTTGCTGCTGTAACAAAATATTGTGGTATTTTTCACTTCTTTGGCAGACTTTGTGAATTCAATCATGAACTTAATCTTTCATTGTAAACAGAACACTTGATTTGAGATCTAGTGATTTAGCATATTTTCAGTCCTTTGCAAAGTACCTGTAACACTTTAGTTATTTCAGAGATGTGTGTTTTTTTTGTTTTTTTTAAACTGAGAGGAAGGGCTTAAAAAAATGCTTAAATGAAACATTTGTGAGGCAGAAACCCTTAACATTGCTAGTAGGTCTGCTATTATCATTATAGCCTTTCTTTTAAAAATGGTAGAAATAGCTGTTGCAACCAAACTGCTGAGAGAAAGGCACATTGTCTTATCAGATACTCATAACTTGTGGTGAGTTTGCTAAAATAGGTTGTATTTGTGATGATTTATGTAACTTGCTGTCAGGATTTTGGATATTGTAACTGGCATTGGGTATCTTAGATGTCATACCCAGAGCACAGAGAATCATAGAATGGCTTGGGTTGGAAGGGACCTTAAAGATCAACACACACACACGTGTGTGTGTGTATATATATATATAAAAATATATATATAAAATGCATGCTTGTGTTCACTATGTCTGCACTGTGCTGTATACTTCTCTACAGTGGTTTCTGCTCAGTGTGTTGCGGAGTGCTGAACATGCTGTCTTTTTGCTAGCAGAAATACACCAGTATAGGATAGCTGTGGCTGCCTGGACATAAAATTAATCATTTGGAAATTGCTGCCATATCTGAAAATGATTAAACTTAACTGTGAAAGTACTTCATTAGTCTCTTTGGAAAGTCATGTGTGTGTTTTCCATGTCATATGCTGGTCTATATTGATCATGTGTGAGAAGCACTGAGCTGGCATTTGGAAACTTAATAGTATTGGAAGATATATTGCATCAGCTCTGTAAGGCTTTGGGCATCTCGATAGGGGGTGCAGGATAAGTTGCTGGTTTGATATGTAGCATGTTAAGTGATAGTCCCCTCTCTAGATAACAGATTGGACTTAGTTATTTTCTCTTTAAAAACCTTTTTTTTCCTGCTTTTTCTATAATACAATTTCACTGAGGCACAGAATAACTTTTTACTCAGATGTCTGCTCCCAAATGGTTTTCATGTTATGTGGGATTCAAGAAAAGTGTGGTGGTATTTGGTTTAGAAGGTTTAATTGGCTGCTGGTCCTTTCTGAGTCTCTGGGAAAGCTTGAGTCTAGACAAAGTGAATCTTCAGTGAGCTCTCTTGAAAGCTCAGTCCTTTACTTAAGTGGTTGTTTTTTCTTCTCAAATGTAGTATCTTTCCATTTTCATAATGTTTTCATTCAACACTCCAAATATTGCATACATATAACTGACTTAATCCTCATAATACTCCTGTGGGTTAGGTAATGAACCTAACTTTTTATCATGCTGTGAACCTCATTACTGCTTGTTTGTTCCTGCTGACTAATAAGAATAATTGGCTCCCATTTTCATTTTAAGTTAAGTGTGTTTTGTAGGCACTTACCAAAATATCCTTTCCCGCTGTAATTCTCTGGGCAGAACTTGCTAAATCTTGAATGTCCCTGCCCTCTAGCTTTTCATCTGATAAATTTTTTCTAGATAATCGCACTTACTTGAAATGATGCTGAAAGCTCAGTGTAGTGCTGACCAGAGTTTCAGTTGTGAATTTGGCAGAACGGTTGCTTCTGTTTATTTTGTACATTGTATTCTTGTTAACGTGATTCACAATGGCAAGTGCAAGTTTTCTTTTTGTGCCAATGTTTAATTTATTTGTTCAGGGTTAGGCTGTGATGTTACTATCAAGTCTGTAATGAGGACTGTATGCTTCTGTGCTGTTATCTTGAGAGGAAGATGCTGCCTATCCTGGCGGTGGCCTGTCCTTTTATTGCAGTAGCTGCAAGACAGCAAAAGTCAATACTGTTTCTTCTTGCTTGCTTATGTGAGTCAGGAGTCCTCTGTTCATGCAAGTGGGAATTGTGGAGCACCGGTGCAAAGAAATAAGAAAGCACCTGACACTTGCCATTCCCTCTGTGTTCAGAACAGGCAGGCTGCTATGCAACTTTCTGGCCTGCATTTAGTGATCTTAATATTTCTGTGATGTAGTATGGTATATTTTAATCTAATATTACTCTTGGCCACTTCTAATCTTTTTCATGATTAAAATACAAAACATATACAATAGTAATATTTGATCCATCCTAGTTTTGTATTGTGTAAATATTAATATTGTACTTTCAATCCAATGCTTTTAGCTTAATGAAAATGCTCTATAATAATACAGATACCTATTAAATATCACCTTCTGTACGGCCCCTGAAAGATTAAAACTTGATTGGGTGTATTAGCCAACTGTTGATGCAATTGTCTAAAGGAGTAGTCACATATATTATTTATTTAGGCAAAATATAAAGCAAACGAATGGGAATTCTTTGCAGGAAGTCATCTTGGAGCTATCCCTTTGCATGTTTCTAGTAACATTTCCTTTTTTACCCCTTCCCACGATGCTGTTTGTGTATTCTTCCTACACAGCCATTATCCCTTTGTCTCTGTTTCCAGACTTTTTCCATCCTGCCTGATCCTTTCTTGTTAGAGGTTTCTAGTCATGCTCTATGCTTTTTTTTTTGGTGCCAGCAGGCTGAGAAAAATACTTAAAGATCTTTAAGTTTTAGATGAGAAAAATGCCAGAGCATGTTGCATCAGATCTTGACATTTATGTTTAACAAGACACTGGTCGGAGCTGATGGGACTCTTAGTGACCCAGTGTTGCGATCTTGTGCAGTTAAGAGCATGGGACTATGGCTGTGCTCTGTAAAGTAAGACAAAAACTGTATGTAGGATTCTCTGTTATTCTGAGTTGCATTCCATGCATTCTCAAACCACAAATGAATTTTTTCAGCTGTCAGTTCAACAGTGAACTGGGAACATATATTTAAATTGCCATTTGAAGATAATCCTGAGTTAAAAACTCGACTCCGGGCTTGTTAAATGCAAACCCATATTCAGGCAAGGTCTCTGGTTAGCTCACAGTACATGTTGGTGTGCTTTGCATCCCTGTGTGTGACAGAGAACAGTGTGGATGTAACATGCTCAGAAAAGAGCTCCGTAGGAACATACATAGTATAGGCAAGTAGCTCTGAATTTTTGGGACAAATAGGAGTTTTGTGGAGCAGATATGAAAGGTAAATTGGGAGGGTAAAGGAGGCATCTTTTCTCCAACTGTTGCCTGAGTTTGCTTTGATGGAGGAAATTACATTCTATGCACTTACCTGTATTAGTGGTGTCCAGATAAAAGCTTGTAAAAAAAGCTATAAATAAACCATAGCTTGATCAGCTCTCATGGCATGTTTTAAATTTTCAGGTGTTTTGTGTAAATCAGCAGTGTACTTCCTATAGGATAGATAGGAGAATAAAGGACTTTGTTTCAATAGTATTCACACTTGTCCTCATCCACTGTAGAAGTGACTTCTGATGAGCAGTTTAGGGTTAGAATAGAGAGATTGACAAGTCTGTGTGGCGTCTAGGTGGGTTTATGTTTACTGAGAAAGAAATGAGCAATGGAGAACAACAAAGATTAGGACCTTAGAAAATGGTTCTCTCCATTGGGTAAGTGTTGGTTAAATTTGATGACACCTTAAACAGTGCATGGTCATGGTCATGTGGTCAGTTCAATCCAAGGCAAATCGATAGTGCTGCTGAAGATGGTAACTGACTTATAGTGTCTCCTTTCTGCTCCACTCTTTTCATGGTTCTAGTGTTTATGTGACTGTAGTCAGCTGTACCAAGGGGTTGATCAAGCTTAAAGCTTTAGAGAGATGCTAGTTTTAGGTCAGATGAACTGATCGGTTCACTTCATTGAGTACATTAATATGAGTGCTGAAACATGCAAGGCGGAAAGGACAAGCTGCCCCTGTAGTACACTTGTAAACCTTTCTAAATCAGGGGGTGATAACATTGTGTGGGTGAAAGGAGTTGAGAAATGTCAATGTTTGTCTGCCTCTCAGCTTTAAAAGTGCTTGGGGTGGGAAATGGAGAGCAGAAATTTAACTTTTATTTCTTGGAGTTGCATAAGTAAGCTTACTTTGTTAAACTTTTTCATATAGGAAAAAGCTGGTTCTAAATAAAGGGCAAGAAATACAGCATAAAGGTAGATGTCTTTCTTGTCCCCCTGTGTTCAGCAACATGTAGACTGTAAGCTGTATGTGCCACAATGGGTGGTGAAAAATCAAAATTCAAGTATTTCCTTATACTTGTAAATTCTTCAGTGTTAGTACTGTACAGATAGAGTATGTCTAAATACTTAACGTAACTTTACTGTTACATTTTTTGGCTTTATAGATGCACAGTACACCTCAAACATCTTAGTTCTGTGAAGCTAATGCTTTAATGCTTCGATTGAAGTTTACTGGGGGGGGGGGGAAGCAAGTGTTCAGTGTTATTTGGGGGATTTAAGCTTACCTGTGAATGAAGTAAAACAACTAATTTGAGAGTCAGTGTGTAAACCCCTGACTGTAGTCACCTTGATTTTTATTTCATTTCATAGTGCCAATAGACATGTAGATGAGTAATTAAAAAAATTACTGAGAATGAAATTTTTTTTTTTAGTCTTACGCATTTTTTCCCCCTTTTCAAGATAAGTGTTTAAAGAAAAATATTATTCTGACTATAGAAACTCTGGGTAGATGGAAAATTTTGTTACTTGTGGCATATTAGAGGGCTGGGTCGACTTCTGTAATATGTAGCTTTTGTCAAACAATACAGTTTTGGTTAGCATGAAACACATTTTTTTGGCCTAAGCTTAAGGAAAATTTTGAGGACTTGGTTTATGTTCATATGGTGCAGATATAGTCTGCTTAATTATTCTGTAGCCCAGAAAGGGGCACACTATCATTTAGATGCCTATACTAAATAACTTGTCTTCTAGTTGCATATTCTTATCACTGAATACAAGGTGTGGGTACACTAGTAGTGTAAGTGTAGAATGTAAGAAGACAGTAATGTAAGAATCTGGCCTGTTGCTTTTAGTGAAAATGTTCAGTGCTAAACAAAGCTTTGAGCTGCCAGAAGCTCAAAACAAACTTGGGTTAGGTTGACTGAAAGCAGTATAAAAAAAATTATCTTGGTTCATTCTTTACTTAGTTCTAGAGTTAATGTATAACTGTGTTGAAGCAGTCTCCCTGTTCCCTTCCCCAGTAGTAAAACATTGTGCATGTTTATGTTAGTGTCTTTTTAAAATTAAAAAATCCAACTATAACCTGTTTAAAACTGTTTCCAATTGGCTGATTTTCTTTTTCTTTTTTTGTTAGATGAAAGGGGCACTGACTGAAATTATCCAGCTCGCTACCTTGGATTCAGACCCCTGGGTCTTAATGGTAGCTGATATTTTAAAATCCTTTCCAGATACTGGCTCCCTTAACCTTGATCTTGAAGAACAGAATCCCAATGTTCAAGATATTTTAGGAGAGCTTAGAGAAAAAGGTAAGCCTTTTCTGTTGGTGAAAATCATAGGAATATGATGCCTTTTTTCCAAAATAACCTGTTGTTTCACAGACAGTCTCTCTATCTTAACAGTATTGGTATCAGGACAAGCAGTATGTCTTAACTGCCACATTTCATGATGTGGCATGTTACTGGACTGGTAACTGTGATATTTGAGGAATAGTAACTTCTTAAATTATCTCTTCACACATCATCAGAACTTAAATGTCAGGTATTATCCTGAGTGTTTGTGAAGGGCAACACACAAGTTAATGTGGATTCATCAATATTGTAGGCAGGCTGTATGTGCACTGATAGGTAATAACTGACTTACTGCATTCTTAGTAAGTCGAGGTTTTTCATATATTGCTCTGTCTCGTATGTTGTAGTACCAAAGAAGACAGTAAGGCTGTTTCTGCAGTGCTTGTGTGGACAGCCTCGTGTGTGTGGAAGCACCACTGTTGTATTGGGCAGCTGGGGTGCATCTCTCCTGGAAGTCCTCCTCTAGGCAGCAAATGATAGGTGCTGTGGGGGAGACTGATCGCAAGAAAAGTTATGCTGCTGATGTCTGACTAGCTCCGGATTGCCTAGAAGCTGAAAATATTGGCTCAGGCATTTCCACAGTTGCTGCTTCAAACAGTGTAGTAAATGGTGATGCAAAGCTACTCCTACTTCAGTGGGTTTGATTTAGCGCATTGCCTAGGAAAAGCCCTTGGGCATCAATGGACAGACATGGTCTCAGAGATGGGATTGCAACCGACCAATAATGAAATGACTTGGAGGTGGAAGCATTTTGTTTTCTTACTGTGAAAAATGATCATTTGTCTGTTCACGCTTTTGGTTTGGACTTTTGTTTTGTAGCTTTGTCTTTGTGTAACTCTTAAGGGATGTGAGAATTCAGTCATTTTTATCATCTTTGACAATAGTAGCATCTTCAAGATTTTTGTAATTTGACTAGGTATGTTTAACATGGAAGCTCTAGTGAAGCTAAGGTAAAAAACAAACATCCTAATAACTAGTTATATACTGTGTAATGATTAGAACTGAATTACTCTTGGTGTTTACACAAGTAATCTAAAATTTAAAAACTCCTGTACAGTCTAGTTGTAAAATGTTTTGTAATTAGCTATCAGAGGTGCTAATACCCATGTGTACTGTGTTAACTCTTCATGCAGTAAGTGAATGTGAAACTTCAGCTATGTTGCCGTTGGAATGCCAATACTTAAACAAAAATGCCTTGACAACACTAGCTGGGCCGCTTACTCCCCCAGTGAAACACTTCCAGCTGAAAAGGAAACCTAAAAGTGCCACTCTCAGAGCTGAACTCTTGCAGAAGTGTAAGTAGTATTACAGCTAGCTGACAAGATTGAGTAACAAATGGTGAAAGGAAACTTATATTCAGTCTTATTTTCCGGTATGGGGATTATACATTAAAATTTTCTAAGAGCTTTGCTGGCTGATTTTTTTTTTTTTTTTTTTCCTCTGATAGACTGGTATCTGTGGAAGAGCAGGTACAAGTCATTCTGGCCGTGATTACATTAAAATGCTAATTTTGGTTTCAATGCTGTTCAGATTTCAAGGCATACAAAAAGCTGTAGCTTTTTAAAACACAGGTTCTCTCATGGGTATATTTAACAGTCAGTTGTGAAGACTTGAGGGACAGCTTTGGTTAAAGCTCCTGAAACAGAACTGAAATGAGAACCTAGTTTTATTTTGCCATGTTTTTGCAACAGGGAGCAAGAGCTGCTAATGCTTTCTTTTGCTCAGTATGGCTATATAGGGTGCAAAAGTCAAGAGGGATTTTGCTAACAAAAGGCAACGTATATGTATTGGTAGCTGCTTGAATTAAGCAATCTTAAAATAGTTTCTGTACCTGCTGTTCTGTTGCAGCGGCTTGCTTCTTTCTTGCATGTGACTTGAGTAGTTGGTGTGGTTAAATACAAGAAGATTTGTAGCCTTTTATGATGTTGTATAGAACTTTTAATTACTTCAGTCTGTCTAGTCTGATAATTTCTTTTAGCTTAGACCATCTTGTCAGTTGCATAGTCATCTTGATTTTGCATTTTGTCTAAATACTGTGTTTACCTTGCATAATGACCTGGATATTAATTAAAATAGAATTTTTTCTTGCTATTCCTATCTTTTTATGTATTAATTCATATCTTTTTATGTATTAGTTAATAACACTTAATATAACAAGCAATGTATTGTGTATTTCCAGCACAGATTCTTTAATAACTAAAGCCTTTTTACTTTTTAGCAACAGAAACTGCACAACAGCTGAAGAAGACTGCAGGAGTGCCTTTCCATGCCAAAGGCAGGGGACTGGTAAAAAAGATAGATACAACAAGTATGGCTCAATTTCATCACTTCCCAGAAAGAAAATCTAATTTTATTCTTCATCAAGGCTATTTAATCAATGTCTAGTTTTTACAAAAACTTAATTCTTTTTGAAACAAAGGATTTTTCCCTTTCTGCCTTCCTCTCTCCTGATATTTAAATGTTTCTGACATGTCTTGTCAGAAGGAACAAGAGTGTGGGGGGGTTTCTTAAATGGCAAGTGTATCTGCCGTGCTTCTAAAATGTACGCAGCTAGATCATGCTTATAGACTTTGGTAAGAATTTAATTTGCATCACTCCAGGAATAACTCCTGACTAAGCTGTGCTGCTCCAAAAGGGAGCAGAGTGGATCACAGTAATCTGCTGTGCTCTTTGACATGCTGTGAGGTAGACAAAGTATTGTGTATTTGTATAATTCTGCGTGGAGAAAGAAGAGGGGACAGCGTGCTCTCTGCAGCCAAGGCTGTGCAGGGACTTCTGTTCCATGGGCATGAGAAAGATGTATAACCATTCTTAAACTTTGCATTAGTAGATTTCAACTGTTTGCTGAAGTTCCTAAAGTGCTTGAATTTTTCAAATGAAGTTTTTGACTAGGAGCAAGAGGAAGGTTCAAAATTAGTTACATGCTTTAAATAGCTGCACGGGTATAACTTTTCTGACCACCAATACGATGCTGAGGTGTAAAACCTGAGTGATTTCTTGGTGTGGTGGCTAGAAGCTATGAAGTACTTTGATGCTATTTAAGATGGGATTTTGAGCACCAAAGTTTGGCCAGATGTTCATGCAGGAAATGCAAAAAGTATAGCTGTAATTTGAACTAAAAATTGTGCCAGTATAGAAATAGACCATTAGTTCTTGGCATTCTTTTTAGCTGTTGAACTAAAAGCTGTTTTTTAGACTTGGTCTTTAGAACCAGGTGGTCTCTAGAAATATAAGTAAGGGGACCAGCTGCAGTTTACTCTGCTGAAACTTACTCACTTTGGTCAGAGAGGATTGTCCTATGGTGAAGAGGTTTTCAGTACAACAGAGGGATACAGAGTATCTAACCTCAAACTAAAATTCTGTGTTTATCTTCAAATTCTAGGACATGATGAGATTGTCAGGAGGCTCAGAGACCTGATAGATAATGTGTATGTGTCCCTAATTTTTTAGCAGTTGATGAAAGAATGCTGTCTTCAGGGCTTTCATTAAGTGTGAGGTAGAAGGGTAACAGTGTAAAGTTGAGGGAAAACAGCTTCTTAGAGGTGTAGCAGTTTCTACTGAGTATTGAGACAGCAGGTTTTTCTGTTTGCAATATAGACCGAAATTGGATCCTTCTTGTGCAAACAGCAGCTCCAGAATTTCAGACCTCTGTGTGAAGCAGTAATTTACCTTTCCAGTAGATTATGAGCCCTTAGCCCTGCAGGAGCTTGGCTAAGAATCTTTGATTAAATACAGTTTTACCAAGTAGCTAGATCTTAAAGTTCAAAGAGCAACTTGGCAATAACTGGATTCAGAACATTCATGCCCAATACCTTTTTATGTGGTCAGAGTTTGTTATAAGTAAGGAAACCATCAGCCTGTGTAGGAAAAGATTATTTTGATAGCAGTGCACCTGTTTGATTACTTCATATAGAATGGGTTTGCAAGCATTAGCCTGGAGATTCACTTTTACTGCTTGTTTGAAGAGTAAAACCTTCTCTGACTTTTGAGGGACATGTAGTGTACTATAGACAATTCCACATTATAAACATTTGAAGTTAAAGGGGAGAGGGTTTGTGCCTTAAGAAGGGGAAAAGCCAAAGAACTCCTTATTACTGTTTTTCATAACTAATTAAATGTATATTACAATTGCTGCCTTTTTTGATCTTCCCTAAGCACCGCTCAAAGGAATACCAAAACAAGCTCCGTTCAGGAGTACTTCAGCACCTAGTGTATTTAGTCCTTCTGGAAACAGAACTCCGATTCCTCCTTCAAGAACCCCTTTGCGCAAAGAAAGAGGAGTAAAGGTGTGTGTGCTCTTTTGTAGTCTGTTGCTTTCCTGCTCAGTTCTCCTCCGTGATCTAAAGTGAATTTCTGATTCTGTTCTGAATCAAGTATCAATATATTAAAGAAAAAATAAAGGACAATATTTAGATATCAATTACATAAATTTAACAATGGTTATTAAGTTATCTATGGTCTTTCTTTTTAGCTTCTAGATATCTCTGAGCTGGATATGGTAGGTGCTGGCCGTGAAGCAAAGAGAAGAAGAAAGACATTAGGTTGGTATAGCATGCTGCTTACAAAGGCTATTAATATACTGGCAGGTAGGATCTAGATTTGTAGTACCATTTTGTTCTTCATTTGTTAAAACTTGTCTTCAGCTAGACTTTAAAAAAAGGTGGGGGGAACACAAAAAATGTTTTAAGGGAGGATTTTTACTTTTTTTAATGCTCCTAATCATATTGCTGTGACTGAATTGCATAAAAGGATTGAACTAATCAGTTGTGCTTTGGGCAGCACATGGGTGTGTGAGTAGCTTCAGCACTGGAATATTGAGATACTGAGATATTTTGGTATACTTATTTCTACTGGCTGTGTGGCCAAGTTAATTGAAAGTAACGTTGAAAAAAAGTTTATAGTGCTTTCCAAAATTCTGACTGAGAGCTCTTTAACAAGTGAATAATATCTGATATACTGCTCTTAAGTCAAGTGACAGTGCAGTGCTCTGTCTCAGGAAGATACTAGGCAGCATATTTGCCCCAAAACAACCTTTTTGTATTTGTCACCAAAAAAAGAGTACCATTTCAGAACAAAACTGTAATTGCAATTAAATTTTTTGCTTGGATTTTGATGCTTTCTAATATCACAAAATTAGCCAGTTGTGCCTATCTACTAGGTTACTGTATCTTGATGGATATACATTGTGGTTCAGTTCATAATTGGGTTGATTATAAAATTGTATATAAAGATTACTATATCTGCCAACCTTTCAGCATATACCTCTTTAAGTGTGTTTTAGCAGACTGAGAAATGCGTTTTCATATCTTTGTTTAAGAAAGTATATCTAATTCAGTATTTCAGAAAACTTCCTTGAACTGACTTCTATTTTTATGCAATAGATACAGAAGTTGTGGAAAAGCAAGCCAAAGAAGAAACAGTAGTAGAAAATGCTACCCCAGATTATGCTGCTGGCCTTGTGTCTACACAGGTAAGACCAAACAAAACCAAAACAAAAACAACCAACCAAACAAAAAAAGATGAGGAAACTGTGATATGTGTTACTCTAAAACACTTGAACACTGTAATGATAGTTTACTAACTTGTTGAAACATGCCTGTTAATGTAAAAATCTTTACATAGTTACTTGAAAATTCCATTATATTTTCACCAAACTACACAAAAAATTCAAAGCAGGATGAAAGTAAAATTTCTGCTTGTTTTCTTGTTGCTATTAAGTTTGTGATGGGGTGTGAAACTTCTGTAACTGAGGATTGTAGTCTTCTGTCAGAGATGAAAAGGATAGGAGGGCGCTCTGACCCTAGAGAGGTAGAATCATTTTCAGGAGTTTCTGCAGGTTTCCCTCTCTGCCTGTGCATCCTTTGTGACCCTAGTGGAATAATGTTCACAGAAGTCTCAGTGAGGAGCACTTGTCATTGGCCTGTGCCCAGGAGGGATAGCTGAATATAAGCAGCCAAGTAAGACTTTACAACTCGTCTGCCTTCTGGCTTGAGAAAAGAACCTACTCACTAGTTCCCTTCTGTGGTTCTTTCCTCCATTTTTAGCTTGTAATCATTGAGAATTGATGCTTAATCCAGAAGGCAGCTTTTTCTGAGGTCTCCAAACTTGTCTGTAACTAGGCTTAGCCAGTCCCGTTATTACGGAAAGAGGAGGAGAAATACAGTGGAATTGATCTCCGTCCGAATTGCCTCATGGCTTATAAATTTGTGCTTCTTAAAACCCATAAAGTTCAGAGGTGGCCACTCCTTCCTTCTCTTAAGTCATCTTTCTGGGTTTTTTTTTATCCAAAAGTTGTTTAGGATCTACTGAAAAAGCTAACCTGTTGCTAGAGGTAGTTCAGATGGGGGTAGGGAGGGGAGATGGGGGGAAGAATTGTGTGTAGTGGTTTTTTTCGTGTTCTTTCAGATGTAGTGCATTGGGAAAAACTGTGACGCAGCTTTGTTTTCTCAATCAGGACACGGCTTTTATAAGATTGTGATGTCCTGCCCCTACTTCTGAGTTAGAAACTGTTCTATTCTAGCAAACCTTGGCCTGGAATTAGTTTGGACAACTGGGTTCTTTAGATACTAATAGATAATTTGAGGCTGCTTCACCCAATGTTTGCAAGCCTCTCAGGACTATAAAAATTCATCTCAAATCTTAACTGTCTTCTGTTGTTCAAAATTTAAAGTGGTGATGATTACCTCCGCCTGTTTAAGTCCATGCGTTGTCATGCAGTGCTTGCCTTTGGGGAGCACTGTATTTAAAAGACCTGTGGTTTGATTGGTGAGCCAGGCATTTTCTGCTCTAGAGCCTAATGGCAAGCACATGCAACATTGGTCCCATGGTTATGGGGGTAACAATCTATGGCACGCATGCCAAAAACAACATACAGGCAGATATTGGTAGGCCTGTGTCAGGAGTGAAGGTCATTGCCAGTCTTTCTGCAGAATGCTGAGTATCTTTTTTGGCAAGCTCCACATTTTACAGAATATCCATCTTACGTCTAGTAAGGCTACCTTAAATGATTTGTCTGCTAGACTTATTCCCCCAAACTTCTTTCCTCTGTCAACCCCTTACGTTTATAAGGCTGGATTGAACGAAAGTGAAAATGTTCACAGAGATACCATGCTGTTGTCTTTATGCTGTGTGTGCAATATTATATATAGTTAAGTGCAATATATGGCATTGTCTTTGGCTTGATCCTAGATGACATCTGTCATGTTGGTGTTGACGGCCTGTTTGTGTGTCGTGGTTTAACCCCAGCCAGCAACTCAGCACCACGCAGCTGCTCACTCACTCCCCCCACACCCAGTGGGATGGGCGGAAAGAGTTAGAAAAAAATAAAGTAAAGCTCGTGGGTTGAGATAAGAACAGTTTAATAGAACAGAAAGGAAGAAACTAACAATGACA
>JAVKLA010000053.1:38641522-38654374 GCA_034782735.1 Sagittarius serpentarius
TTTCCTGTGCCCCTCCAGCCTTCTTGCTGGCTGGGCAGGAGAAGCTGAAAAGTCCTTGACTTGGTCTAAACAGGACTGAGCAACAACTGAAAACATCAGGGTGTTATCGACATTCTTATGCTAAACCCAAAACACAGCACTGTACCAGCTACTAGGAAGACAATTAACTCTGTCCCAGCCGAAACCAGGACAGGAATAGTGGAGAAAGAAGCAATGTAAGTAGCTTGTGTTTTCCCTGTCCTGTCCAAACTCTTTATTCTTAGGCAGGAGAAAGAACACATATACCCAGGCTTCTTTAACAGTTCGCCTTGCAGTAAAGTGCTGGGTTTCTTTAGGCTCCATTTTCTTTCACGAGTGCCATGAGGACCAGGAAGAGTGTAATGAGTGTAATGAAGAAGGTGAGCCCGAGGAGGATGCTGAACAAGAGTTTGGATCATAGATTCCATCTTCCTTTTCAGCAGAACATTTTTTCTTACTCTAGTGCTCTGTAGTTATCTCCATACAAAACAGTCTAGGCTTAGTATGGTTAACACTCTAGTACTGGGCCAGTATGTTGCGGGTTGACTTGATTTTCACTGGTAGCTTTGCCATTTAATCTTTCAGTTAAATACCATGGGATGCTGGATGCAATGGGGAGGAGCCTTTGGTAGTTGCTTGACTTCGTGTGAAATTAGTCACTTCTCTCACTAAGTTGTGTCAAAGTGCAGATAGACGAAAGAAGCTTGAGACTTTGACATTACACAGTTTGAGTGAATCACATTTTCATAGTAAGATCTGACTGGAAAAAGACTAAAAAATGTTAAGCCAGAGCCCTCTGGGAATCTGGTGCCTTTAACAAGAACTGTCATTTTGTAAAATGTTACATCTATAGCATAGCCCATATGTTTTTTATTGTTTTTTTGTACAGTTGTAAATTCAAAATACTCTGTCTTTGGGTACGTATTTTCAGTGTAATACAGTATGTACAATAAAAATTTAGATTTTCTAAGGAAATGGACTGATACTCTTTTTAATAACCAAGTTGCGTACTGTACTAACAGTTGGTGATGAGTACCACTAGCCTGACACCAAGCTGCCAAATTGCATGATAACATGTATCCATTTTAGATTTATGTCACATTGCTTCTGTAGATGCATTTCAAAGTCAACATTTCAAAGTTGATACATGCTAGTTTTGCTGGTTAGGATATTTTTGAGTGGGAGGTTTACCAAGATACCTGCTCTTGCTTTCTGGGTGGATTTACTGAAAGCTGATTAACCTTGGGTGGTATGTCTCCACAGTGTGTGGATGTGCATATACTGAAGCACTCAAGCCACAGTTTAGACCTGATGGTACGAGGAAGGTATGCCATGCACGGGTTCTGTGGATGGCCCACATGGTATGAAAGTGTGGAATAAACCCTGTTTGCTTTTTTTAATGCTGCCCTTAGCTGAATTATAGCAATGGTGGCTTCTCTCAGTTTTATAGTGCTGTGGAAGGTGGGTGTCTTTTGGTTTGGGGTTGATGTTGGGGGGTTTTCTGTTAGGTTTTTTTTTTTTTTTAGAAACTGTTTTTATGCTTAGAGATACTGTTTCTGTAGTCTAGTTTATCGTGTGATATACATGAAGGCTTATCTTACAATGTTGAGCTATATGGATGTGACTGGCCTCATTCCAATTTTCTTATGTACAGCCGTGTGACATGGCTCTGTTACACTTGCCTGTGCTGGTGCAGTGCCAGACATAGTCTGAGGGGTTTTTTTTCTGTGTCAGATCGACCTTATCAAATAGCTGGGAAGGGAATTCTGTTCCAGGTCAACTGCTCTGGTAGAATGCTGCGGACAAAGCTTTGAGAATAGGTTGAGATGCACATTTTGTTTGTTGTTTCGTAGGGCATTTGCTGGTGCCCAAATGAGTGACTCACTGATACATTTTATATTAAGTGTGTGCCAGTTTGCATGTCTTCTGAGAATGGCCTATGCAGAATTGGACCCACCTGTTTTTAGTGATCTCTGTGTCACTAGACATTTTGATCAGGCTTAGCTGGTACAAGCATATAGAGCAGCACCCTAAACATTAAAAAAAAACTTAATGCTAACTCTTGTGACTAATGATTGACCAAACATTGATTTCTTTAAGATGCAGACAAACTAGTGTCAGATACTGTCCTAAAGCTATCCTGTATGCCTAATGCCTTTAGACAGAACCTGAAACATCTCACATGTCAATCTTCTTGCTGTCCCTGTGCATGCAGGTGTGCACGTATGAGTTCAGAGAGCAGGAAAGGAAAAACAAGGCAAGAAGCAAAAAAGTGATTGTTCTCAAGTAGATGAGGTAACCTTGTTTTCGGAACCTGCCATGTTTCAAGACACTTGCATGGTACCAGACCTTCTCTTGAGGAACTTGGGGAGATTCCTTCATCTGGCTCTCAGAACATGGTTCTTGAGTAGCATGGTATTAAAGTATGCTTACTCCTTTCTGGTAGGAATTTCATGAACAACAGAAAACAATCCATTTCTCTGAGTGGTTGATTCAAGCCCTCAGTAGCATGTAAGTTTGGTTCTAGTGTCTGATACATCATTTGGTGTCAAAGTCCATAGTGTCTCTTCTTTTTCCTCTTCATCTTTCAATAAAAAATTATTATATTATTGGCTGTTTTGTCATGTAGGACAGTAGAGCTGGAGCACTGTAGAAGGCCCCATCCTCTTAATATGCTGGTTTTCCATGAAGGAGGCATGTTGTGGGCATTCCCTGGGAGCTGCTGCTAGAAAACGTGACATCTTCAGCTTGGATGTTCAGGGGTTTAACTCCCCACAGGACCTACGAGAACATAGGCAATGTGTTAGAGTCTCTGCTTGCTGATGGGTGACCTTCCAGAATTGGTGATGCTCTTAGTGTCTCAGCTGTCTCTGATCCTAGGGAGTTGCATTTTGGATAACTACACTTACTCTCTTTTTTTTTTTTTCCATTAAATTGTGCTTTTCTTTGTGCATTCTGCTCTAAGGGAGCTGAACAATTTGTGTAATTTTTCTGCCTAAAGCACTAGATGGGTTTGACCCACGTCCTTAACACTGACTACACCCAAGACACACTAGTCCCTTTTGGAGTTCTTCATGTTTCAAGACCCACTTTTTAATTGACGGGGACTAATTAAGAATTAAATGTTCAGTGCTGCTTGTGAGAAAACAAACTTCTGGACTCGGTTCATATATTATCATGCCTTTGGTTACATAAACCATCAGATCTCTGCTGCAGTACCCCACCTTTTACTTTGGTTATCTCTTCTTTTTTTTTTTTTTAATTATTCCTTCTAAATCCAAGCACAGAATAAACACATTTTGAAAAAGTTGTGTTACTTGTTTCAAAGTGACTGTAATAACTTTCTATTACTTAAGTTCCTTCAGATCCTTTTTGTGGGTGTTTTATTCCATTTACACAATACAGATGATGGAGGTTTCTGCTGATGCAGTTTGAGAAGAGCAATGCTACCTTTTTATTTTATTTTTTCTTTTGGTGAAGAGACTTTTGATCTTGACTCCGAAGTGGTGATGTGTCCTTGCTCCCCAAAGCTGTGGTGCCATCATGTGGCCATTTGGTCCGGTACAGGTTTTAATATCTGTTCAAAGCACAAAAATGTGTGTGTTCCTTCAGGAGCGGTGATGGCTTTGGCTTGCTTTTTTTCTTCCTTACCTGTGTAGAAGTGTCTTGGCCCTCCTCTTGGGCACAAAACTGGTTTTGGCATCATTCAGGAGCCTTCAGAGAATAAGCTGCATTTATGTTGTTGACTTGCAGACTGTTGGCTGGCTGTTGGACCTGTGTTCCTGAAGTCTGAGCTCCTGTGCTGTTTTGTGACAGTTTATATACCAGGGACTTGGAAGAGCTTTGCGTCTGAAAGGGGGTTCTGGACTCCCAGTTGCCTCCCAACCCAGCCCATGGGGTAGTGCATCCCATGGGTGTCAGGAATGCTTCAGGGCTTTTATTTGTCTGCGAGGGAGGAAGTGGTACCTGCTGGTCAGTACCTTTTCCATATGCAGCCAGGTTTTGGTATGACTTGCAAGCTGCATTGCTTGAAGAAAAGTTGTTTTCCAAGAAAAGCAGCTGTCAGAAGCCAGCTTGCAGTTTGTCTGAATATCTTGCTCTTTCCCAGGCAACAGATACAGCCTTACTGCAGCCCAGCCCCCCACGTACTAGCTCAGCAGTAGGGTGCAAATCGGGAACATGCTGCTGAAGAACCACGGCCTTGTCGAATAGCTGGATATGCAGTACACCAAGGACCATCATTTCCACTGGCATAGTGGGAACAAGATAGTTTTGCAGTAGCTTGCTCAGCTTGGAGTATGACAATCATTTGGCAGCAGAACAAGTGTCTGTTAAGCCTAGGACCCTAGCAGTAGCAGTGGAGAGGTAGACAATCGTAGGAAGAGCCTAAGGATATAAGAACAAAGTGATCTTTTTGCTTTCATCTGCTGGCAGTTAATAGGGACTTTCTGACCTTAGAGGTTCACCCAATGGCTGTTACCTTTTTCAGGCTGATGGGTATGTCCATCTACCCCTCAGCTCATGCATTCCTCTCCTTTTCACTGTCCTTGCTGTAGGTGGGACCTCACCTGGGGATTTTCACCCCCACAACATTTACTGTCGCATCCCAGTTAACAAAAGCTTGAGGTGATGGCAGCTCATGCTTGACATTGTGAAGAGGGCTGGTGTTTGAGAGGCTCTTCCTGGTCAGTGTTTCTAATTCAGTAAGTAGCTCTCCTTGTAAACAGACAGGTCACTCGGCTGCAAGTCACCTGGGTGTTAGATAGCCAATTGATGCACAGTCCTGTGGTGACCCTTGGGTTTGTAATGCCTGGGTAGCTCAGAAATCCCAAGTCTCCCCTCAGCAGATGAAATCTCTAATAGCACTTCCTTTACTTGCGCAGCTTGGATGGAGCTGTGGTTCCAGGCCACCTTGGACGACAGCTCTCCTCTCTAGGCCAGGCAACACATGAGTTCATACGAACTGCCGGTGTTTTTGAGCAGGATGCTGTGTTCTTGAGAAGCATTACCACTGCTGCCTCTGCCCTGTAAGGAGCCAGCCAGCTGAGTTTTGAGGATGGAGGGCAGTGTCTGGTTTATTTGGGGACACAAGGTTCATCACCCATGGAAGAGTAACCGAACTGACAAGAAGAGGGCCCTGTGCCAGCCTAGGACATTGGTTTTGATCAGCCATGACACTGTGTTCTATTCTCTGTGAACCAACTAGCAAAAGCATTTAATCTCAGCAGAGACAAGCCAGGGCAGGTCAGGAGTTTATAGAGTAACCTGTTTGTACTCCTCTGCCGTGAAGTGGCATCAGACTTTTCCTGTCAGAAGAGTATTTCCAACTTGCCCAGTTGCTAAAACACTTGAGAGAAAAGCAGCCTGCCTCACCTTCCAGCTGGGCTCTGGTAGCTCATCCAAAAAGAGGGCTTTAAGGGCACAGGAAGGGGTTTAAGATGCAATTTCCCTTTCTCTTCTGTGTGTCAGGCTGAAACTCACAAGTGAGAGTCCTGTCACAGCAGTGAGTGTCAACATCCAGTTCTTAAGTGCTTTTCCTGTGTGTGTGTACATGTATGCCCTAGCTGCTCAGGAAATGTGACTTGCTCCTGGGACTTGGGGGTGTAGGGAAGGCTCCCCACAAATGAGGGGTGCTGTTCATGGTATGGAGGGGACTGAACTGCCATCACCTCCTCTAACAGAATAAATCTCACTGGGTAGTGGCTGGCAGTGTTTTATCAGTGCACGGTGCTCTTTCATCCCGCAATGATGCTTACGCAGAATTGTCCACCACCGCAGATCCTCAGCCCGCTGGCTGGGCTGCTGAAGGAATGGCCCCACACAGGTCTCAGGGGACCAGGTTCTTGAGTTATTTACAGATGGAGATCAAATGTTCTGCGAAGAGACTTTTAAAACCTATAAAACCAAGGTGAGAAATGCCGCATTGAGAGCTTGCCTGCATGCAGGGAAAGGGCAGACCTCCATTGCTGCCTTGCTCTAAGCAGTTGGGCAGTGTCTCTGTGAGGGGCTACTGGGGCTGAGGCTGTGTCTTCAAGTCTGGTATTTTTTTGCTCACTAGCCAGAAGCAATTCAGGTTAAGGTTATATTTGACAGTGAGAAGCCAGCCTGGCCACTGACTGACCGACAGCAGAGTTGAGGAAGCTGCCCTGTCTCCCTGCAGCTACCAGGAGGCACGTTAGCATCAACAGACTGTTGCTGCTGGAGACAGGAGGACAAGAGGGTGTCCCCAGCAGAGCTGCGGGTACCAGCGGAGGTCCTTGGGCAGGGACTGGCGGCTGCTTGCGTCTCCCATAGCAGGGGCTGTGCCTCTCTCTGCAGCTCGTGCAGGAAGCGCCACTGGGCTGCGCAGGCAGGGATTGTGTGAGAACCTTACCCTTGTGCAACCTCCCGGCCTGGGCGGTGGCCGTGCAACATGGGGAAGCAACCACCCGTGCAGCGTGGTGCTGTCGGAGCACTACGTGTGATGCCAAACTGACCCTACCTGGGCCACTGTGAGGAAAGCTTGGGGGTTTGGGTTGGAGCACGCTAACTGTTGGCTCACCGTATAGAGCCCTATGGAGGATCTTGGAGCACAAAAGACATGGGCAGCACGGGGACATCTGTGTCCTTGGGCAGTGTGGGCACAGGCAGGAGAATCCAGACCCAGGGCATGAACAGCAAGCAGGATAGCCACCGGATAACACATGGAAAATGGGATGGGGCCTCGCTGAACTTGATGCCTTCACCTCCAGATCATCATCATCAGGATCATCAAGTCTGATACCTTGGGGTCAATGAGGAGGGAGTTAAACACTGATTGGGAAAGCTCTGCACTCACCAGAGAGTGAATTTTGTTTGTGGCATAGTTGGTCTCGGTTAAAATGGAAGCTGCTTTGAACTATGGACTCTTCTGGGGTTGTTATTCTTTTTTTTCTTTTTTTTTTCTTTTTTTTTTTCATTCTTGCAGGAAATCCTGGATGTCTAAAAAATGAAATCCTTTCACTTGACGAGGTCACGGGGGGCTGGCCAGCAGCCAGGCGCAGGGCTCCTGGCGTGGCTCTCCCTGTTCCTCTCTACGAGCTCATCGCTTCCTCCAGGACGCTTCTCTTGCATGTATTCCTGCACGCTATGAGAAGAGGCTTAGATTTGCTCTTCTGCTCAGTATCTAGTTTGTGCTATGCTTTGAGAAGGCCGGTAATGTCTTAAGACCTGTTGCGGTCTCCGAATATAAAACCCCTCTTTGTTGGGGGGAGGTTGACTTGACTGAGCCGCATGATCAGAGTCAGGTGACAATATTGGGCACAAAACCAGAGGAGAATAAACGGTTGGGTGTAGGAGATTAGCTGCTGATCTTGCCTTTTGACAAGCTGTGTTACTCCTCAGGGAAAAATGAGTGCCTGGCCCTCTCCTCTGCTTTGGAGCTTAACCACGGTGTGTTTAACAGGTAAGTCCTCCTGAAGTGGCATTTCTCTTCGCTGGCTGAGCACGGAGGTGGGTAAAGCTGTAATGGCTTGTCAAAGCACTGGGCTTCGCTCTCTCAGGGTGCTGCAGAAGGGCAGGGCAAGGGCGGGGGGAAGGCAGCAAAGGAAATCAGTGTTGAAAAATAGGCAGTGTTGGAAGTGGGCTGAATATGGTAAATATAAAAACCTGCTTTTACAAGAAAAAAAAAAAGGAGGAAAAATAAAGCCCTATCACTCTGCATATTGAGGATTTGCAGTGGCCTTTTTATGGCTTTATCTTACACCTCAAGGGACGGGATGCCCCACTATGTTTGCTTTCTTGGGGTGTCTTGGTAACTGGGTCTTTATAAGAGAGCATGTATAAAAATGCCTGAATATTTTTGTAATTGTGCCTCTATCTGCTCCTCTCCTTGTTCTCTTCATCCTTTTGCACTGCTTAGCTATCAAAAAAAATCTGTATTCTTATAGTTAATATTTTTGCTATGTCGGACCTGCAAAACTTGTTGCACTCCAGACGATGTACCTTCCAGGGCAAGTCTGGCCACGTGCGACTGGAAGCTCCTTGGGGTGAGGTGCTGCCCTGCTCCCTTCTGACTGCAGTCCACCTGCATTCGGGGGGTCAGAGGCTGCCGGGGACCCTGAGGCTGCCTCTCTTCTTGGAGTATGGACCCCTCAGCCCTGCTGGAACAATTTGCGTTTTACAGAGTTCCTTGGCAAGGGGCAAAACCGCTCAGAGCAGTTACCTGCCGAGCCCCATCTTAGCTGCATGCATCCAGGGCAGCCTGAGCACCCAACAAGGTAAGAGCTGTAGTCTGGCGCTCTGATGAAATTAAACAATTTGGGGAAACTCTCCATTTCAGGAGCCAATTATTCACCTGTTGAATTCACTGAAGATGATGATTATCTTCACCTACATCTGTAACTGTTGACTCGGTTGTGTTTTGTTTGGCTTGAAGGATTAGTTTTTCAGGATGGCAGGCTGTGCAGTTGTGCAAGATGGAGGGAAATAAAAATAAGGGAGTGTTCACCCAGTTTCTGCATTTTGTGAGTTCCTGGCCAGCGTTCACGTGCCTCACAAGTCAGCAGGGCTGCTTGCTTTAAAGTCAGGAAGGATTAGCTCTGTAGTTAAGAGTTCAGTAGCCTTCCCTGACATCCTTAAGGCTCTTGGGGTGAAACATTGTGCCAAGGCATCACACAAAATACCCATCCTTGAAGTGACCCTGGAGATGCTTTTGTTGATTCACAGTGCCCCCCAAAAAAACCTGTCTCTAGAAGTGAAATGGCTGCTCCCTGGGATAGACAGTGTAAGTGCAGGAGTGAAAATGGTCTGATGAAGCTAAGGTTGCTTGAGTATTGTTTTTTCACACCTGTGATACTATAACTGGTAAAACAAAACATCACCCATTTTTACTAGATGCTCACAATCATTTTTTCCAGCCTGCCTACTTGTTTTTTTCTCCAGAAGTTGTTTAAATGAATGTATGAAGTACTGGCTACTGAAGGCTGTTGATGGCTACTGAAGTTTTGCAAGTAACTCTTTCATGACTATTTTAGTAATACGTTGTGAAAAGATATTTTCCATTTTAAAAAAATCCATCTTAACAGTGCCACCATTTAACGCCAGAACCAACCGACCAATGAAAGCTTACAAAGAGGCAATATTCAACTAAAAACACATTAAAAAAACCCAACCCAAACCAAACCAAGACAATTGATCCAGCGGTGTGCAGTCCAAAGTGTTTAGATCCCCTGCAGTGTCTCTGACTGGCAGAACTGAGCAAATGTTGGGGACAGGCTGTTCTGTGGGAGATCAGACTTTGATCCCAGTGGTCCTTCTCAGAGCTTTTCCCAGGAGAACTTGACGGTGCTCTTGACTTACTGCCAGTGTTTACTTTGAGATCAGTTTAGTAAAACTCGGGACTGACTCGGCTCATTGCCAGAGGAGAGGAAAGAGAAGCAGACTGACTTCAGCCCTTCACGCAGGCGAGTCAGACAAGGGGAACCGTACATCTCGGTCCCGCGTCGAGGCATGGCCAAGGCAGCAGTGTCCTCTGTGGGTACTGCAGAGCTGCTCTCCCTGCCTTGGACTAACGCTGGCGTCTCCAGTCACTTGGATTTGGGCCTGGGGCAAACAAATATGCCACAAAACAATCGCTGTTAAATTCAGTGTCTCTGTTTTGCGGGCTACAGCAAGAAAATGTGGGCAGTGGCCCAGATGGCTGGGTGCTCATCTGCTGCTTTACTCAACCGTTACAGAAAGATGGGGTTTTCACACTCAGTGGAGTACAAAGCAGGCAGTACGTCATAGGAGGAAGCACTCCCAACGAGCTCTCTCCATGCGATTGCAGCTTTGTATGGACCCTTTTATTCAGTGTCCTGATCTTGCTGTGGAAATTTAACTAGAGTTACTAGTCAGCTTGGTCTGCATATTGTTCATACCATGGTGGTGCTAAGCACTGGTACCCATGGTGCCCAGCCTCGCGTGGTGTAGTCAAAATTGAGAGAGAAATCAAAGGCTGGGGGAGAAGCGGGCTTGGGAAAAAGCCTGCAGAGGGTCTGCAGCTGCCTGGCGCTTGTGCTGTCGCCACTCGATGGTGCTGGCCCTCTGGGTCCCCAGCTTCTCCTCCTGCTCCTGTCCTTCCTCACCCACATCCCACCGTCGGCTGTCAGCTGCGCTCTTTGGGCTCCTTGAAACCCATTTCTTAAAATAGTCCTCTTACTTTCCATGCCGATGGCCCGTTGATTTCAGCAGGCCCTCTTGCTGTGGTGGCTTTGCAGGTGTGTGCTGGTTGGAAGAGCACATAAACATCGCGTTACCAGCTGCAGTCACACACCGATGCTGTATGAAGTTTGTTTTCAGAAGCTGCAGTTACTTTAGAGTAGATCCTGCCCTGTGTTTCTGACCTAAGCTGATGTGACAGATGCTGTGCCAGGAGCTGGCTATTTTGGTTTTGCTTTACTTCCTTTGCTTAGTACCACGCTGCTAAATTAAAACCAACTTGCTACTTTTCATGTTTAGTTTTGCGGGTGTCTCCTGTGTTCAGAGACTGGAAGACATCCCTGTGCTTGTGTGCGGAGAGATGGCTTTCATCAGCAGACATGTTTCAGTCCACTACTTACCGCAGCGAAACAACTTGAACTGCAGTGACACCCCTTTTCCCTGAAGATTACAGCTGTCCCCGCTCTGATGGGGGGATTTCAGAATAAAGCAAGTCTTGGCCTGTGGATTCCCTTCTGGTAACTGGATGTATCTCCAGAACAGCTTAAAAAAATCCCAAACCTATGACTTTTCTTTGCTGATCCCTCTAATGGAGATGGGATAAAACAACCAGCTACTTGACAAGCATCTTAAATCAGATTGTTGTGAGATGTCAGGGTAAACCAGCTCAAGGAGCTGTTGCTAACAAAATTGAGTGTTTCAGGCAATTCTTGTACCCTTTTGTCGAGGAGAGTCAGACCTCCTGGACATCAGCATCTACTGAGTTGTGGCCTTGTGGATCTGCTAATTTATTTCCTTGATAAGTCTCCTGTGTGCCAGGGATACTCAGATGCCACCAGTGTTTGCCTCCTTGCTTCTGTATTGCTCAGTAGTGGAACACAGCAGAAGGGAGTTTCTGGACATCAAACAAGGATACACAGGTTAAGCAGTTGATAAAGACATAATGGGAAGCCTCCATTAAAGGGAGAACAATAATTTGGCCACTAATGATGTTTTTTCTTCTTTTAGGTGTTGCTTTAGGTCAGACAACCACCACACAGGTCCCTGTTGCATCAACCCCAGCACCTCCCAGTGCAACCGCCACCCAGGGCCCCATTGCATCAACCCCAGCACCTCCCAATGCAACCACCACCCAGGGCCCCATTGCATCAACCTCAGCACCTCCCAGTATAACCACTACCGCAGCCTCTGCTCCCCCAGCTGCCGCTGCAACACTCTCGGCTGGTGTGGCGTCAACCTCTGCAAACCTTGTCCTGTCCACGGCAGCGCCGTCTGCTGATCCGAGCACAGAAAAGCCCTCTCAGACTCTGCCCGCCACGACGGATGTGGCCGTCCTCACCTCTGGCAGCACAGCCATCCCTCAAGTGTCTACAGGAGCGATGGCTGCATCCCGCAGTGCCCCAGCATCCCCTTCAGGCGTGCCCACATCTCCTGGGGTCCCATCGGCAGCTCCGTTCCTCACCACTGCTAAGCCCTCGAACTGCAGCGGAGTGAACGTGACAGCCTGTGCCCGCTGCTCCCCAGGGACGTTTCCCAGCGCAGGTAAGAGTCCCTGCTCGCCCCGGCTCTTGTGTTAGGTGGAAAAGTGGCTTGTCAAGGGAGGTGAAACCAGCACACGTTCTCGTGTTGGAGGCTTGGACAGGCAGCAGGAGTGGGAGTTAATTCGTTGCACCTATCTGAAGTTAAAGACTTGGCCTTTGCTGGCCTTGTGCTGTGTATTGATCTTCCCGAGGCTTCCCCAGCAGGATGAAGAAGCAGTAGGGCTGTGGCACAAAACGTAACACAAGCGCAACCTGATTTATTGGCAGGACGACGTTGTTTTGAGGTACGGTGCCAAATACAAGGACAGCTTCCAACTATCTGTCTCTAATGTTTGAAGAACCTCTGCTATAGAAACAGCCTTTTCACTTGGGCTTGAGAAACTCTGTTGTGGTCCGGAGTGCATAATATTACCTTTTCCAGAAGTTATTTCTGTTGTGACATGGTCGCTTTGTTTTTGCTTTGTTTGTTTGTTTTAAACACCACTACCCCCCACCCCCAAAAAAATCCCAAACAAAAAAAAAATCCCTAAAACACAAGCCATGTACTTTTTGCTTACTTCCCCCACTGCAGGGCACTTTTAAAAAGAGAAATAAGCAGCTCTGATGCTTTAGGGCAAATCTGCAGAGGACAGGAGGTAATTCCAACCTCCCTCGTGTGCAGGATGTTCATCCACAGGGTCTTCTCCCCTTGCCTGTGCTTGGTTGCTGCAGCACCAAGGTCTGGTTCCTGCAAGCAGTGGGATGGCAGGTCTGATCTGTGCAACTACAGCAAATCCCACATAATTACTCTGCATAGCTTGGATTTGTGTTGGGGAGCAGAGAGGGCTAGAGCTTGTGTCTGGTGGGAATGCCATGGTACCTGTGCTCAGAGAAAAGCTGTTGGTGCTTAAGGCAGATCCTCTGCTCTGGGGTTTTACTTCTCTGTTCTGCTTCCTGCAAGCCTAAATTATCAGTAATCCAAAGCAGTATGTTGGGTCTTTTTTCTTTTTTTGTTTGTGTGTTGCAGGGAAAACAAGGAAAACTCTCCTGGCCCCTCAAATTGAAAGAGAAAAAAGCAGTGTCCTGGTTTCAGCTGGGATAGAGTTAATTGTCTTCCTAGTAGCTGGTACAGCGCTGTGTTTTGGGTTTAGCATGA
>JAVKLA010000053.1:38654474-38675411 GCA_034782735.1 Sagittarius serpentarius
CATCCCACTGGGTGGGGGGGGGAGTGAGTGAGCGGCTGCGTGGTGCTGAGTTGCTGGCTGGGGTTAAACCACGACAAGCAGTCATCTTAATTACCAGAAATCCACATCGATAGACTTGAGACCTTAGATCATCTTACAGCTGTTCTTCAGCTTGCTAACGATGCACAGCAGCTTAATTACCATTAATATTACAGTTTCTATCCTCTAAGACTGTCTTGCTGGAGGGGTTGCATCCCAGCACTTCTGCATTCATGGCAGTGACCTGTCCTGATGAGCACAGTCATTTAAGTCAAGTCTCACAATCCTGATCCTGACTTTTTTGTCCCTATTTAGGCACCTTGAGCTGCTCGTGCTGTGCAGGAGGCTCGTGCATAGACCCCAGTGCCTGCACCTCCTGCCCGCTGGGCCACTACCAGCCTGAAAGTGGGCAACCGTCCTGCCTGCCTTGTGCTCAGGGCCATTATGCCAAGTAAGTGACTGAGCCCCTGGGCATGGGGTGGTGGATGCTCTTCCTCAAAATGCTTCCCAGCCAGCAAAATCTCCTCCTTTGGGCTACAAAAAAAGTGCAGCCGGGGTTGTTTCTCAGTGGGAAGCATAGGGTTTTGCATCCCCAAGAGAAAGGGCAGCTCGGGGCTCGCTGCCCCAGCACCCACCCGTGCTGCAAAACACCCAGTGGCAGCAGCGAGAGGCCGCGTGCTCCCCGGCTTCTTGCAGGGCTTCGTGGCAAACCGGGTCAGGGAGCTCCTTCACTGCAAAGCTGAAATAGCTATGTGCCTGTTAAACTAACCTACGAACAGTCCAACTTCTGGAGAAAGGCCTGGGCTGCCTTCGGCCTGCGCTTCAAACGAGGTCCCGGCGGGGCGGGTGGAGGCGTGAAGGTGTGCGCCTCTTCAGCACTGCTAAATTCTTCTCACCGGGACACCGTGGTCTGGATACCCTTGTGCCGAGGGCTTCCCAGTGGCAGCTCCCGCTCCCTGCAGGCTGCCCTTTTTTTTTCTCCATGGTCTTTTGTTTGTATTAGGAGGGAGTATGTGTTTTGTTTGGTTTTTTTTTTTTTTTGTGACAGGGGGACACTTGGGAGTGAGGTGTGGGTTCATCTCCTCAGCTTTTCTCTGATACCTCTGGCCAACTGGCTTCATCTCTGCGCTTTGTCCAGTTACTTTCTCAATCCCTATTTTGTTGCCTCCAAGGGATCTCATTACATTTAAGTCGCTGGCATCTAAAGCAATGTACTTAGCCGATACAGCGTGGAAAAGCTAACAAGACATCCCAGCCAGAAGCCCAGCCTTGCAGTTTCACCAGGCTGCCTCGTCCCGGGGACGCTGTACAGGTGTCCTCCGGCGGCAGGGACACAGGCCTGTCCTGCTGTCACCGTTTCCCATCAGGTTTTCCCTCGCTGTATCCGATGTCTGCTGTGAGCAACCGGTGGGCTTTGTCCCTCGAGTGGCTGCAAGGACAGGAGGGGTGACGAGAGCTTCCCAGGACCGTGTCCCTTGCAAAGCGGCTCCGTTTGGGGAGAGGGAACAAAACCCGGCCGTGAGGAAGGGTGACCTGACCGTGCAGTTTGTTTGCAGCAGCCCCTGAGATTGAGGGGCCGCCAGCTCCCTCCTCCGTGCTCCCCTCCTTGCTCCCCCCGTGCTGTTTGTGCTGTGGGGACCTGCCTTACCTCACTCACCCCTACAAGCGCTTTAAAAGAAGATCGGGAGCAGTCTCCAGGGCACCACACAAATGCTGCTGTCGGGATGTGGGAGAGGGCAACGCAGAGCTGGGGACCAGAAAGAGTCAGCAGCGAGCGGCTGGGTTTATGCATGCTGGAGGGGGGGACCAGAAGAAGGGGGGGATGCAGGGAAGCGGAGGGGAGGGGGTCGGGCGGGCACCGTGTGTGCATGGCCATCTCCATGGCAGCTGCCAGGCCTCGGGGCTCTGATGGGATCGTTCAACATTTTTGCGGTATTTGGAGAATCCAGCATCCCCTGAGCTTTGAGTGGCTCTGGCTGGCTGCAGGCTCTGTATTGGTTTGTTTTAAGCAAAGCATTTGCTACATTTCCAATTGATTTTTTTTTTTTTTTCCCCACAAATCTTGCTCAGCCCTGGGGTTTCCAAAGGAATTAAAGGGCGTGTCCTTGTTTTCCTCCAAATCATGCCCGAATATGTTAACAAATTCTTATACCCACATGCTGGTTGTTGGGGATTTGGCTCTGTTGGCGATGAATGCAATAGCTTTCCTTTTTCTCTGCCTTACCCTCTTTTCCGCCCCCTCTTCCCGGAGGTCTAACATACTACATCGCCTTTCCCACAGTCCCTGTTATTTAAGGTCAGGACTCTCACACATCAGTGCCTGTGGTTTAGCTCCTTTTTTCAACTCCTGAGTGACCTGACTTTCAACAACGGAGCAGCTCCTTTTAAAATTGCTGATGGATGCTGAACATCAAACACCTTTCCAATTTCATTCAATTCAATTTCCAAGTGTGGATTTAAAAGCCTGACTTGAAACCAAGGTTTTTAAGTGTGACTACAGCACATTTTTCAAGACCCAGATTTCAGACTCGGAAACCCGTCCCTTTCTATACAGCCCGCAGGCACAGGATGTCGTTAGTGTTAATCGTAGAATCATGTAGGTTGGAAAAGACCTTTAAGATCATCAAGTCCAACCGCAAACCTAACACTGCCAAGTCCACCAGACTTCTGTAATAATATAGAAACTCTGTAATAACACAGAAAACTTTATTTTTTTCACTGGGCCTTTAACATTCAGGCGAGTTCAAGTTGTTTTTCTGCCTGAACTCCTTCATTTTAATTATGCTACTTCTAGACTTGCTGGTGAAACAAAGAGTTGTGCTCTGCTCTCTCCTCTCAAAGTGGATGGAGGCTTGGGAGACTTTAAATCGCACTCGCCTCCGTTCCCTTCTCTCCTAGCTTCCCAAGGAGCACCGCATGCCTCCCCTGCCCGCCTGGCCATTACGCTAATGAGTCTGGGGCTGCAGCCTGCAGAGCCTGCGAGAAAGGTAGGGTTTGATTTGTATTCAACCCAAATGCGTTTTCATCAGGCTTATGCGATGCTTTTTCCCATGGCCAGATGCAATTACCAGGTAACTTAAAAGCACCGAAGAGTAAACAGGTTATTCAGGCTAAAACTAGAATAGCAGATCTCTTCCCATTCTGTTATTGACATTTTTATTATAATCAACAGGATGTATCTCCGAGTCATGCTTCTGTTTGCAGCAAGCTAATACTAACACTGCAATGAAAGCCTTTTCCAGAAAGTCAGGAAAGAAGGTTTATGAAATTAAGTTACAGCACAAGGGGGAGGATGGTGTCAGGAAAAGAAAGTATTTCCTTATTTTTAATGGCAAAAATGAGTCTAAACCATCTTTGTTTTCAGTTAGGCAATCTTCTGCAGTCTGAATATTAAGTCTAATAGTCTCCTTATTCCCCAGACATTAAAAACTGGGTTTTCAGCAAGCTACTTTGCACCTGGCTAATGCGATATGAGCCTGGTACAGTGTGTTCACAGACAGTGTAACAACATGTTCAAAACAGACTAGCGTTTACTTATGCAAAAACCTAATTAACACATGCAATCCAGCAGCTATTCTGTACACAAATTAAGTGCTCCTCATACATGCACAACTGTTCTTTTGAAAATCCGCCCACCAAACTGTTTGGCTGATACCTAAATCTTGGCTATCACTTGCTAAGTTTGGGAGGACAAAAAATCTAACTGGTGACAGCACTGCAGTACATCACTCCCTTTACTGAGCAAATTTGAACACAGTGTTAGACCACAGAGGAGTCTGTGGGGGTGGCTCCTGAATCATGCAATTATAAATTTAAAAAGTTCCTTTTCCCTTGTAGGGGGAGGGAGGTTGTTTTGTCTTCATCCTGCTCTGCCGCAGCCTCTGCTGCTTGTTGCAAATCTGGGCCAGTTTGAAGGGCGTTAAGGCAGATCCTACCCCCACCACTTCCAGCTCCTCTCTGAACACAGGCACCTTAATTCTGTCGCATGTGGACCCATGGCAGTGACCAGTGTCATGCGTCATCAGGCCCCTTCCCAAACCAGCTGAACTCCCAAGTGTTGTTCTCCTGGCTTTAGAGGTTCCTGTTGGCGTGGCAGGGACTCACAAGCCGGGTCCTGCCTGCCCCCGCTGCCCGCGCCGTGGGCATTTTGGGGCATTTCGCTCCTCTTTGTGCTTTGGGGAAGGGTCGGTGTGTGTCCTCCTGCCCTTTGTGGTTCTGGTGGTGCAGGGAGGGAGAGTGAACAGCAGATTGCTGCACTGGGCAGAGCCATCCTGGCTGGTGAGCCTTGTGTCCTTCCCTTTGGGGGAAGGAGATGCACCCCAGGCTTGCTGGGGTGGGTGAACCCCTGGAGGGGCAGGGGTGACCGAAGGGGTTTCCCCTGGCCAGAGACCTGCTCCAGCTGAATAACCCAGGAGCCGGCACTAGGATCACTTATTTCAGCTTCATTCCAGTTCAACCCGTTGTGTTGGGAAGGTTGATGGGTCTCTCGGTCACCCTGGCAGCGTTTCGGATGCGAGAGTGACACCAGAGGAATCTGCCTGAGCGCCCCACGCTTCCCTCAGCATGGCAGAGGGCATTAGGAAACTGTTATTGCTCTTCCAGGGCTTTTAACAAATAGAAAACAAACATCCTGAGTTAGCCCATGGAATGCCACCTGAAGCGTGCTGTGGGGAGTTGATTTGGTTGCTTGTAAAGTGGATGTGAGCAAACATACAATGATGTGGGGCAGTGACGGTGGAGAAAAGATCCTGAAGCCTTGCTCTTCTCTTTTTCAGGCTATTTTAGCTCCAAGCAAAATGCAGCTTTTTGTCTGCCTTGCCTGCCTGGATCATTTTGCAAGTAAGAAGTCTACTTGTGATGCTGGCCATCAGGCAGGCGGGGAGGGGTGGCTTCCTTTTAGCTGCTGAGCTAGAACACCCAATGTAGTGGCCAAAGGCAAGTCACCTGCCACTTCAGCTGTAGAGATGTTGGTGCTGAGCCCCGTCGAGAGAGGGATGGTACAATGGAGGGGAGGCTCCCGGCTGGATGTGGAGGTACCCTGGCATGAGGTGGTAAGAGCACGAGCTTGCAGCCCACCTCTGCCATCCCCTCTTGCTGATGTGGCTGCGTTGTATGGGCATTGCACACCACTGACAAGCAGATGCTGGTGCAGAGATCAAGCTGAGCATTGCTCTGGGTTTTGTAGACTTAAGCTGAGCTGATGGTTTGTTTATCCTGAGTCGAGACGTGCAGAAGGTGGTAGCTAAACTACCCTGGCTGAGCTGTCACCTCCAGGGTGGGAGAGAGGGCCTGGGAGAGGTGCTGGTGGGGTACTTTGCAATGGGCTCCGCACCCTGCCGTGTAGGGATGCCTGCACGGAGGTTGCGGGGTTTATATCCAAAGCACGTGAATACTTACCTTCCTTCTGACCTTGCCTTGAGTTTGTTTGTCCCATGTTATGCAGCAGATCTCTGCTGAACCTTGATTAAATTGCAACGAGACTGGACCCAGGGCTTACTTGGCTGTATCGCGGGTCTCTCCCCCAACTCCTTTCGGTACCCGTTGACCAGTTCCAGCCAAGTTTGCTAAGGAACAGCGACTTCTAGGATAGCTAGTTCCTACAAGTTTCATGCAAATAAACAACCAAAGAGAGGACGGAAATGCCATCATGTGCCCAGCCCTAATCGAACATGTGAGAAACCTCACTGGAGAGAGGCACCACAAATAATACCCACAAAAGGGCAAAAGCTTAGCTCCTGGTAGACCCTGGAGACTTCAGTCTGCGTATATGTAAGAGAGCTGCCTTGGCTGGGCTGGGCTGGTGTCCTGGTTTCGGCTGGGATAGAGTTAATTTTCTTTCTAGTAGCTGGTATAGCGCTGTGTTTTGGGGTCAGTGCTCGACCTACAGCGTGGTCTGCCTCTCCTCTCCCCCCCCCCCCCCCCAGCACCACTGCCTGCACGGCGTGTCCGCCTTGCCCCGGCGGGCAGGAGGCTCTTCAGGAGGCGTCGGCGGAGTGCGTGCCCTGCCTGCCAGGTAAGGCCTGCGGCGGAGGGCGGGGGGCTGCGACAGCCCAGCACCCCTGCAGCACCGGGGCGACGGATTCACCCCTGAGACTCGTCTCATCCCACCCAGAGTTCGCCGCTCCCCGCCAGGACGAATGCCCTGGCTGACGGCCGCGGAGCAAACCATTGCCCTCACAGTGACAGGAAGGTGCTGGGGGGGTGGGGGGGTGTGGGGGGGTGGGTTTTGGCCCTTCCTAGTTTGTTAGGACCTGCTGTTGGAGGCTGTGCCTATGCCCCACCTTCCTGCCAGCATGATTAATGGCTTGGAGGAAGGCTGGTCGCCTGCATGCCAGGGCTGCCGAAAGCCACGGCTAGGTACTGTCCTAGCAAAAAAGTCCCTTCATCAGTGGTGGTTGCTTTGCTGGTGAAACCACAGAGGTGCTAGCAGAGGCAGGGGATGCTCCGCACCTGGCGAGAGTTAGCCCGCGGCCAAAGGGACAGTCTTGAGGGGGAGCGAGGAAATGACTCTGCCCCTTGCATCGCTGTCTTAAATAACATCAAACCGCAGTGGGAGAGTCCGGGGGAGGGCAGAGCGCTCCAGCCGCCCCCGCAACCACCGCTGGCGGGCCTCCTCTCCGGAGACAGCACCAGGGGTTTCTCGTAGTCAAGTTGTGTCTTAAACACGCAGAAAAGCATTTACCGCTTTGAGACCCGAGACTCCTGTGATCCATCATTCCCACAAAGCTTAGGAAACCGAGAGCCGTGCTTTAAACTTTGCTCAGCGAGTTTCAAACAGCTGGAAAAGGTGTTTGAATCCAGAATTAGAGAGGAGGAAACACTGCTGACCTCCAGCTTCAACCTTCCCTCTGCTTTAAAGCCGGAGCCCGCTACTAAACCCCTCTCCCACCCTACTCCTACTCACACTTCCTCTGTTTGCCAAGATCTAACCCCAGATGATACCCTGCAGTCCCTCTGTCTGTGCTCTGTCCTGCCCCTTTGCCGGGCAGCAAGGGCCGAAGTCCCAGCTCAGCTTTTGTTATGCACATGAAGTGTTTAATGGTCTGTCTCCTTGTGGCTTTGAAAGCTGAATCCTCCATATGCAGTTGCAAAGGCCCCGGGGTCTAGTGCCAGCTCTTAATTTTGTGCTTATTTGCAATTTTAGGTACGTTCAAAGGTCCCACCGACAACAAATGCAAGCTCTGCAGGACAGGAGAATACCAATTACAGCGGGGCAAGGAGAGCTGTGACCTGTGCCCGGAAAGTCACTACTGCCCTGTGAGTCTCCATCAGCTGGTCTGACAGCCTGGATTAACAAATATAGCTGTCCCGTGACGAGCTACGTACACTTCACTTAACACCATTTTTATCTGAGCCTCTTTCCTTTTCTTAAACATAAAGTCCTGATGGAGGGCGATGGTTAAAGTTATGACACCAGGAGCCTGGGGAGCTCCACCCTTGGAGCTGCCCGGGCTGCCAGGGGAAGGTCAGTGTGTCCATTAATGAGGGGGTGTGATGTACGGACATGCTGTATAACGACACCTTCTGCTCTTCACCCTACTCCGAGTAACACCATAGGGGCAGACAGGCTGAATTTAATGATGGAAGGCTCATTTCTTGGTTATTTTTCTTCTGCTTTTTTTTGATGCTGAAGCGTCACCTCCCTTCGCACTAGTTACCTTCCGCAGTCTTCCGCCTTTGCTGGTGCTGAGTTACTTCTTCTCTTGGGCAGAGCCCAGATGTGAACCCAGTCAAGTGCCCTCCCGATGCCTTCTGCCCGGCGGGCAGCGCTGAGCCGGCGTACTGCATGGAGGCCTTTCTCTACAAGGCAGGGGACTCCTGCCAGCTGACTCCCCTGATGGTCGTTCTCCTCGCCGTCTTCTCAGCGGGTAAGTGTCCGTCTTCTCTGTCCTCTGGCAAAACTAAACACCCCTCTGCAGCTGGGCACCTTCATGTTATGCCAACAGCGTTCTCTGGATGGTGTATTTTATGTTTCTGGAAACCTGGATTTCTAATAAAGGTCTTTGTGGCTGCTTTCAATGCAAAGGATAACCTGCTCCCTACTTCTGAGTAGGGATATTGCTGTACTTGCTCTGAAGGAAGGTTAGCGTAATGCTGAATGTTTGTTGTTTGTCCTTGGGAAGCAGGCGTGCGTATGGACCCCAAAACAGGAATTTCTTGGCTGCCCTGAAGTAGGAAAAAGGACAATTTCCTTTTGGTATGAAACTTCCAAGTTTCCTAACAGCATTTTGCCCCTGTAACTTTTGCTGCAGCATCCAGCAGGACGGGGTGCTGTCAACTTGTGCAGTGTTGGTTGTATCGATGCTGTAGGACACCTTGCAGCCAACAGATTAAAAGACAACCAGCACCTACAGACTATGTGGAGCACCCCTCATCCCAGATTGCTGCCTGCTGTAATTAGCTCATTAGGGTGGATGAGCTCTGCCACCTGGAAGCTACACTGCGAATACTCGTTCCAAAACAATGAATATGCATTTGTAGTCTTAGCATAAGGGAAAAATAAGAGTTCTGTAGTTTTTGGTGAAAGTTTGGAAGAGGTTTAATGAGATAACAGTTATCATGGAAACGAGCAACTGTTACTGCTATGGGGATTGCAAAGAGGGCAGATTAGCAAGCTGGGAAGAGGGACTCCTGTGCACAGGCAGATGAACAGAAACCCCAGTGTAAGTGCCACTTAGAGATGAAAAAACTTGTGTCAAGAGAGCTGGAGCCTAAGTCATAGAAATGATGAAGTCATCAGAGGATAAGGAATTATAGCCTCAGATCCACGGGTTTCTGTGTTTTAGGCACAACAGTTACGTGCCTCCTGAGGACCCATTCTTCAGTCCAGCTCACTGTTGTTAAAAGGCAGAGGAGAGGTAAAACAGATGTGGTGTTCCCCGCAGTGAACAATGAGAGAGCAAAGCTGCTTCTCCAACAACAAAGGAGTGCGACTTGTTCTCGTCAAACTCCTCTCTTGGCACCTGAGGACTCCAAGGATGTGTAGGAGGAGAAAAGGGCAGCAGGGGCTGGAGGAGCTGTAGCTCTAGCACCAGTGGTTGACTGCTTGTCTCCAGAGGGCTGAAATGTCCTGGTGGGAGCGGACCAAGGTTGTTCTCGCAAGCTGTGGCTTGGAAATGCATGAAAGCTCCTCCACTGGCCCATATCCCCTTGTGTCAGGCTGTAGTCCAAAAATCTGCCAAAACAGATGCCATCTGAAGCGAGTATTAATTAGAAAAAGTAGATTAAAATGAATTGTATGAAAAGCTTGTCCATATAGGGACAACAGCCCATTAACCAGCATTTCTGATAAAACAAGCCTGAGGGTCACAGAACAGCATTCCTCAGTGAAGTCCTGCCTGTCACAGAGCTTGCTACGAAGAGGGGTAAAGGAAACAGCCCACACAGGAACCTGTGAGTATTTCACGGCTGGTCTAACAGATCAACTGTTTACCATGAGACTGTCTGCTCACGCAACCTAAATTTGGATGTATTTGTCTGGCCATATTGCATCACAGCGACAGATTTGTGCTCTTCTGTTAAGATCAGTTTTCCCTGATTATGCTTCTGCCAGAAACAAACAAACAGAATGTTGCAGTCCGTGATACTTGCCAATTATTTCCATGTCTATGCCCAATCTAAAAGTAATTTTTCCTGACAGTCCTGATCTCAGTCTAGACTCAAAGTTAATCTAGGTCAGTTACTTCTTGTGCTTCAGTGTAAGCGCTGCACAGAGCAAACTCATTTCTCGACAAGACCCTTCAGCAGGGTCTGCAATGGATAAGATGCCAAGTGGAAAATAATAGTTCCACAAAGCAGAGTAAATGGGGGAGTAGGAAAGCAAGTCACTGAATTATTTCATTAAAACCTGCTGTTATTCTCTGCAGCTTCCAGAGTAAAGTTGAAACGCTGGAGTATTTATTACTATAGCTAGCCAACCCTTTTTTTTGTGCAGAGTATGCAGGAGAAAAAAGCCCCTTCTTTTAGCAGAGGAGAATACTTGAGTTGGGAAGCCCTAGAGCAAACATCACCTGACACTTTAGCTTCCCATCTGAAACTAATTATCATTCCTTACCTTCCAGGTGGAATCTTTGCTGTCTTTCTAATAATTCTGAGAAGGCAAGACTATAGCAAGAAATCATTAAAGTCTCTGTTGCTACCTAGAGGCTCAGGACGACACACAACTTACGGGGGCACCGAGCACACAGAACCAGTCTATGCTGGCTGGTAGCGTAGGACATGCTCTCAGCAAGCACCCCCTTCTTTTTTCCATGGGGCAATACAGATGTGTGTGTATGGGGAAAATGTTTAGCCATGAGCAACCTATTTCTGTATAGCTGAAATCGTGCTGTGAATTAAAACTCGATTTTTGAGCTGTGGCTACTTGTGCTAACCAACCCAGCTGCCTGCTGTATTAAAATGGACTGATGGAAAAAGTCTTCCCCTTTCAATTCCTGGCTTCATTCACAAGTAAATACTTTTCTCCTTTCCTCAGGAAAAAAAAAAAACAACAACAAAACCCAGCAAACAATTATGTCTTGATTTCAACAGTCAGCTCAACAAACTGAGTGAGGATTGACTGCTCCAGTTATTGAGGTTCCTGTGTTACAACACTCACTTCCACCTGAGCAGGAACCACCATGAATGTGCTTCCTTTTAAGAATATGCCTCCCTCCCCCCACCATTCTCAAAGCTTTACCATTACTTTAAGCAAGGGTAAGTCAAGGAAAGGGATCCCAAAGCTTTCCCCTTCCTCTCAGCTGTGGGAAAACACATGCAACTAAAATAATGGTTGATTCCTAGACAAATATGTCCCTTTTGTTTCCTGCTTGCTGTAAGGTGGTGCTTCATCCTAGAGCTACAAAAGCAACTCAAAATTTCTAGCAAACCTCACAGAAATTGTTTCTTTCTCCACCAAGCCATACCAGTAAGACATGAAACTGTGGCAAACCTTTGGAGCCAAATGGAGTGGCAGCCATGGAAGATGCCTTGCACATTTTTGCATGGTTAGGAGATGTGCCTGTACTAGACCCATTGCTTAAATGTCCAGGCAAAGGTCTTGCTCTGATCCCTGACACTTGACTCCTCTCCCACCCACGAGAGAAGGTGTGATTTGTTCCCGTTTGCTCTGCAGTGAGCTGTGCCACTCCAAGCTTTCACCTGTGCAGCTGGCCCAGTTTAACCATCTGGTTAAAATGATGTGGTTTGTATTTTATAGGCATGATTTCAAATTGTGTAGGTGTTTGCACGGCTGGTTGACTCTTCTCTTTTTAAACTTTTTTGCTATACTTTCACTATCATGTCTTTTCTCACAGTGATGTTTAAGCTTTCTGCACATAGTTCTTATGGCCTCTTGAGGTCTCACCAGCATACCAGCCATACAGAAATGCCCAGCTCCAGCAGCTCCATGACATCAGTACCTGGGGTCTCTTAACCTTCCCACCTTGTTGTCTTCCTTCTCTTATGGCAAAATTCATACACATAGTAGATGTGCTGAGTAAGCCTGGACAGACCAGCCAGCTGTGACCCTTCATCACAGCACTGCGCTTCACCAGCTCTACCAGTGCTAGTAAAGATAATATCTACTATTAAAAGATCTAAACTTTTAAATGAATGTGTGCTGAGGTGGAAGCAGGTGTTTGTTACTTCTCACATTTATATTTCATGGGGCTAGTGCAGCAGCGGAGTCCAGCTGAAGTAACCAACCCAGGTGGTGGTGGGGTGAGTGGTTACTGCCCTCAGCTGCTCATTCTTCTCTGCCCAGGGGAGGTGTTACTGTGTTTAAAAAAAAATAAATAAAACATATCAGTTCTCTGCTTGCTCTCAACTCTGTCAGATGAATAAATGCATGGGAAGTGAGGTATGTCGTCTTTTGTGGTGAGACAGGTTGCTCAGAGAAGCTGTGGATGTCCCCTCCCTGGAAGTGTTCAAGGCCAGGCTCGACAGGGCTTTGAGCAACCTGGTCTAGTGGAAAATGGCAGGGGTGGTGGTGGTGTTGGAGTAGATTGTCTTTAAAGGTCCTTTCCACCCCAAACCATTCTGTGATTCTAATCTGGATCATCAGCAACATGGACAGTACCTCTAACCATACCCAAACTCCGCTGCACGGCACAGGCAGGGCTCCCCGCTTCCTCCCCAATTGTCTCTCACACTGTCGATTTAGTAGACAGGCATTAAGTTCCTCAACTGGCAAAAACCTGTGGCTTTTCACAGGAGCAGCAAATCCTGATGCACAGCACCAGCGGATCTCAGCAGAACAGTAATCCATTAGTACGAAAGCAATTTTCTGAAATGCTCTTAAAAAATGTAGCTTCTGTCAGACATGGGAGATTCCACCCATGAAGTCAAACCAGACCCAAAGAAAAACCCATCTGGAAAAGCAAAACGCAGTCAAATGCAGACCTGACCAAGCAGGAACAAGCAGCAGTGACAGCTAAACGAACCCAAGGGAACAGAACTGGTAGGACTGCATGACTCCAGCTCAAAGTCGTTAAAGCCTGTAAAATTATGAACAACAGAAAACAGCACCGTAACAGGAAAACCTGTGCTGCAAAAAAAGTCAGTATTTTTGTGATAAGCGATGCTGTGAAAACAAGCCAAAGCATAATCGTTATCGCCTCCAAATAATCTTAAAACATTAGTTCCATGGAGTCTCTTAGGACGTCTTGGAGTGTAAGTTTTCACTATGAAAGAACAACGTCCAGTTCCCTCACTGTCAAACCATGCTTCCTTAGTAGGCATCATTTCACTTTTTTTAATTTAAAGGAAAAAAAATTGGTGCAAAAATAACTATATAGAGCTGTTTTAAAAAAGAATTAGCAACTTATTAAATAACTAGGAATAAATTTTAATATTTAATAAGACACTGAAGTTTCTCAAGCAGTCAGACATGGAATAATTATGTGACTCAACAATGTGGAAAAATCCCATTAATACAGCTTTCAAGATACTTTGCTTTTCCAAGTAATTAAAGTAACAACCCACCCCCCCCCTAAAAACTGACCATGAACACAAAGCTATTGAACAAAACAGACATTTAATTTGATTATTCTTCCTAGATTGTATCTAACATATTCAACTGAAAATTGTTTCTATGCTTGCTCATGTGATAAAAGAACAACAAATTCTGAATTTGGCTATCATGTACCAGCTTTGAGGAGTTTGCTGGAAAAGGAAAGACATCTTTCTACTTGGATGGGCAAGCACTAAGTACATAATTTAATGCCACATAATATGCCATACTTAGATGCTATTTAGATGAAGTTATAACAGAAAATGTCTTAAGCTGCTGAATGCTAAAACGTATGGAGTTGCATCATGAGAAAGCTTAATTTTTCAAGACTGTTTTCCCTTGTATTTGAACAGTGGGAGAGGAAAACAGCAAAACAACTTTTCTTTTGTCTTTTTTTAACAAAACTTCAGCCTATTTTCCCAGTGCTGCAGAGTAAGGTACAGAAGCCTTCATTAAAAAACACCTAAAAAACACCTTTCCCGATTCAGAAACTAAAATTCTACCAGATTACCACCTGAGTGACTTAGCCGAGCTCATGGGGTTACATGGTCAGTACACATTAAGGGAGAACATGATCCACATTTCTTTTAAAGATTAATCATCTCCGAAGTATGTGTTCAGCAGAAGAAATGAATCCCTAGCAACTCAAAAGCCAACTCCTAGTTTGCAGTCTCAGTGATGCAAGCCTTCATTGGCCCAAAGAGCTGAGTAGTAAAAAGCAGAGAAGAGGTAGAAGGAAGCAGAAAGTCAAACAGCCACTTGCTAAGATCTGTTTGTGTAAGTTTAATGTTACGAAAAGAGCGCCAAGAAGGATTGATTTGAACGCCAAAGTCTTTATTTACCCACAGACAGATACAAAATGGGTGGCTGTCCTGCATCCTGCCATACTAAATGTGCTTGTGAGCCCACCTGAGAGGCAGGCAGGGAGTTGTAGGCTCCGCAACCGATCTTAAAACGGATGGTGTTAGTGCAGCAGTGCCAATCAGTAACTATTTGAGATGGCGGCTTCTGGAAGTGGGTATCTGCCTCTTAGGACCTGGGGCATAACTGTTCCAGGGTGCCAGAGCTGTTACACCTATATATGAAGAGGGAAAAGCAACGAAACAACTAAAAAAAGTTAACAAATTATAAAAGCAATGGAATGTAAAGGTAAAATTTTATAATAACTTATTTAAAGGTATTCTTATAAAGCCTTCCTTACATAGTATAGTATTCAAAGAATGGTCCCAATGACATCAAATTCCTTCATTTTGTTTAAAAGCAAAGAGGAATATCTTTCTGCTTCACTACCTGATCTCACTTTCCTCCCCTCAAAAAACAGTATTAGAGAAACATACACAGTATCATTTTTTGGTTTTGATTTTAGGCTTCGGTCCTGGTAAATAAATATCTATAGCAGAGGGAAAGTTTCCCTCAAAATCAATTAAGAAATCTTGATTTTTAGCTTGAGTGCAAGGCTTGGCATACCACTTCAAAAAATGCAAACATGTAACACTTCCCCCTGTTTTGAACTATGTTATTTTTTCAAAATTATTTAAAAAAAAATGAACCTTCCAACAGTGTTTATAAAAATTGATTGAAAGAACAAAGCAGTTTGGTCACAAAATAGAAACCAAAGAGTTCAGGATAAGGCAATGCTACATTTAGAACCTCCTTCAATTAGTATCTTCTAATAAAACCAAAGTTTTTATGTGTTGGGAACAAATGAGGATTTCGATAATTCAAAAAACTAAATCTGCAATCAAATCCTGAAGAAAAACTTTGGAAAAAACCATACACTTTCATGATAAAGCAAGGCTTCATTTTCAAAAGGGCTACACAGAGTTTCTGCACTATTAAAGGTAAACTAAGCTAGAACATACACAAATTACTAAATGGACATGAAGGTGCACATTGTGTTTACATAGGCTAGGTAACAATGGCACAAGTCAAAACTTACTTGTAACACTGCCTAATCACACACCAATGACATGCGCTGGGAAGAAAACAAGTAAAGACATTTTTCTTTTCCGTTTTTTCCTAGTTCTAGTATTATTTTCATCAATACTAAATCTTGTATATTTATCTCACTGCAAGTGTGAGAACCTAACAGGAGCAAAGAATTCAAAACAGCTTTGCTGACACAACACAGTGGCAATAAGATAGTCGAGAGCAGAGCTCCTAAAAAAGTAAAGAGCAATTTCAGTCTGCCAAGTCAAGTAGCCAGTTTTACACAAACTTTATCAAAAGGAAGAGAATCAGGCTAAATTTCACATTAAAATTGTTCCTCATGTGCTTCTTCAAAAATCTATTTCACTTTTAATTAGTTGTTTTGAATTTAGTTTTTGCACTTCAGTCAAGTTTCACCTTCTGTTTCATTCATGGGGGTTTTTTTTGTTCGTTGGGCACTTTTTGCATTATCACAAAGTTGTAATGCTTGGACTCCAAGCATTCCAAAGAAATGTTTGTCTCTGTGTTTTACTTGACATTAAGGGGGGAAAAAAAAAAATCAAGTAATTTTTTCAAATAATAGGTTTTGTAAGATTTATTTTTATTAAGACAAAAATCCTAGAGTATTGGGCCTAGACTGCAAGACAATATCCCTTTAAATCCAGACTTGTATAGCTCTGCAAGATCAAGTCACTTCTATTTTGCTGGAATGAAATACAGGAAAAAACAGTATAGAAAAAAATCTCTTACGATGTAAGATTTCCCCTCTCTGGTACAGGGTGTGCCTCTCCCACCATGCACTATATTTCTTGGTGGAAGAATATTGAGAAACATGTTTGTTTAAGAATCATTGGAGAGCTATTTTATAAGAGCACAAACAAATTGTTATGTGTGTGGCTATAGTGAGATACACACCTGGATCATGAACGGCATTCAAGCACTTGCTCAAAAACACACAAGGCAAGCAAATCTCATTGGGACCACAGACGAAGCCATTTCTTACTTAAAAGGACTGGAGAGCTAATAACTTCTTTCAAGGATATACTATTTAAAACATCTGTTGGTTGACAAATACTACCTCAAAAATCTACGGTTACGCCTACCTGGTTTGATTTTAACCTACCTCCAATCTGAAAGTATTTTGGAGGGAACCTTTTACATTCGTAACATTTCAAGTGTAACTGTAATGCTGAGTAATAAGTTTGGTTTGTCCTGAAATTTTCTGAACTATGCAGTTCGTTATCAGTGCAGAAGCAGCAGAAGACTGCTGTGGTTGGCTCAGTGGATTTATAAAAACAAAACAAAACAAAAAATCCCCCCCCATGTAACCTTTACAGAATATATGTAAAATTGTGTCCTTCCCTGGTCATATTCACAACTTATCTACAAGATAGTGTTGGCAGTAGAAACTGCAGTCCATGACTATTTGCATTCAGCTCTCATCCATCTGTTCCTCTGCTTTCTCTTAGGCTTCAACTTGTTCAGTTTTTTGCGGGGTTTCTCAGTCTTCTGAGTTTCAACAGAATCCACCCCAAGAACATGTTCAGAGCAGCATAACTGTCCATTCAACATAGAATTTAGTACTGTCCCGTCTTGGTGTTCCTTGCAGAAAGAATTCGGGCAGAAGTGGCAGAAAGAAACAGACGGCTTGCCACAAACATCACAGTGGTGCCAAGGACACTCCCACTTTCCTGCCATCAAAACCAAAGAGCGCATTAGTGGGGAGAAAAACGTGTCATCGTCTTTAGAAGAAGTTTTGTGTTCTAGAAGCTGAACAATGCACGATTTTCCTGACAAAGGAAGATGAGACAGCAACTACTGGGGCTAATTTAAAAAATCAGAATTCTACAATATATTTCTAAAGCTCAACTGACACCAGTAAGTAGCAGACTTGACATCCTCTCATTTAAATACAGCAGTCAGCTCCGGCTAGAAGAAATTATTCAGGCTTTACTCAATAGCATTTTACAGAACTTGTAGGCTGGTAGAGTATCCAAACACCCAGTCAACTGCTGCCTACCATTACAACACTCCCCTCTTCGTTGCAAGTTTTTCTCAGGGACGGCTGGTGTGCTTTACCTACAGACGCTCTTTTGCCCCAGCATATTTTACCAGTCATTGTTTTACTTGTTTCTGAGATAACAGGCTTTGCCTGCTTCACTTCATATCCCACCCGACATGGCTGACTGGAACCAGGTAACTCCTGTGGTATCTGGAACTGCAACCTGATGTCTGCTGCCTTTAACATTTTCCTACTTGCCTTCTTCCAGCTGCTGCTATTCTTTTGGCTTGAACTCAAGTGGCTTCAAGCATTTCTTAGATATAATCAACTTCCCTGTGACAGGGCCACAGTGCTCCTACGGAGTGATGCACTCAATTACCTACATTTGTAAAACAAAAGGCTCACTTTGCCAGAGAGGCAGGAGGAAGGCCATAATTTTGTCTCCATACTCAAGAAGAGCTCCTACATGATGCACAAACGAAGTTCTCGCCATACAAAACCAAAGTTTTCAAGATGACACTCCTGACAAGGTTTCAGTGCAATACATGAGGTACCTGCACAACTTATTTACATAAGTTTAAGAGGCAAGCCGACTCACCAAAAGGACGTTTCACCAAACCAAGACAGGAGAGATGATAAGCTTTAGTACAAGATTTCCTGTCACACAATACCAGCTGGCCTCCATCACCACAACGGAAGCAATCATCTTCAGATTCCTTCTTCCCTTCATTTTTCGTTCTGCGTCTCCGCGTTCTCTTTTTGGTCTTTTTGCCTTTTTCTTCTGAGGCATTAGTGGAAGAATTCTAAAAGAGTAAGATGCAAATCTGTAAATGCCAGTTTTGCAATGGTAAAATATTACACAACCTAGCAAAACTGTTGGCATGCCTGGCAGACTGTGCCAGGCAAAAATTTGACTTGGTTCAGACCTGTCCAGCACCTCACCGTACCTATCTGTGTCGACAGAGAAACCACACTGACTTTTGTGAATAATCATCTTGAAACCAGATCTTGTCCCTACAATCCCTTCCTACTGGAAAGCTCTTCCACTTTCTTATCACTGAAAAAAGGTCTTCCAATTTCCAGTCTAATCTACTTGTGGTCAATTTACCCTCATTTTGTTCTGGCACCACCAATCACTTCACTTCAATATCCACTTTTCTCTTCCAGTTGCATATACTCATGCTGGAATTACTACAACCAGCCTCCACGTCTCTTTGAGGAACTGACAGCAGAATTTCAGGAACAGTAGCTTTGCCCGTAATGCTAGAAAGAATATACCAAACCTTATCCCTATTTCGATCTGACATTTTGCTGCTTGCACTTCAACTCTCCTTCACCAAATCATATAAAATTCATTCTGGGTGTTTTTTCAACATCCTTACCATCATTCCCTCCCCCTTACCCCAATAATCATTGCCTACTTTCTTTAAAATTAGTCCATTCTATCTACCAATGCAGACAGCTCCGCAAAACTGAACTGCAGCATTTCCTTTCTTCATGGCTGTCTGCGTAAATTGATCACAAGCTTACATGAAACCTCACTAAGCCTATCCCTTAACAAAAAACAGCCATGCGAATTCTGGAGATTTTAAGTCCACCCTCTGAAGCGCCTGATACTGAGCAGCATGAAGGACCACATGAAGGTGCAGCCTTTCTACATCCACAGGTGAGATAATTTTTTCTTGGGAAAGTACTTGTACCTTCCCTCACACTCCTATGCCAGCCCTTCAGGAAGCCCCATCAACTTCTGCTGGATTACAGGTTTTACATTAACCTGACATGAATCATACAGGTCATTTCTTGACATTAATTTGGTATCATTTTTTTCCTCATTCAAAACTCACATTTTTTTATTCTTCAGTTCAACTGATTTTTTTTTTTAACAAACCTTAACAAAATAATCATACTTTTAAGGTTTAGATGGGGTAAATATAAACTGCAATGTCAGAATAATCTCACTGACTATAGTTAGGTTCGTTCTTAGTCAGTTCCTAGCTCCTACAACCCTTCCCCTCCCCATACTTCAAACAGGACTGGCAAGGTCATTCCTTCTGCAACCCCTTTTTTAATATGCTTTTGATTCCAGAAGCCAGTGCCAGTAGCTAGCAATATTTCTTATTCAGGACCCAAAGTAATTAATTTCTCATAGGAGAAAGTGGCAGAAAATATTTTAGGGTGTTCCCAAAACCAGTATCACCTGCTTTACTATTACAGCATAAAAATGGATTCTTTAGCACCAAGTTTATGTTTGGCAAAAGAATGTTTCCATCTTCCCAGCAAGGGAAGCTTTTTCCTCAGAGGACAGCTAGCATCTGTTCAAGCAGCATTAACCCTTATCATAACATAAAATTGGTCCACCAACACATACCCCAAAAGAAAAACCAAGGCTAGCAGACAAGGCACCCTCAAAATCTCTTGATATATTACTTGCCTTTGGTCTGTCCCCAAGAAATCCACTGCAGTTTGGGGCACCACATTTGCAGACTGTTTTTTCATTGCCCAGACAGTCAAGGTTGTAATTAAAAGTCAGCTCTGTGCCTGAGTGAGATAAGACATACCCTTTCATTATGAAGGACAAAGTAACGAAGTCTATCAAAATTATTACAGACAAATAAAGGTTTCATTGTCTGTCTTCTGGTTTTGTACTTGCTTGCTGATCCATTATCGTAGGATTTTCCCCCTCTTTACTGCTTATAAGCACTGACAATGATAAACTAGATGCCAGTACAGCATGATGTCTTATGCAATTACTTTTAAAATAAATTGGTTTGACTTCATAAAACTGTGTATGTGTCTGGTCTACACACACACACGTTATATATATCTCTATATATCTGTACAGCTAGATATAGCTATAGATAGATAGACAGATATGAGTGTGTGTGCACATGTGTGTACACAAACCAGAACATACATACTTTTAAACAGCCTCCCACATCCACTCCTTAAACTTATTATCTTCACTTGAAAGATGCATTAGTACTGTTTGAGATCTCTAAAACAAAACCTGTGCTCTACAACATGAAGTGAATGCAAGGATACTAAGTAGGGGCTCTTTGGTATTCCCTTAGAAGCAAGCAACAAAAAAAGCAGCCATGGGACTCGCTATTAAGAAACATTAGAGGCAGATCACAAAGCATCTCTTCTGTGTGCTGAGTTCTCTACAAAAATACTTGCACCGAATCAGTTAAACCATGACCGTCCCACTCATAACTGCGCAGAAGGTTTAACTTAGGGAATTAAACCAAAACCAACATAAGCTGATGTACCTGCAGGAATATCACACACAGCAAACAGGCCGACACGAGTGTCTCCATTTACTGTCCATTTTAGAGTTTCACAATTTGGTTGGCAGCTGTGATTCATAAACCGAGAATAGTTTCCTTTGGGGCCAGCATCAATAATACGGTCCTGGAGATCAAACCAGCAACAGAATGAACATTTTTTTCTCCCCTCACCCGCCAAAAAAAAGAAAATTCCACACAGTATTTCAGTAGTTGCATTCAAAACAGACATGGTGTTGCTACCCAGAAACACACAAGCAAACCGATGGTACATGTTGTATTGAAAACTGTAGTGTCTCATGTGGCCTAGAACATGACACTCCCAAAGCAATACTTGTGCTCTAGCTCACATTTTCCCAGAACCCATCGCAGCCACATGGCAGGATAAGTGTTCTTGTGAGCACTGTGATGGTCATACTAAAGAACACCCTCCCTCCAGGAAGCCTCAAAACTCTAACTCAATCCATTTACCTTTCAGTTTGCATTCACAAAGCTGTGATGTTGTCCTGGTTTCGGCTGGGACAGAGTTAATTGTCTTGCTAGCAGCTGGTACAGCGCTGTGTTTTGGGTTTAGCATGAGAAGAATGTTGATAACAGCCTGATGTTTTCAGTTGTTGCTGAGTCGTGTTAAGACCAAGTCAAGGACTTTTCAGCTTCTCCTGCCCAGCCAGCAAGAAGGCTGGAGGGGCACAGGAAATTTGGGAGGGGACACA
>JAVKLA010000053.1:38675511-38711100 GCA_034782735.1 Sagittarius serpentarius
TAGTGTCATTGTTAGTTTCTTCCTTTCTGTTCTATTAAACTGTTCTTATCTCAACCCACGAGTTTTACCTTTTTTTCTGATTCTCTTCCCCCATCCCACCGGGTGGGGGGGAAGTGAGTGAGCGGCTGCGTGGTGCTGAGTTGCTGGCTGGGGTTAAACCACAACAGACACAACATTTACATTTACAAATACTGTGCTTTATGATATTTACCAAGTCACTGCATGATTACCTGCAGAGATTACCAGATTCTCACCAGCTTTCTTTCCCCAAATCAGCCTAGTGTAAACAAAAACAAGCTCTTGGTAAACTAAATCCCATCCCTACACACAACTGCCTTTTAATTTCTCTCTCTATCAAACACAGCAGACATTAACAAAATAAAATAAAGTCTTGAAATAGCCAGAACTGTGTTTCTTTGCAGAGCTGCTTAAGAAAGCTTTGCTTATTATGAAACAGCATTATAGTTGCCTTCTAACTCATGTATGATTGTCATGACTATGTGCACATACATCCGGCCACTCTAACTGCATGTGCAGCTCAGCCTCATAATGGCACGGGTATTTTTGCAAGAGACAACCACAATGAGCATGTATTAACTATGGCAAGAGTCAAACACACGTTCAGTTCAGATATTTAACGCACTGACATTGTATGTCAGTTTAACAGAGGGCTGAGAAACTTAAGTGTTTAGAGAAACATAGTTTCATCATTTTTGGGTGATAACTCCTGTGAAGGAGCTCCTCGGTTACAGGACTAATGAAGACAGTAGCTGTAGAAATACAGAGCAGGACAGTCTCGGGCAAAAGAAAGGTGATTAGGACTGAAAAAATATGCATGACTAACAGCCAACTCTTGTTTTTCTCCTAAGTAGCTGTTCGGGGACTGAAGCAATATAATATATATTGTCAATACCCCATACTGTCTGGGTTCTCCACTTTCTTCCCCTTCTCAGGAACAAAATACTCAAGAGTTGTGCACAGAGAACCACAGATGCTGGATAAATTTGCTGCGTTAATTAATCTGCTGGATTAATTTGCTGCTGAATCAATTTGTGCAGTGCTGGCTGGCTACTAATGCAGATAGTGCTTTCAGAAAAGAGTTTCTACAAAAGCACAAGCCTAGTTTTGCTATAAACAAAGAAAGGGGCAGACAGTTGCAAAAAAGATTAAATGCCCAATATAGGACACAGCCTCACAACTATATGCCACGCTACTCTGAAGTGACAGATTTTTTTTTTTTTGGTTGAAATTTTAGTAAAATGATTGCTAACAATAATTCTTTCAACTGTATCATTACTGTTTCCTGAAACTTCATACTTCCTTTTAAGACCAGGCAGATAAATACTTCTGCTGTACTTGATTTCAAGCAACAAAGCACAATTTATAGACCTTAATATATACTTTTTTACATTATGCAGTTAGAACTAACGAGATGCATTATATATATATAGAATGGAGCAAGCAGGCACAGAAGATACAACACTGCGAATATATGAAACTGTGGAATATCAAAGGTAGCAGAGTGCCGTATTAAGGTGATCAACAGAAGGAAAAGAGATCAAAATAATGTTAGAATTAAATAACAGAAAGAAATGTAAAATACTCTACCTTATCAATAGTAAGCATATAGAAGTGGGTAATGTCATTTTCATGTGCATATTTGATTCTTGCCATACATTCCTCTTCATCAATCAGCTCGCCAACATACTCATTCACAAACTCTCCCTGAAAGATACCAAGTATCGCTAGTAAAGTATATACCAGACCCACAAACAACATCACAAGTCACCAATTCTTTGCTAGGCAAGAATGATTCATACCTTTTTAATGTCCCTCTTAGCGACCAGACCCCACCCTTTCCCATCGGTTTTGATGATCTTTGTCTCAGGGTATTGACGTTTTGTAAAGCACTGGTTTTGGCACCGTTCTCCCGCTGGACAAACTTGTGGATGGCATTCGTACATCAGCATCCGATTTAGGCACTCAGAATCAAAGCCACAAGGGTTTTCATCTGTGGGTTTGCAGTTGCACTTGGGAATCTCAGAAATGTCAGCAGTATATATCTGCACTTTACCACAAGGTTTGTTCACCTGAATAATACATTAAAATAGTTCAAACATCACTTTAGAACATTTGAATTTATTCTAAGGGTTATTACAGTGGTTACTCATTTGGTTTTGCAACACTAGATGTTTCAATGGAAGGAAAATTTCACCATCTCATGACTGTAAAAGCACAGTTACCAGCACATCATTACAACCTCTCCTCCCCATCTCACCACTCAGCTCTTCCTCTCCAGTGCTGGCTTAGACCTTTGAGCACCCAGTATAATGTCCTCAAACTTTACCTTAATATGCTTGTATGGTGGAGGTTTACGTTCACTTTCTTGGGTTTCTTTGGCTTCTCGCTGTAGCTTTATTTCTCGAAATCGAGCTTCAGCTTCTTGCAAAGCTAAAAAAGATCGTTGTATCAACAGAAATGCTAGAAAGAGGATTACTCCCCCAAGCTGACTTGCTCGTTCCCATGTGTGTTAAAGAATCATCTTCTACTTCCTAGTCCCACCATTCAATTTTCTTGCAAACAATGCTTCTGGAGAGTTAACGCTCTTAACAGATGTATCAATTCTACTTTCTGTCTCCCAGTTACACTCATAATTTCCATTACAGAAAGTAAAAACCATCAGAAATAATTCCAGTTAGATGCTAGTCTTTCACAAGCCACGAAAACAACGCCTTCATTCAAAGTTAGTAATAGTGACTGCTGCCCAGGACACCAAAACAATTTTTTAAATTCAATATTGTAGAACAAATGTACAAAACCAGACCCAAGGCTACGCATGAAGAAAGTAAAGCATGCGTATCACAAGATTATTTTTGTTCACTTTTAGCTATGTACCATTTTTGAAGACTTTTCCAATTCCTTTGATCCCCTGGTATCTACTCCCTCTGTCTCCCTCCATATAAGGGAACACCCGTGCTTGGTGCGTCCAATAGTAATCCTTAGAACCAAAGAAAAACACAGGAAATTCTCCAATTTCATGCTTCATTTTCTGGATATTTGAGGGAACGTTTTTCGGATGGCAAACTTCCGCAGGCCACCATCTAGCACATAAGTACAAATAAAAAAATACAGCCTTTTAGTCAAGCTCTTTCTGCAAGAGACAGTTTAACAAAATCACCCTCAACAGCAGTAACTGATTCTTATTTCCAAGATCCAAGTGGATTTAGAATCCTTTCCTCCCCCCACTCACTAGGCAATGCAAGAAGACAGGACTAGAAAAGGAAAGCCCGACACTCAAACCTGTGGGACTTTTGCCCGCCTGCAAGATAAGCATATGCATAAAGCTCCTTGCATCTGCTGAGCAAAACCATCATCTTTAACAAGGCTTGCAATCACTGTAACTGTCAAAGATCAAGAGACAGCTGATAATAGCTATTAATGCTTTCTAGGATAAACCCCACCCACCTCTATCTCGCTCAAATCTCAATGAAGTGTAAAACACTGACGACCTGAGTGATTCATCTCCCAGCCTGCAAGGTAGTAATTTAGCCAATTACAAGTTATACCAGCTTAATTATTTGAAGAGATCTCTGAAACAAAAGGGGCTGAAGGCTCATACACTGGAAGCAGATGTCAGAAGACTACATAGAGTCCTGTACGGGTAATGCCTTGGCCGAGAGCAACAGTGGAGCTACAAGTCTTTGAACCTGAAGTTTGCAAGGAGATGGGGTCTCTAGTTCACAGAGGAATGAGAAATCTGTGTGCAGCAAGGCTGGCCTACAGAAGCAACCAGTTGTATGATCCTTAATTAAACATGTCAGTACTGTAAAACAAAATAAATCCCTTCATCAGACCTGTAATTTCCCAGTTTAACCCAAATAATATCCTGGAAATGGAGCTTCTTCCCTGCCCTGCAGTCATTGCAGTACCAGCTCCCATCTGGCATTTCAATGTTTAAACAGTCTGGGTGAAACGCTGCAGGACATGACTCGCAGCACAACAAGCTTCCTCCTTCGGAGAAAAAAAAAAGTTTGAAAAACATCAAGACAAAAATAGAAATTCTTCATTCCAGCCAGGTTCAAAGCAGCGCGATACATATGCGGTAGGTTCAGTTAGAAAATAAACGGTTAAAACATGCTGGCCTGCAACAAATACATATGGTTTAGTTGTCTACAAAACCCAAAAGGTCCTTACTAATCTGAATGCCTGGCAGACTCAGATTAGTAATACATACAACATAACAAGCAAGCTAGCGATAAAAAAGCCAGAATAATGCACTGCAAATTATAAATTACTTTGGTTTACTTTAATGACTATGATATATTTAACATCGTTTAATACATATTAATAATTCACTGTATGCAAAATTTTAACAACAGATTTCTCTTACGTTTTTTTTCCTGGGGGGAGAGGGAATGAGACTGTTAGTTTGTTCCATGAATTATGAAGTGGAAAGTTTGCTGCAGCTTAAAAGCTGCTATGCTGCATGTTAATTTGTTAACAAATCAGGTAAACTTTCACTGCTACAGTTTAATCAGCACTATGCATTTTGTGGTTCTCAATAAGAAATAAATTTATTGTACAACATAAAACAAAACACCCTTAATTAGTGGCACTCCCAGCAACAACTTATACTGATTCAATTTGCTGTCTGCTGCTAAACTAAAAGCAACTCTTAAAATATTTATGTTTTAATATTATGTATTAGCAATAAAGAAACACAAAAAGCTTCAGTATATTGAACACAAGGGAAAAAAACCCAGAGAAATCCTTCTCATTATGTGTCTCTGGTAAAGAATTAAATCAGGCTTCTGGTTGCTGGACAAAGTCTAAGTAAAAACATTCTTTAATAAATTATATCTGCAAAAAAAGGATACTCAAAAACTTGAAGTAGCACAAGACAACCTGAAGTTATTTCAGTATCTAACGGAGCCTAACTTAACATGCCACATTTCTAATAATTTTCTATAAACAGATTAGTAAAATAAATTTTAAATTGAAGAATAAAATGTTTTGATGCTGCATTTATGAAAGAGTTTTACATCAGTTTACCTTTTGAACAAACAAAGCACCAGCTCACATTGACATGCGCATGATGACTTTTTCCTTTCATGGCAGTGAAATGATTCGTACAAACAATGCTGTTGGAAGCGATGACTGCACATCCCGCAGCAATGCAAACGTCTCCAGCATGGTATGCAACAGGACAGCGAACACAACGCATCATCTTTCCTAGCAAAGCAGAATACTGCCATATTATTTTTGAACAAAACTGATTTACTATTTGAGCTAAAAAACGGTAGTACTGCCTGAGGTAGCCTATAAACACACAAAAATACATCAATTATGTTTTCAAAGTCTGCATATATGCATTTAGCAACAATACTGAATTAGCAAAGGTTTTTAAAGAACCTTACACTGAATTTAAAGCACTATAATATTTAAATGTGAAGGCTTTCACTATATATACCAGGGTAGACAAGCTTTCCTCAGTCATGCAATTTTGTCTACAGATGTTGCCCAAAGCTAAAAATATGCACAGAATCAAACGCCTCCACATTCGGCGAGCCTTGCTGCTGTATTTGTACACTCACAGGTCTTGCCCTCACACTGCTCAGCCTGCCTCTCCTCATCATACATGCATTCTAGATTTCATCCTCTCTTGAGAAGAAAACATGGTTAACTACAGATAATTGAAAGCTAGTTAAAAAAAGAGAACAGGAGTAAATACTAATGTTGACTAAAAATTATTCAGTTATTATTTTTAAAAAACTTCTCAATCAATCAATAGTCCATGCATGCCTGAAAAACTGCAGCTAGCAGCTATTAAATGGACAGATTCCTTACCTTAACATACTATAAACAGACTTAAGTGATCAGTCATAAAAACGTAAAATGAAACTACCTTTTGAAATTCGTGGATGTGAGGGGTTACTAACGTGACAACTTAGACAGCTGTGGAGAGGACATCGAAACCCCCTGTTCTCAAACACAGTAAGATGAAATTTTTTCACACAAGCTTCATGGTAGAATTTTCCGCAGTGGGATACGACACAGCGTTTCACATCTGCCTTTCTCTCTTTACACACAAAACACGTATGCACACCTAGTGGCAAAAGTAATAAAAATAATGTAACTAATTTTTCATTCAAACACGTGAATTTAAAATGCTTCTGTTGTGAGTTTTTATTATGCATGGGGGAGTTGCTTTTGTTGTACTGCTTTTTATTTAAACTCAAATCAAATTCTATCATTTGATGCAGCAATCTATTTACTTTAACTCTTTAGTGTCACATACTAATCTGCTCAGATACAGATAAAATAAAGTTACAAAGCAAACTCGTTGCAGTTGAAGTGTACACAGCAACACCCAAAGCCTCCTGATCTGCTTTTACATTCTTATCTATAAGCCTCAGTACCCCAGGATGACTGTGAATTTCTTCTTATTTTTTTTAAAGCAATGAAATAGGATGATAGTTTGTCTGTGATCCTGTGAAATTTTAAGTAGGTCCACAAACCAAAGACAAGCATCCTCTAATCTCCTCTCTGGACCGCTTGGAACAGCTTTATTTTGAAGCAGCCTTGTTCCAACAAGGTTTACCACGTGTACTGAACTGAGCTTATATACAAGAATGCAAATCATTTACATGAAGTTTTAAGATTAAGAACTTCCAAGCAGTTATTATAGGATTAAAAGCAAATCAAATTAATAGCAATAAGGTAGTCTTTTAATAGGAAAAGCAAAAAATTGATACAGACACACAACAGACTGAAAAAGGATGTAAAATGTTTCACTTGCTGCTTTTTTCTATGATTTCTTAAGTCTTTGTGACAGACTGTAATCTGTAATTGTACTCAGACAGCAAATATCCTGCAATTATTAAGGCAACGGAATTCAGACCAAACCAGCCAAGTTGCAAGAGAGTTCCCACTGAAAACAGAGTGAGCTTTCTCAAACACGGCACACTTAACGGTACTATATGAACTCCCACCCTGTCAGGCACCACAGGATAAATATGGTTCCTCCAAAGAGAAATAATCTGTCCAGAAGGATTTCCTAGAACAATGTACGGGAAAACCACAACTTAAATAATTTTTTTTTTAATTAATAGAAAGGGACAAACTTGCCTGATGTACATTCACTACAAATGAATTTTCCTGCTGGTCTTCCAGAGAGCCCAAGGCAGCTTACATGAAAAGCTCGATAACAAAGTCCTTCACACAGTAGGAGATCACCTGTTTTTTCACACAGCTTTTACAACACAAAGGCATTGAATGTTAAAGAAAAGTTCATACGTGGAAAAAACTGTTTTCTTTATTCCTTTTCATATATTACTCCTCAAAATCTCTTTTCCCGTTGTTGAAATCAGATTTAACAAGTGAAAGATAATTTTACAAACACCATCACATGCCCCAGCTTCCAGTCGAAACAAGTAATAAAGTCATTAAACCGCTAGAAATATCACTCATAGAACCATGGCTCGAGTAAATACAATCTGACAGAAAAAAGGAAAAGAAAAAAAAGCTTTAAGAGATCTTCCCTGAGCACACTGATGCATCTGAGTAGGGTTAAAAAGCATCCTTATTCTCCTTCTCCTTGGCAAAAGGAAATTAGTCTAGGCGGCACAACAATACTTCCATGTCTGAGTGGTTAGCAATGACACATGCAGAACTAAAAATGAACCGAACAATAATGCTGGCAGAATTTACGGGATTAGCCAACATTTAAAGACAGATACAACCTCATCATCACTATGTACAAGAAATGGAAATAAAACTGCTTGCCCAGTCTCGTGGAAACAAATTTGATCTGTCCATTTGTACTGTGTTATCGTTCCCTAATCTAAGAACTCTTCTCAAACAGTTTGAGAAAGCTTTTGGCTGTCAATTAGCATGCCACACGCACACGGCTACCAACGCATCACTGCAATCTCTGCTCCACGCAGAAGCACAAACCCCACTGGGTTTTACTTCCTGCTCTTTATTAACAGATAAGTGAGCAGCTCTTCTCAATCATTTAAGTAGTTACCTGGCAACACTCACGCACCTATTCTGAGGTACAAATTATGCTTATCTTGGAGACCGGGAAACTCAAGCAGAAAGGCAAAGTCGCTTATTGGAGGTCAAGAGAAAAAATAAGTAGGAATGAAGAATCCCATTTACTGGCACGGCACCTTCATCACTAACAGACACCCCAGACACACGTGATAAACCTGTTTCTGGCCTAATATTGTTATTTTCACATTTAAAAAGACCTTTTCTAGGAAACCTCAGAAAACGTGGCTCGCTGCCCCAGCTAACATCTCTCACCTGACACACATATTCTTTTTTTGTTCCTGCTCCTCGCTCAGATTTTTTGGACGATATAGACACTTCAGTCTGAGTTTCATCAGCACTTTCATAGGGAGACTCTGAGCGCTCATCTCCTTGGCCATCGGAGATCTGAAGATTAAACATACGCGTTAGAGAAAGCAGTCATGTATGGTCAATTTTGTACAGAATATCAACTGAAGGAAGCAAACAGACTGCAATTCAGACTAGCAGATTTAGACACACTCTTTTGGTTTTGTTTCCCCCACCTTTAAAAAAAGCTCAATTAAAACCAGAGTATGCATTTGTGGAAGTCTCATCAAAAGGACTAGATAACAATCATCCTCACCAACTCACCAGCAGCCAAAACAAAACACCAAAACTTTGTAACATGACATTTTATTTATCCTCCGTTCTGTAATACAGTTGGCTAGAAGTGCCTAGCCAGTAACAGAGGGGTATCTTCAAATCCCTTGATTAAAGTTTGAATACATGAGTAACAGTTAATTTTAGAAAGAAACTTGGTAAACTTCAAGCTGCATACGAAAGTCTCTGACCCAAATTTTCTCCAAGAAAGTGGGAACACTATATAGAAGAGAGGAAGAAAGAAAAATGTGGCACTCCGAGTATGTTTAAGGAATGTTACAGCCAACAATGAATTCAAAATACTACAAAAGATAGCCCTGTTATGGATAAGTCTTATATAACAGATCTAGATGTATTAAAGATGGAGGATTTTTAAAAATATTCATAATTTACTTAAAAAAAACCAACCCAAGTAACATATTTAAAAGAAAATACAGGGCAGTTTTCAGTGCAATAGAATTTAGGGAGGGAATGGACAACCGAGTCATTTCTCTTATCTCATGTTACACCAGAAGATGCAGAATTTCATGTTGTGGCCCCCAGATGGTACTCGGTGAGTTGTGTTTCACTAAGTACATTCTCCAGGAGAGCATCACAATTTGGAATTGCAAAAGAAACCTGTCACTTCTCTTTGAGCTTGTTCTAATGGTTATTCACACATGCCATCAAAAATACTGCCTTATGTCCCTTTTGAGTTGTCTAACTGCAACTCACAGTCGATGATGCTTTCTCCAGGTATTTCAGCTATATTAAAAGTCCTTTGGAACCAGACATTTTCCTCCTGTGGAAGCATGCTGCAGTTAAGCCCATTTTAATCCTTTTTGGTAAGCCAGAACATCCTCTAATTTTCTCCCTAAGGAACTTTTTCCAGCATCAAGGCAATTTTGGTGGGTTTTCTCTAAACTTTATCTGCACTTTAAAAAGGCTGTTGAAAAATCAGGCGTAAGAACTGGAGGCAACAGCCCATTACAAGTCTCATGATTACAATATCCAAAGCAAACCAACACGCTACTCTTCTTCACTGCTTTGGTTCTGCTGTGTAAGGATCTCCCTAACTCTTTTCAATACAGCACTGAAAGTCATTGTAAATTGCCGCAGTCCTCAAGAGGTCATTTTGCCAATAGCTCTTTGTCAGGACACAGACACCCTGCTTTATATGAAGAATTTGCTTTCTGTTTTCAGACATACGACCTCCTATTTATCTATAGTAAAATATATTTTATTAAAAATGGCCCAGCTTACCAAGTAATGGAGACAGCTACGTGCAACCTCTGTATCAGCCAATCTCCATGTAATGTACAAATTTATTAGAAGTGATGTATTTTGAAATCAGAGAGAAAAACGTAAAGCCAAACCAGGCCTAGCATTAGTCTTTACAAAATCCCTTTAGAAAAACTAGTTTTGAGCAATTACTTCTCACCATTGCTGCCAGCTAACTTGCATTCCTCCATTTAACATTTGCTTTCCTTGACTATGTCTAAAAATGTTTTGTAAATCGGATCAGATTGACAGTTGTCAGTTGGTTAGTTTTCTTCCAGATTACTTGCAAGGGTGTAAACGCACTTCCTCTGTGAAAATGCATACTATTGAAGTGATTCGTACCTATACTTCACCTATGAATATTTCTACAACTGGAGTGATTCGGAGATTCTGCCTGACCGTTTTAGAAGTGGTTAAAAGAAACTGTATGTAAAATCATTGCTTTGTTCAGGCACCAGGAAATCTCTGTTCCCTGGAAGGAGCTGTGAAATAGTAAACTGCAAATGCAACCCGAGTGCATGGCCAGGAGCAGCCAGTTCTTGTTGGGAAGGGGCAGATAAAGAAAGGTACTGTGGGAGTTCGGCAAAAACACAAAACCATTTTCCCTTACGGTTTAAGTAGACTTACACACATGCTTATTTCTGTTTAAACTATTCCCACAGAAACAGTAATTAGTATAAGCAGTGCACTGCTCTAACATTTTTAGTACCTCATTATGTTCCTGTTTCAACTAGCCAAAATTAGTCATGCTTAGAAAAGAAAAAAAGAAAAAATAAGCTGGAAGGTCTTAGATCTGTATTTCTTTTCTATTTAAAAAAAAAAAAAAGTACTCTTTAGGCTGTAAACAAAACGAGCAGTCTTATGTTAACTTGACACTACAGTTGTCCCCCATCTTTTCTCCACACCACAAAGTACACCTAAAATCCTGAGAAAAACCATTTGTGCAGCACACCTTAAGAGTTAAGACAGTCTTCTTTCCAGCAGCAAAACTATAGAGTCTTGCCCTTGAGGAAAGCACTCTTCTTCCCCCAGCTCGCTGCTTTTGAAGGCAGTATCCAGAGACAAATATATTCAGTCACAAGAGAGTAAGGTTTGTTTGTAAGCAACCGTTTCCTAGCTTTTCTTGGGTTTATATACTTGTAACATGTTCAAAGGAAGGATGCAGACCTCTATATGGAAAGGTAACCCTATTGGCAGATGAAAATTTTGCAGAAACCCCCTAGATACAGGTCACAAAATCCCAGCCATTTGTGAACCATAGGTTGACAGCCATTTTTCTACAGAACTGAGATTTTACTGCCTCAGAATTAATGCACCAGTCCTTCATTTAAATTAAATGGTTACTGAGCCAAAAAGGAGCAGCGCTGGCAAGAATCAAACTCTGCATCACAAATGCAACCACAAAACCCAAATTCTACCAGCCCATTCAAGATAAAACTTGGCAATTTAGATGCACCTATAGGTTAATGCCAGATTTCAAGCATGAATACCAACACACATAGCACGAACAAAATACCTTTAGTTCATCAACCGTATGGCTACCAGCCTGAGATATCTTTCAAGATCTCTCCTTTATGGCTGTCAGGAGCCTCACACACTTCACAAATCAAATGCTCTATTAACCGCCAGCTTTGTATTACACAGACAAGCCTGGATACCCGCTGACGGCTATTGCAACTCCCAAGAATCAATACATTCATAAGAAGCTCAGCGATATACTTCTACTGACTGATGCAGGCTGCTGCTGCAGAACGCATCTCCTGATCCCTGCTACCACCACCAAAGGTTTAGCCATCACATCCAACAGCCATGTTACGTGTAACTCACGCAACAGCTCGTATCCAGTCCACCATCATCTGAGATGTCATGTTGGCTAGTTTTAGGGGGCTAACAAAGGAGGAGGCTAGCAGATTCACTGTTGTAAGAGAGGGAAGCATTTCTTCAGGATAATTTGGAGTTTGACCCTCATCTTGTCTTACTTATACCTCGCAGAAGGCAAAACACTCTCTACCAGCCATCTCCCTTTGCAGATAACCCCTCTTCTATATAACCATCTTTTGGGAAAGCTCCCTCTATGAAGAGGGCCAGAATCCAACATCTCAGCTCCTGAAGTTATCCCAGAATAGCCGATGGAAGTATCAGGGAAGCAAAACAAGTGTCTGTCCCTTCAGGCCTATCTAGAAGAGACTGAGACAACCTTCATCTAATGTTTCTCAGAGAGGACTTACAACCTAATGACAGGTAGAGCATGAGATGGTTGGGAAAACTCTATTTGTACCCCAAGCACACTGCAGTGGCACTAACAGGTTCTAATTCACCAAGGGGACAGTTGAGTTTTGCAATAAAAACACCTTTAAACAGTCACTAACTAAAGATGATTTATAAGACGATCGCTGGAAGTCAGTTCGTGCTGATGTGAAACACAGCCACCTCTAAAATTACACATAACGCTTTTGTGGTTTGTTAACATAGCTTTCCATAACGGAAGGTCTGATAGTTCACATACAAGAGCCCAAATCACAGCGTTCAGTAAAAATCAGCACAGGTTTTGGGGGGCTTTTTTCTTTAATCGTTAAGTTACAAACGTAAATCTTTCCCTTGTGATCATGCCAGAGCTTGTCTTGTCCTTTTGTAATATAATCTTCTTAGCGAAGTAAATTGCATGTAATTAACTCTTCTGATATTCAGGCCAAGGTTCAAACTAATCAACATTTAGATTAGTGGCAAAACCTGTTAATTAGCAATTTGTAGCGACTGCCCATTTGCTATTTTATTCTGTTTTACATTTTGAGAAATTTCTAATTTCTCATAAGTCAAAGCACTATTTTTGAGAGTGCAGACTTAGGGGAAAAAAGGCAAGGCTGTTCACTTCAGATTTATAGCAAGTGACGAGTTTCTGCAATGAAATTGTAGCCAAACTCTATAATTACTTTTCATTAGCCATTACCAATGCAGAAGATACCCTTCTTCTCCTGAAGTTAGTATTATTGCAAGCACCATCAAACTTTACATTTTGCACATTAGTCAGGCTTTCCTTCCCATTTCCTGCAATTACTGAACGTCAACATTATTTTGCGAGTACTTGCCTGTAGAAGCTTTCACAATGCACTGCCTGAACACTGAGCAACCGGGTGGTATTTCAGAAATCAAATCCAGCTTTTTACTGGAAACTGCACATCTGCATACACAAGTGAAAGGGGAAAAAATTGGCCTAAAAACCAAATCACAAGGAGCTTTGCTCTTCATTTGGGCTGGGCCAGAACTTACTTCAGGGATTAATGAGGTTTAGAATACAGTTGCTCACAGAAGTGACAAATCTACAGTCAGACTCCCAAGGCAATCTTTCCTTTCCCATATGTACCAGTTATTATTCACTACTCACATACGTAGGGCTTGAAGAGAACACGTAAGGACATGTCACCGCATTTTTCCAAGTTCTCTGTAGCTTTGTTATGGGAAAAATACTTGTTACTGAGTCAAACTGGGACAAAATTTCAGCATCTCTGTAAATCCTTGGCATTTAGTGTTAACATTTTTACCCGTGAAAAGATACAAATCATAGCAATGTGTCATTAGTTTAGGAACTGGGTCTACTCGTCTTCAGGTATTTTGATTGTACATCTTATACTACTACAAATTTTTTTTTTGGCAATAGCTACTCAGACCCACACTGGTACAGGAATCAGCATATCAAGACATCATATCCCCAAATTATTTTTAATTTTCTTTTGAACTATATGCTAAAATTCCCTGTTAACAATAACCAAAAAAAGTGTTTAATGGATTCCTTCAGGCAAACATTGACTTACTTTTAGAAAGACTATGTAAGAATGCTTATAAAAGCAATCTTCAGCATTAATTCTTAACTGAATGAAGATGCTTTGCATACTGCAGATTACACCAGCAACCACCATTGAATACGGGGTAATTGTTGAATTACTAAATGTAAGGATGAGATTTACTTTTTTTTTTTTACCACTTCCTAAACTACTTCTCACCGTTTTGTGCAGAAGGGATATACAATGTGCATACAGATGCAAGGACTGTTTGTGGAATAATGGAGTTTCTTTCTGATGATTATGTTAAGTAAGAATTTGGTTGTGATGGAGGCTGCTGGGCAGTCTAAGAAAAGAGGAGGAAATGTGTGCAACTCCATACTTTTAAAGTAAGACTTAAGACACTAGAGCAGTAAAAGGAATTAAACTGAGTCAGCTATGTGCATTTTGTGAGTTTATATATTCTTAATTTTGCCTTTTGATTGAAGCTCTCTAAAAAGATTAAGGGGGGAAGGGGCAGGAAGATTATTTGGCAGAAGCACTGTGTACAAAATCACTTCTGAAATGCTTTTCCTACTGCAAGATTTTCCTCAGCTGCAACACTGAGTTTCAGTTAACTGCATCATCACTTAAAGTGTTCAAAGGTGAAAGGACAACCACTAACATAGGGAAACATTTCTCATACCATTCAGTACCTCTGAATGTTGAGTTCAAGTCTGCAACTTTTTAAGCATTTTTTGCAACCAGGTACCTGATTCCAGTCTCAGCCACACACCTCAGCAGAAATGCGAGCCAATTCTTCGTTCCTGCTGGCTTTAAAAAAAAAAAAAAAAAAAAAAAAAAAAGAAAAAGAAAAAAAAAGTTGGATGCAAGCTGGTATGTACACTCAGCTTGCATATTTCTAGAATCACGTGGGTGAACTTTGCAAATGGTATTGTTAGTTTCACATATGGATGGTTGAAATTTCACTTACTAAAAAAAAAAAAAAAAAAGGTAGGTACTGACATATTCTCAGTTGGCATCCAATCACACTGATACGCAAATACAAGAAAGGATAGCCTGGAATTTAAAAATTCAAATGGTGCTGTGTTTCAAAGAAACAGGCGAGGGTGAAGTGAAATACGTACGTGGACATTTGCTCGATCCACTCACCCACTTGAAGAAAAAGGTTTTTTTTTCCATTTAAAATTTTCTACTTCCTTTCAGACAGCTCCAAAACCAAACAGTAAATACCAGTGCCAGCAAAACCATTACACTGTAACTCCAAGGAAAAAGAGGTTCAGAAATTCTAGGTCTGAAAATAAATGGCTGTACTCATCCAATCTGCAGCCCAAGAATTTAAGAAGTTACCATAGTAAGAAGATAAAATGCAACTGTTCTCCTTGTCAAAACTGGCCCTCAATCAGATGTTGACCTGGCTATTAAACATGCTTTTTGTTTTAGGCTTAGGATTAAGTCTTCACTTTTAAAAGATGATCTATAAAAGCATCTTTGCTGGGTCAATGTTATCCTGGAGGTGTGGAGGGGGTGGTGGTGGTGGTGTTTTTTTCTTCCCTGTAAGTACCTCCCAGCTAAAGAATGTCCTAAAGGACTAGAGCACCAGCATTCGTTAAGGCGAAAACTCATGCCTCATGGAGCAAAAGCAAGTTTCAAATACTATTCACTGTGTGTTAGCAATTGCAAAGTGAACATTCACACTTCTGTGCTTATCAGCTTCACTAGGACTTGTCCTCTCCTAGGTCCAATTCAGACAAGCTTTCCCTGCCCAGTGTTTGAAGGTTCACAACGAGTATCGAAATTTTGAGTGAAAAAGTTGCTAACATTTATGCATGTATGGTGCTCACACTGGAATGAGCTCCAACAGTTACTATTCCACCAGTTGCACATGTTTTCAGACTTTTCTAGCTACTAAAGTGCAATTTTCATTAAATAAAAATTCTTCCTCAGAAAACTCATTTTATTAACTCAGTCTTATAAAACCACTTCTTATATTACTTATATATGCTTGCTTAACAGCACTTCTTAAGCATTAATAATACAAGCTTTGGTCTTAGTCATATTCAAGACAATGGTGTTCTTCTGTCACATTGTGCTTAAGTAGTTATAAAAGCAACTGAAGGGCAAATTCTTCCAGAGCCAAAAAATTAACCCTCCCACTTCCCCTCGTTTTACTCAAGCATCTCTTGTTTTATAATCCTGGCTGTGGAACATCAAATGGAAATAAAATCCACTATGTATACTTATTTTAAAGCTAGGGGTAAATAAAATGAAAACAAAGCATAGCAGAAAACTATTTCCTTCTGCTCTTTTGTTTGGTAGGCAAGTCTCCTCCACAGCAGGATCAATAAAAGAAAGGGCCCACAAAGAGTGACATACCACTTTTTCAGAGTTGTCTTAAGACACTCACTGGCTGAAGTGGCATCCTCTTTCAGGTCACCTGCTATCTTTATCAGACACACTGCATCTTTTTATAAGCATTTTAGAAGCATGTTTCCATGACTTCTGAATGCTGCTGGCTGTTTCCATGACTTCTGAATGCTGTTGGCTATTAAGTTCCACTTTGCTTAAAACTAAGGACACTGCTACAAGCTCAGACTTCCTGACATGACTTCAGAGTCAGTGATTGCAATACCACAGTCATCCAGGAGGAAGTGGTCTGGTCTGGCTAAGAGCTCTCTAGAAACCTTGGAGTATGCATGTTCTGATAAGCAAACTCTTTAGTCTTTCCACAAACAAACCCCAACTGCATATATTTTTTTTTCTTATTAACAAAACCTCAGCAGTTAGAGGGTTGGGGTTTTTTTAATCTAAGTACAAGTTATATAAGAGTAAGTCAATAAGCAACATACAAACAACAGATCAGACTGTATTCAAAAGACAATCTATTGTGCACCCACACGGAGACAGAAAAACTGACAGAGCCAATTGAGTTACAGTTAACATTTCCTTTATTTCAGTATAAGAATTCCTGAACTGAATGAAGAATGATATTTTGGCCCATACTGCTAGACTAGATAAATTCTTTAAGTATGCGGTGCCACAAGTGTACACAGTACTATATATAGCAAAAAAGACGGCCTGGGACAAGTTTCATTTTTATTATTAGCAGGAGTTAGACGTTTCAGATAAGGATATTATGCATGTCTGAATTTGCCTGGAAAGTTAATTAAAACTCTGAGAACATTTTAAAACATTATAAAATTGCCTACAGATACTCATGATACTTTGTTAGGGGATGTGGAATAAAAACCTACATCATGTAAACATTCAGTAAACAGATTCTCTGCACTCTGAAGCCTAAGTAATACACAAGATGAGAATAATTACATAAGAAACTTAATTTTCTACACAGAACGGGCTGCCAAAGAACAAGAGTCAAGCCTAGAACTGTTTTCCATGTGAAAGTAGAAGCATTGTAACAAAACTGTATGATCTGGTGAGCGATGCAGGTCATTTCAATTGTTAGAGGCTTTAGCAGAGGTTTAGCAAGAAACAAGTCCAATTACTTGTAGTGTTCCACAAAAATGTACCCCTGACTGGTTTCTGGTGCTTTGAAACGGGGGGGGGGGGGGGTAGAATATCTATAGGCATACAGAAACAAACAGGTAACAACTGTCTGGTAAGTCAGAGGGTTTAAAGTGGCATCATATATTAAATTATCCTTAAGTATTGTTTTGAAGAGAAAATTATCTTTGAAGGAAGCTAGAATGAAACACTAGAAGCACACTGATTTTGTTTATCAACCTGCAAGGTTAGCTTCAACTATTTTTTCTTTAGGGCAGTAATTTGTTTAAAATAACGTGAATTCCTTTCTTCCTTCCTGTTCTTAGGATCTCAAAGACAGTTATTTTTACCTTTAGTAAGCGTGCCTAGAATATTTTAGTTGTATACTGTAGGACAACTAGACTCCAGGGTCGATAAATGGAGCTGATGTACTTTTTTAGTTGCGAGTTGTACATGTCTTACGACTGCCTTCTCAATCAAATACCTTACCTTTTAAGAATTGTACGTGTTTTCTCCATTGTGTATACATGCTAATACCCATTAAAAAAAAAGCAGATAAAACAAATCTGCCTCAAATTGGTAATAAGAAAAAATATAGTTTAATATGCAGGAAAAGAGCAAAATTTAAGACTTCCATTATTATAACTTGCATTATCAGGCCTTGGAAACACAAGAAGTTGTAGCTATAACCAGCAACTGAGTTTGTTTTGACACTGGATGTTACAGAAAGAATTCCCTCTAGGGAAGATAAAAGGAACTTACAATAAAAGCAACACCTTCAAAATCTTTCACAGGCTTCTTTAAACTGCCATCTGCTGGTCAGCTCATACTTCATGAAGATATGAGGAATGACAGGCTAGCTAAGAATTTAGAGTACTGCACGTTCTTTATTTTGTCCTCTCTTAGAAAAAAATTATAATTTCTTTGACAAAGTTCAGAAGTAGTATCTAGAACTCTGCAGGATACTGTGACCCTTATCTGCTGTCAACAAATCCATCCAAGTTAATGAAGCCAGCCAAAACCCACAAAAATGGACTGAAAAGCTACAGCAGGTATGTTTCATGCAAACACACAAAGTGTGCCGATAATCCAGCAGGAATGGTAATGTAAAGCCTTTTTTATTTATTAAAGAAATACTGGTTACACTCTACTGGCACCACTACATTATTGAGGGGTGGAGGGCCAAGGTAAAAAAAGAAACAAGAATACACCACCTGTATCTTTTCTCACAAATATCATGAGCTTCTGGATGGTTACACCAAGTCTTACATAGGCAATAAAAAACTACTCCGAGCTTTTGCAGACTCCAAAGAGTTGAGTATCTTTCTCACATCTGGCCCTACTAGTTGCTCATTAAGAATTAAATTTTAAACAAAATTGTATTTCACATGAAGTACTGGAGGAAATGACTACCGATGTCAAGTGCCTAGAAGTAAAATTAAGTATTTTCTTTCAAGATTAAATGCAAGATTGAAATTTATTTATTCATGTATAAACAACTTACTGCTTCTGTCCATCCATCTTAAAACAACTTCAAAGTCCAGTTTTTTGAGGGAGTGAAAGTCTACCTTTTCATCTCTGATATGTCAGGTCTATAAATGTTTCTCTGTTCTTAAGGCAGAAGTCCATACCCCCACCCCTGTCTCTCTCCCTGGTAAATCACATACGCAAAGTAATTTATGCATTGAAAATTTGGCCTCCACTAATTTTATAATATTTCAAGTAAACCCCATTAAAAAATTGCCCCAATAATAACAAAAAGCATCCAAAATCTTTTTTAAAAATGTCAAATAAGATGCATCTTTCAAACAAGAAACTGAGCACACACCTCCTACTGAACACACCTTTCCTAGAACTTAGTTGCAATGGACTGACATTTAAGAGGTGTGCAGCTAGCAACAGTCCTTGAGAAATAATAGCCATATCCGGGTTCCATTCTGGAACCAGCTGTCCACAAACAGTGTGGGGGGGAAAAGAAAGGAGAAAAAAAAGAAGGCCAGAATCCACTTAATATTGCTTATGGAGGTGTATGTGCTGGTGGAATATGCAGAACTTTTTCTATCTTTGTTAAGACAGCATCTAAGCCAACATTTAAAAAGAGAAATATTAATCAGTAAATGTATTTAATGTTGAGAAGAATTACATCCTATTCAATTAGCTGTGCAAGGCTTTCATCATTGCACGATTATGTTTATTTTTTAAACTTTTCCCCTTAACACTCTGGAAAAAGTTTCTCTTTGGATGAATGTTCTCAGGGCATGCACATATTTAGCCATTTAGACAAGTGATAAATAATAATACAAAAGGGAAAAAAGTTTTTAAAGCCACCCACACAATCCAAAATTTGTATCTTTGTTTTGTAGATTAGACCAATAGTAAGTTCAGAAAGAGAGGCCTGACATTTTTGTTTTATTTAAAGGCAAAATATATCTAATATCATAGGAAGTATACTGGGTCCAATCCTTAGTTGGTGCAAGTTCAGGTCAGTGTAGCTTTAAACCATCTAAGGATCTAGCCTACCAATCTACTCCCCCCTGCACCAAGCCCCGCAAAATCTCTGTTATTTGACAGGGTGTATTTTCTGTTATGTTGATTGGGATTGTTTTGATATTTTGAAACCTTTTAAACTCTTGAAAATAATTAATTCACTTTCTAGTTTGTGTATCTGTGTTCTGTGAGCGGTGTATGATGTGAATTTTTCTCACATCTTTTGCTATTTAGCGGTAGCGGAGTAAAATAGTTTAAATTACACTAAAATTAAGTTTGGAAATTTCCATCTCAGCCTATATAACAGATCCTTTTTTACATGTGAACCGTTAAGTGACAACCCAAAATCCTACAAAAATGAGCCTTTTGTTGAGAAAGATTTCTGGAGATTTCATTTTATAAACACAGTTATCTAGAAATAGAAGAATCTTTCTCCTGAGATTACAATATTTAGAGATGCTTATTTTGAGCCCAAAAGACAGTGTGTTCCTTAAACTGGTCTGGCTGAATAGACGGTCCCAAATACAAACAGCCATTACACAGCAAGTCCCAGCAGTAAAGCCAAAACAACAGGAATCTGGTAAGCCAATAAACAGGAGTCTCTCAACTGAGAGAACAAAATGAGAACAAGTATTACTTTACTTGACTGCTGCTATGGACATTATTTCCTGTGGGACTTCCTTTGCTTGTTTTATTGGGGTACAGGAGGGAGAAATTGTTGGGTTTTTTTGTTAAAATATCTTTCCAGTTACAGTAAGATATACAGCCATTAACATGCAATCTTTTTTCCCCACCCAAAGGTAAACCATTTACTGAACATTGTCTAGATATTTATTTTAACTGCATTCATTATCCTGCCTAAGCACCTCATGCGTTTATTAGGGGAGATGAAAGAGTCTCTAGGATAGCTGGAAGTCCTACTCCCTTGTTAGCAGGCAAGTATTTTCTCTACAGCTTTTGTAATACAAACGGCTTGAAGCTGTTTGTCTATGGATATTTTACAAAATCCTACCAACTACATTTCTGAATCCACCTGCAAAACAGCATGCATACTTCACCCTCATGCTGCCACTCTTTGGCTGATTGGTTTTAATAGTGTAAATGACCTGGGGAATGGTTTAATGGATTGTATGAATACAATTGTGGTACATACATTTCATTTATTGTACGTCAATTGAGAAGAATTACAGTTCCAAATATGTAGAGCTAAGACTATGATTAGTAAGTATCAAAAAGATACATCCTTCGCTGCCTGTTTAATTCTACTGGGGATCAAGCTATTTGCATCACAGAGAAATAGCACTTAAACAGCCTGAAAACTAATTTGAGCTTAAAGGGGCTCTGCTCAGAAAACTGTCCAGTTCTAGATCAAACAGAGGATTAGGAAACTTGCTTCAATATAAAAGCTATGGCAACATGACAATATTGAGTTACATAATGTAACTAATGTAGTACACTTACATAAAGTCTGTAGAAGAAAATACAGAACACACTGGCATTTTACTTTGTCTCTAATAGAAGGTTACAATTCTAAAACTTTGTTGGTAAATACATTAAAAACCACAATAATATCTCGACGTCCCCAAATCAGACGTTCGTATTACAATAAATGAATTTGCAATGCACACATTAACAGGTTTCACAGAGGCCAAAACTGTAACTTGTCTAGAGCACCAACGTTAGAGAATTCGCCTTTGATTTTTGTTTTTAAACAAGATTCACACCTGAAAATTTCTGTAATTAAATGGCTGTGTGCAAACACCACTTTTTTTTTACCTCATTCTCAGTTAAGGAAGCTGAAGGAGATGAACTCTTGCTAAAAGCAAGAGTTGAAGATTCTGCTGCTGAAGCCCGATTTCGCTTCTTCAGAGGTTTACATGCATCAGACAGATTTTTCGTTGCTGTAAAATAATTTTGGTTTACAAAGTGAAGTTTGGAACTTTAAAACGTTATCTCCCTGAAGCCATTTAAAATATTCCTTCAAATAAAGGAAGGAATGATTTAGGTAGGTCTTCTGGGCATCTATGTAGGGCTGAGAGAACACGAGGTAAGTTTCTGAAACCATGTGTTTTGGTTTGATTTTAAAAATAAAGAGGTTTCTATTAATCAAATAGGTACTACAAATGGCTAAGAAATGTTTTCTCAATTTTTTTCGGCTCATTTCTATTAAAATAAAAATATCTTGTGACTTATGACCTCTTTAAAGCAGAGGTAACAGTTATCTCCTCAGATAAACATTAGAAGGCCTAAATGATCTCATCACAATCTGAGTACCACTAACGCTTTGTCAAGAGAAAGGTTATACACAGGAGCCAGGTACCAGACATTATCTATGGCACGTCACCACTTCTACATTGCGCAGAACTTGCTGAAGCTTACTTGTCTTTGGCACATCATTATAATACCTAAACAGACATGCTCTTACAGAAGTTACCTTAAACTTGAGCATCATTAATAACTCTGACTTTTGGATTTTGGTCCAAGGTTATTTAGAATTCCCTCCCGCACTCCATACTGCCTCCCATCAAGCATCATTTAAAAGGACTAAAAGCACATAGTACCTGATTACATTGATGGTCACTGCACTTGTTTTGTTGGGCTAATGCACAATGACAAATTGGAGCAGTGGGATTTGTATCACTGCTCGCCAAGATCACAGGGCAATAGCTTTAATTTGGTGCCATCAAATGGTGAACTTGTGAACTGCTGCTCTAAATCAGCAATACACAATTTCAATCTAGTATAATGTTGCAAAATGGTGGTAGTGAAGGAAGAGGGCATGCTCCCCCCCCATCTGTGGCACAGTGGCTTAACTGGTTATTGCGTCAGCAAAATTTAGCTGGCTGCCTCAGACAACCTGTTTATTTTAAAATTATTTAATTGAAAACGTTACATTAAAACTTATTCTGACCACATTACCTGACTGGTTCTTTTGTGAAGAGGAGGTTTCTGTGACCTTAGAAGAGTTTGTTTTTGCTGTTTTGTCATTGCTTGTCTCCCTCTGTCACAAAAAAAAATATGAAAAAATAAAAAAACTCCTAATTTATGAGTGGTTGGATAAAATTGGCAATTACTTCTGGATTTATGTTATTAAAAAGAAAGTGTCTTTACAAATATCTGAATGGTAATGTAGTTAAGCTAGCCCCATTTAAGTGATTTTTAAAACTCAATTTACAGCACAGGGTACAAACCCGTAAACAAAAGAGAAAAATTAAAGAACACAGTATTCCAGCATCCCACTTATCCATCCCAAACTCAGCATATAAAAAAGGGGAGCTCTAAATGAACATGAAACATGTAAGTTATCCTTACTATTCTTTGTCTAAACTGCTCAAATTAAAACCTTTACTTATTAAAGGTAAACTGCAAAATTAGTATATAAATTCGGTAATAAACCCTGTGCAGAATTTTAAGTCTCAGAGAGGCTTGCTTTCAACTCCACAACTTATAGCAGTGCCATTTTTTAAATTACTATGGTTAAGATTGTTTCAGCATTTCCATAATAAAATCACTATTTTCAAGGGAGCATAAACAACGCATAAATTTGCTCCAGATTGTGAATTTATCATTAAAAGTTTAGCCCAAAACCTGGGGAAGTTTTTGTCAAAGCTTTGTCAAAATTAGACACTGTTCCTTACACATGCCACTACTTTTTCTCCTTTTTGTATGTTACAAATTCATTCAAGTAGTAAGTCACTAAAATTGTAGACAAGAATGCTTAACCCTGACAAATGCTCACCTGATCAATAAGAGTAATTCTACAGAACAGAAGGTTTTACATACTTTTTCATATTCTTCATCTGCCATTCAGTTTTACAAAAGATGTGCAGGTGAATACCTCAAGGCCAGAGAACTAGTTTCCTTTGTGAAAATAAGTATGAATGGCTACTGTACTACAGATGTGCTACACTGTGCTTTTACTGACATCTAAGTAGACTAAGGTGCCCTACCACTAATGCCACCGGAGGCTCCCAATATCAGTTTTGTAAGGTTACTGTTACACTTCTGTGTAAAAATGAAAGAAAATGTACAGTAGAGTTCACTCTTAAATTTAAAGCATGCTTTATAGAACCGCCATTTTGTTAATATGCATTTTATATACATCTTGAAAGCAACAGTGAATGAATTAAGCTTTTCAAAACTCCCATATGGGTACTTACGACTTAGTTACTTTGTGAGAAAACATTCAGATTTCGTAAATAAGAATTATGGACAAAAAGGAGAGGATAATGCACAACACTCATGCAAGAAGTAAAACGTCATGAAAAAAAGTCATTAATGCTCCTCCTATCGAAAATCATTGTAACAAAAGCCTGCAGGTAAACTGGGAATAGCAGAAGGAAGGTGTATGGTTAGTGTTTGCTTTTTTGAATCATTACATAGACATTTTCACTGTCGTTCACTGAATGTTTTACTAAGCAGCAGCACATACAGCTAGAAGTACCCTGGGCTGGTGAAGGCAGGAAAAAAGTCTACGAGATAATTCATAAAAAAACCTGCAAAGCAACCGCTCTATGATACCCAACCCTTCTGTGAAGAAGCACAAACACTGCTATATGCATTTAGAGTTTCCAAATTACCTAATATTTACACACACCAGATTCCTTGTAACTAGTTTCAACAAACCTATCAGACAGAGGACAACACTTTTAAAATGCACATTACTAAGTCAGCGTTATTAGTGGTATGTATCTTAGGGGAATCATTAATCTCATTTATTTATTTATTTTCCTCTTAGTATTCACATCTGCATCACAGCGTCAAAGATACCAGAACCTCATCTGCATGAACTACACTGCAACCACCTTTCATTCTACTTGTGATAATGCAGGCTAATTGTAGTGTATGAATGCTGGTGAGACCGTAAAGAAGTAACTTTAGGGACAGTCAAAACAAGGACTTCATAGCAGGAATTAATTACAATAAGTAAACTTAATTATTCCATGGAACTAGTGTATTATAGTGAATTCAAATCAATTAGACAATTTTAAAAAAAGGTCTAAAAACTTCTCCTATAATACAAGACAAATATTCAGTGACTAACCTTTTGGAGCAAGAAGTGCAAAAACCAGTTTTGGCCCTTCTTTCTGCAAAGGTAACAACATTTCTCTAAGAATTATCTTCGTCCCTTGCTAATAAGCTCATTAAGCCTGGCTATCTGAAATTCTATTTATTTTTTTATTTGAACTCTAAACAAGTTGTCTAAATATCCACAGTATCAACAGACATACTAAAATAACCTGCCTACCAAACAAACCGACATCTACAAATGTGACCCCCATAATTAATTTAAAAAATAAATCCACTACCTTTCCTTATACTAGGTTGTTTCATTTAATTGCTGTACCACGAAGTTCCTGAGATGAGGTCTGTGATACACTACAGTATGATACTGTAATAACATATCTGAAAACACTTGTGAGCTAAGCTTTCCACACAAGTAAAACCCAAGAAGTTCACTGGTCTACATGCATGACTAAATAAACCTATGTTCAAGTCTCTATAAGATTTGGGCTGTATCCATATACATAGTGACCTGTGTAAGGAAAATCCTTATTCTCACAAGCAAGCTAAACTGAAAAGGAGTCTGTGATTTGTGCAATAAACATACTGTAATATTTACTGCAGTTTCCTAACTTAAGAAATGGGTCAGCATGCCACTCTAAAATGTCCTATAGGCTTCCAGTTCTCAAAAAGTAGTTTTTCTGTTTTGCTTTACTTGCTTTCCTCTCTCACCCCACTTTTGTCTAAATTAAGTATTGACTAAAGGAATTATTTTTACATTCTTGTATACATCTCTGAATTCAAACTCAGGAGGAAAGAAAAAGAACTACAAAGCATGACAACATGGAAAGGTCATGCCTCTGCACATTCCTTCGGGAAACAGATTTTCTCAGCACACATTTTCACCACAGTTTAAGCAGCAAATGCAACTTGTCATACCTCCATCCTCAAAACCAAAGAAAAAAACCCCCACAGTGATAAGCTCACATGTAGCTCTGAATATTTACAACAGTTTGGTTTGATATACAGACATTACTTTTTAATCCTGAATACGGAAATGCTGACAAACTTAACTACAGCAATGTGATTGGTGCTGCTATAAATCAACCCAAACAAACCAACAACATAATTACCTTCCGATTATTCTGTTTATCCATCCTGAGTCTTTTCCTAGGTGCTTCCTGAACTTCAAAATCTTCTGTAGGTTCCTTTGTCCTCTTTTTTTGGTTTCTTTTATTTCCATGTAAGTTACCTTGGGATGGGGGATGGGGGAAACTTACATGAAAAATAATCTAAAACCCACTTTCAAATTATTTTGAACTGATCTAGTTATTTAAGTTACTTTTCTTTCAGTCATTATTTTTAAAACATGGTTAAACATTAACACATTTTGATGACCTCTTAATGCTTAAGGTCTATTTTCTGGTGCTGAAGACTAACTCTAGAACATATCCAAATTAACTGCTTCATACTCAAGTTATTTTAGAAGGATGAGTCTACCTGTATAAGCACTGGTTTAAGTTCTGAATATTACTGCCCAACATTTGTTTCATATGGTCAGACTGCACGTGATTGATCTACACGCTTTAAACTCTCTTGACACTTTGTAACAGTGTCTTATCACTGAAATGAATTTTTAAGTCTCCTCCTTAAGTCTCCTTTAAGTTCTCCAAATGACACAGATGAAGATACTGGTGACATCTATTAAGGGGTCTCTGGAAAAGACAAGATATCACCAACCATACAGATTAATTCTCTCTTTCTGGTATGGGAGTTCCAGACTCTCTCGAACAAGCTTACTTATATTTCACAGGAGACCATAAGATCCCCTTCCTTCGTGAACCAAAATCCTAAGAACAGAATCACGTTGGTCATTTTAAACCAACAGACTTATTCATGTATTTAGATGATCGTTCACTGTAAAGTTCAAACAGCTGCTAAGTTACAAAAGGTCAGTGACTAACCTACACACCCCTTTCACAGGTACAGATATTGTTTGCACTCGCTCTACCTCAGAAAGATAGATGAAGGTTTAGGAAGTGGTCTGTTTCATTAGGATGACATGACAACATTATTACACTCTCCAGTACTGTCTAATTTATGAAGCTACAGAGTATTATTAGTATGAAGATTGCAAGCTCCAGGGGCACAAATATGTTAACTGAAAATTGCCTTACAGCTACAAGCATTGTATTCCAGTGGGAACAAATAGCTGTAAATATTAAAAATAGCAACTTGAAAATATGGATAATTTTCAAATTAATGTTATCTAAACAATCTAGGACATATTCTATTATCAGACTCTGAATCCACAAAGCAGACTGAAGTGGCTCCAGGAGAACCTGCTACTTACAAAAAGCCAGCAAAAGAAATCCCACAATATTCTTCAAAGTTTAAGGTAAGAGGATTTGGGTAGGGGAACGATTGAACTGACATGTTTTCATCTGTAGATAACTGTAAATGTACACAATATATGTACTAGAAACACCTGGTACAGGTACAATTTCAATTACATTTCTTGAAATATGACACTGAGGAAGGTGAAGAAAATTCAGCACTACAGTGTTTAGATATTTAATTTGGGATCCATTAAAATTCTAACGTCAAGGAAGACAACATCTGAGATAAAATAAAGAGATTATGATACGTGGGCGATTACATAAAAAAATACACTCAATAGCTACTTATAATGATGAACTATTTGCACACAACACAAATTTCAATTACTTCTGGATCTTGATCTCCTTTTAGGTGAGTCTTGAAACACTTTACGTTTGGCCTCTCCAATATTCTTCAATGATGAACCTTGAGAGATACAGAATGTGGTTTTTTTTTAAACTGATATCCAAATATTTGACACTTAAAATTTAAAGTTAAAAACTTTTCAATTTTCCACAAAATGATGTTATTTCACACACACACACAGTTAACAAAACTGACTGCCATTTTTATACAAGTTTTTCCAAGTCTCACAAACTTTCAAACACTCCCTCTCATTCTTGTCATTGCCCAAAGCAGCACCTGTTGGCTTCTAATACTTTCATAATAAATCTTCTTGCAGTGCTGTAAAGCTATTTAAATTTGAAAAATGATAGCTAGTTAAATTTGATAAAGTTCATGCAAATGCCAAACTACCTTCTTCCTTCTTTCTCAAGTGACTCCAAAACCCCTCAAATATTTTGCAAAATAATTGAGACTGTTTATCAAAACCAAACACTAGACAACAGCAACAAGAAAATAAAAGGAGAGAAAAAAAAAGTATTTGCAGTCTTGCACAATGTCCTAAAAACTTTAGGTAGCACAATAAAATGCCAAACGGATGAAATTTTCCAGAATAAAGTTTGGAATACATCTTCCTGAGTTGAGGATGATATGAGGTAATATACTTCAGGTATATATAAAGAAAAGGTGCAGCACTGATTAAACTTTTCAAACCATTTCCTAACTATCTTGTAAAAAACCACAACTCAAAACTTTACTAGTAGTAATACTTCATCTTCCCTTCCCACCATCCACTCGTAACAGGCAGTGGATGCAATGGCAGCTGCTTATGGGCAGAAGAAGAATGAGAAATCAGCAATCTCTAAACAGTAGAAGGTTTACATATAACAACTTTTCAGAACAATGAGCAAGAAATGTAGACTTCATGGGTTGCGTTTATTGTAACCATTGGCATTCCTTTGCTATTGGCACAAACACCAAGAATTAAAACTGGAAAACAGTGAAAGCTGTTTTCCCTACAGGTCTCAAATATGTGCTTAGTTTAACACCACTATGTATATCAAATTTAGTTAGAGTACACTAGCACAGTTTTACGTTTACCAGAGTCTTCTTCAGATTTGGGAGAGGTCACTATGGCAAACTTTGTGTTATAGCGAGCTTTCTGTTTTTCACTAAGCATGTTCCACTGCGATTCGAGCAATTCTTCAATCTCCTCACTTGAAGCATCTGGATGTTCAGCAACCACCTATACATGCAGAAATAGGGTTGTATTAAAAAAAGGTGACCATTGAAAAGAATGGCATACATACTTCCATTACTCTGGAAAACTGGATACAAACAACTTATCTAACATTTCTGCTGTAGACAGAACTAGATTAAAACCTTCTGTATCCAGTTTTCCTTTGAATAACCTCTTCTCTCTCTGTCTCTCTAAAAAAACCCACCTATTAGCATATTCAGAAGTATTAAAAATCATTTTGGAAGTATCTATTTGCCTTTTAACATTCAAAAAATGGAGTAATGTAAATTTTGTCTTGTGGTCATTCAAAAAAATTTGTATTATTTCTTGATGAAGTTTAAACCTATACCACAAAAGACAGACAAGCAATAGTGGAATATATGCTTGCCTAGAAAGACATCCATCAATTCATAGGAAAACTCATTAAACGTAGAACTCATTACACGTAGATTACACCAGAGATTTACACAGGTTAGAATCTGATACAACATTTTCCTGTATTAATTAAATCATTTTATACTACATATATGAATATTAGGAACTCAAAAAGCTGTGCATCTTAATAATATGAGCATGACACATAATAGCCATCAACATGGAATTTAAGAGAGTTTCCAGAAGTTTATTCAACACAAATAGAAAATCCAGTATTAAAGAAAAAATCCTCCCAAACTCTTTCAGTATTCCCATACTTCTACTTAAGGAAACCCAGATTTAATGAATCATAGAAGTCAGAAAGCTCTAAGATTGCACAGTCTACAAATGGAACAGTAGCTTTAAAAACAACCCCTCATCTCATTACCTAACATTCTCCAAAATCCTATTACTGGAGTCATGCAACCAATACCCCAAAATCACAGAGCAAAATAAAAACTAGGCCAACAAAGCCAAGCATTCAAACAGTAACGCCATTCAACAGAACGGAAATACTAATTTTCTGTGATAAGTGGAAATGATTAAACCTGATTTCTTAGAACTTAGTGTCTTAAAATCAAATTTCCTGTTGTCAAACAGGATACAAGTGTGACTGGAGCTTCTCCAGGGGTTAGAATAGTTGTAGTACCTTCCTTCCACTAGGATTATTCAGTGTCTAGTAGGGAAATTCATGCTGTAATTTTTCTGCTAGTAGAGTGCTAAGAGTTCTCTTGCTTCTGTCTGGCATAACCCATCTACATAAAGCTTGGAGAATACAACTACCTTTGGAAGCCTCTACTCAAAGCTTGATTAAAATCCAACAATGTCAAAAAAGTTATTGAGAGGGGAAAATGTGGACACACCCACAGGATACCCCTCCCACAAATCTCACTTCTTTACGAAAAGAAATTAGCATCGATTTTGACCATTGCCACTAAGTGTATAGTTCATTGTGCTAAACTAGGGCACAGTTATTTAATTCCTCTTAAGAAATAACTAGCTTTGCTCTCACAAATGAGATACAGTTTGACAGCACCTCCAGTCCCACCAAAATACGAATAAAAACAACATTCAGCTGACTAGGAACACTGTGAAATGACAAGGAAAAGATACTCATGGTTCTTAACGGTTAAAGGACCCTTGCAAAGAATGCCTCCAAGGAAAATGCCCAGCAGTCTTCTGCAAAATCTTCATACTAATACTCAATCCTGGCATACATACTGGATATGATGTATCGGGTATGTTGATGTACAGGAAAACCATGCACTTCTCCCAGGTACTTACTCTAACTCTAACTATGCTACAGAATACATGGAAGATCTTTTCTTGGATCTGGGAATAAATATCAGTATAGGTGTAGAAAATATGGTAATTAGACCAGGCACATCCTAGCTCATCCAAGCAAAGTGTATTACCTTCGCTCTTACTTGTCTTGATGTTCAACAAACTTACGCATGCAGAAATCTTCAACTGTAAACCCTACTAGTGAAATTATTTCTTAATTTACCTCAAAACAGACTCAAGGCCTAAATCAATGAATTAGTAGTATAGGTGTCTGCCTCTCACTGAACAATACCTTTATCTCAAGACAGACACTCCCTTCTAATGATTACTATGGTTATATTTCACAGAGGAAGCGCATAAGAATGCCAATAGTACAAAATACATCTTTACTCCTTTGGTAACAGCACAAAATATTTAATGTGCCTCTACAACCATGAAAGTGCTCTAAGCTTTCAACACCTCCCTCAGGGAAGCATGCCTCTTAAATCATTAAAAACATTTTCCAGTAGTTCACCCAGTCTTCAAGAAGCCATTATTAATTTCCAAAAATTTCAACTATTCCTCACCCTCCTATCCCCAGAAAAAGACAAAAAGAAGTAATTAATAAAACCAAACCAATATATGAATCCTACTACTGTACAAAGCCAGACTCCAAGCAAGACACAGAAGAAATGGCTCTACTTTTAAGACAGCTCGTGTTTATTTGAGGCCCCAAAAGAGAAGCCTTCAGTCATTCTTTTCCATTCACTTCCACCTCTTCCCAAGCCTGGGGGCCAAGAGAGTGTCTTCTGGATCGATAGTTTTCCTTTCTTAGAAGTTTCTACATGCAAATACTAAAGTAGCCATACACTAAACTCTCAGATGTCACCAAAACAAGTAGCTCAAAACCAGGTCTGTTTTTCAGTCAATGTTATCACTTCTAAAGCATCAGAACATCTAAAACAGCAACAAAAGTAACTCTTGGATGGAAAACAAACCATGCAAGTTGAAGCAGAGAAGCCTAATGGAAGGGGAAACTCTAACTACTATTTTGGATATAATCTCCACCTTCCAGTGAAGGCACAAAAATGCCATCTTAAAAGCAACATGACAGGCTGGAAGTGTTAAATAAACTCAGGTAACTTAAGCTTCTGCACAAGAAGCATGGATCGCTGGTATTTCCAGTGGGGAAATGGTATTTCCCCACTTTGCCCATTAACTTCAAATCATCAAGGAAAGACAGGTCCAATTGTCCTGATCAGTTAGAGGGACTGTTATCTGCAGTTACCTGTTATCAGCAGTTTTCGTAACCTAGTTCTGTTCTATGCACACAAGTGCTTCTGTACCTATTAGAATGGATCACACAATCAGATGGATTTGGGTTTACATGACTGATCTTATTAAAAGGTATCCTAGCCAGAAATGGTAGGTCCTCTCTAAATATATGTAGTATTCTGAAACTTACTTCATTCTACTTAAAACTCCGTGCAATATTAGCCACTATCATCAGTGTGATTTTCAAGTTTATGTAAGTTTTTCAGTTTCCCGAAATGACACGGAAGACAAAGCAATTCCTCAATGTCAAATATTGTAATATTCTTCATATTTTCCATCTATTAATTTGAGAACTACAGTATAACCACAGTATGGAAGGAAGTTTGATAACTGGCAGAGAAAATAGAAATATAACAACAGAGACTCAGCATGTCTCTTCTGTGCTAAGATATGTTTGCCTAAGAGTCCGTAAAACCAGTCATAATAATCTCATTTCTTCCAGAGAAATAATTTCATGTCCCTCAATATTGCACAAGACTTCTTGCTACCTATGTTGACGGCCAAGGAAATTCCCCCTTGCCACTATACAAGACACAAGGTTACTTGTAGAAGAACTGGAAATAGAGCTCAGGTCTCTCAAACATGAGACAGATGATTTAGCCACACAGCTTTTCATAAGAATATGTCAAAATCTGTATTTAATAGTCTGGCTATGAAACACTTTCCTTTCTGGAGCCAGCAAACTGAACTGCCAATGCTTTTCTCAATTTAAACAAAGGTATATGTAATGCTGTGTTCATTTTCGTTCTCGACATTAGCTTAAGTTGCAATGATCTAAACAGATCCTAAGTTGAACCACAACTAATTAATTTCCATACAACAGAACCTGTTTTTCAATTTTTCTTTATAAAGTTCATATCTATTGATGTTTTCTAACACAAACATCCTATAACAAAGTCAACCATTCAGTTGACAGTCTGTGACAGTGACCACTAACTTCCATAATACCCAGAGAAGGATAAGAAATAGTACAACTACAAGAAAATATGAGGACTCATGCTTCTTTCGGTGCATGGAATTGTACTGCAAATAGAGCAGAGGGTTGTAAGGAAGAAAAATGATGGTCGTGAGCTGTAACAGCAGTACTGCTTTTATACTTGTAACAGTCTTCCAAAGAAATGTTGATATTAAGGTATTTATTTATTCTACCTTGTCTTGGAGCGTAATCCTCTCAAGAGGACCTAGTTTCTGTCCCAGCAGATTACACACCGACAGTGATTTTCACAAGCTTTGGTAACTAGGTTCTTTTGAAGCTCAGCAAAAGATTCTAGGTAGGTAAATGGAGTTTTTGAGGAGTTCAAAGACAAGCGAACACACCAAAGAAATTGAGCCACATCTTCAGAAAGAATGTGCAGGCTAACTACAAGTAGATTGCCATAAACAGCATAACCTTTGTTATATATGCCTGACCATACGTATGCATATCTATTATATTTTACATACATTAAAAAAAATTATGGCTAATACAAAGGACTATTAGATTTTGTAGGAAGATACTAACACAACTTATGCTTAAAGAACAATGGCATTATCGCTATCTTGTTTATATTGCTCATCTACGTTCCCTTCTTTCTCTGTTCCTGTCTAGCCAAAGATGTGATGCAGGCATACCTTGTCAAGCCCAGAGTATTATGGATTCTACAGTAACAACTAGTTTTTGTCAACTAAAGTAAAGAAGTTTCTTTAAGTACAGAAACGAAAAGAGGCAATCAACAATAACACCTAAAAGAGACTAACCTCATCTCTGTGCTTCTGACAAAAGACCAAAAACTGGGATACTGCATCGACCTTTCTGCTTCGTGGAGTAGATGCTGGAGTTTTCTTTCTATTGAGAGGGGAGCCTATCCCTCTTTTGGATTCTGCCTGTTCAGATGACTTTTGAGGAGTAGTATTCTTAGTCCCCGACTGACTGCTTTCTTGCATATCATCAGTGCCAGAAAATTTTGATGTCCTTCTCCTCCTCTTGTTAGGAATGCCAGACTCCTTCATCGATTTCAGATTTTGAGTGGTTTCTTCGTTTGAGTAAGATGACTCATCCATCTCCTCTAATGGTTCCACAGCAATGCCAACTTCCTTTGCCACTCGAGGATTAAGATGAGGTCTGTCCCTAACATAAATGAAGGTGTACTTGGCCTTCCGTTCTTCCACTGTCATACCTACTGCTTCACTTGCTTGCTTGACACCCATCTCCCACTGTGGCCGCAGCTTCCCTGAAACAGGCTTTAACATCTGCAAGATAAGACGACAGTGTGAGAAATTTGCCCATTTTTGATTTCAAAATGCCAACATTAACACAAAACAATTCCAAAAGACTAATTGTAATGTATAATTATAATTCAGACATTCAAATGGAATTATATTTGATAGTATTGATACCATGGATGAATCAATGACAAAGCAGAAGAGTACTGATTTTCATCAAGTAACAAACAGTGGTAAATCATCCTATTCTTTGCATCTGTAAGTGAAATATAAGACTACAAGCCTCTGTAAAACAAGCTGTCTTTAAAGCTTTCTAGAGTGTCTATATATATCTGTACATACCTGTAACAGTAAAATAAAAAGCTGCACATCTTGCCTGACTTGGTAGCCTCTTACCTTTATTTTCTCTGCTTTAGTGAGGGCTTGTTTTGCACTTTCCTGGCATAATTGTTCAAACTGGTCTTTTTCTTTGAAGGGCACAAGGCTCTTCTCAAATATCCAGGCTCTCTCTGGGGCATCTCCAAAAAACTGAACATGATATTGGCGAAAACTCTTTTTCTGTCCTGAAAATTAAAAACAAATGTATTTAAGATACAACTTAGGTTGTTCTCTGTACTTTCAGACTTGCAAGCTTTCGTAAGCTGCTATAGTTACTATGACAAAAGCACAGTACAACTGGTTAACCTTTTAAAAACCCACTTAACTGGCTTGAAAGTCTCTGAGCTATAATCTATGAAGTTTGACACAAAAGCCCAATAGTTTAATTTCAAATAAGAATATGCTTTGCTAATTTAACTTAAGGTTATGATCATCAGTCAGTGCTTTCCATGTATTTTAACTTACATGTAAGCCCTGGATGTTTGCAAAATGCTATATTTGAAAAAGTTTCCAAAGCTTGGATAGCCTGTGCACTCAGCCTCATCCCTGATTTGCCTAAACTTCGTCTTTTAATATTCTTGAACACAGACTTCAGCTAGTTTTAACACTTGGAATCACAACTTCATCGTAACCAAGCTTTTAAGGAATCAAAGCAAGAAATGGAAAGGATTTGGGTGGTGGAAGGGAGAGCAGGAAGGTAAAAGGACAATTCTGAAACCTAGACACGAAACATTCATTCTTCTAAGATTGTAAAGAGGAATACTGTCTCACTGTAGTAAGATACAGGCATATAACCATACCTTTCTTAAGATCTCAGCTATGCTACAGTGAAGGGGGAAGACAACACCTTCAAAATTCACCAAAGAGTTCACAGTTAACAACAAACTTCTAAAAGACAGAGGTAAGAGAATCAGACGTAAGACATCCTCTAGCATCTCCTTCATTAAAACTCGCAGATTTGTTGTCTAAGTGTTCAAATCAGGGTCTCATTTAAAAATAGAAAAGGTTTTAACTGTGATGACCTACACTTTTGTGTTTGTAAATTCAACCCTGGTAGAAAAGGATTAGTTAGCCCCCCTACAGTATCTATGGTTCTTCAAGGTGTCACCACATTAGTATGTCTAACATGTAGGCTGGGAGGAAATCAGGTAAGGATGTCTACACAGTAAGAACAAGTAACGGTCACAGTTCTCCATTACAGATGTGTCCTGGTTTCGGCTGGGATAAAGTTAATTGTCTTCCTAGTAGCTGATACAGTGCTGTGTTTTCAGTTCAGTATGAGAAGAATGTTGATAACACCCTGATGTTTTCAGTTGTTGCTCAGTCGTG
>JAVKLA010000053.1:38711200-38731116 GCA_034782735.1 Sagittarius serpentarius
TCTATTAAACTGTTCTTATCTCAACCCACGAGCTTTACTTTATTTTTTTTCCGATTCTCTCCCCCATCCCACGGGGCCGGGGGGTGTGTGGGGGGGTGTGAGTGAGCAGCTGCGTGGTGCTGAGTTGCTGGCTGGGGTTAAACCACAACAAGATGTCTTCAAACTAGGTCTAGATTTTGCTAGGTTATTCACACACTGCAGGTCTTCTACCTTAATCAGCAAATACATCTAGCTGATTGCTTCATGCACTATTACTGGGGTTTCTAGACTTAGAAAGAACTTTCTTTTCGTAATTACTCAGCCAATAGTTATTTTTAAAGGTTCTTGATCTTAACCACATCTTGAGACATCTGGAACGTTAATATGAAATCAACCTAATGAATGGTATGTGAATAAGTTTTATTAACCATTACATATATGTATTTATTAACCACTACATGCATACTTATATATATATTTAAAAAACCATGAGAGCTACAAAAACAATAGTGACTCATTTGAGATCAGGTACGAGAATCTAGAGGAATGGCACAGGGAAGGGTCTTGGGACTGTATGCATCACACATCCAATCCACTAGTCTAATACATGTTCCAGTAATGCAGTCAGGAGCAATTCTCTTGCCCAGTAATTATTTTGTCCTCATCAAGAAAATGTTGCTGAACTAGGGACTACTGAGCTCCAATGACTTAATCTGTCTATGATGAAATAAAGGATAATTTTTGTGTTTTAACCAGGACGTCCTAGCTGCAAAGAGATGGCACAGACTACATTTACAACCACCTGTAAAGATCTGCCTCTGAGCAGCCAACAGACCAGTTCCAAACAGACACTCTGTTCCTTTTACAATATAATGCTGGACAGCTGTAACTGCCTAATTAAGGAGTCTAAATAATAGTGCCTACCACTAGAATCACTGAACCTATTTGTCAGTCTTCATGTATCTTCTGTGGGCTGAATTCATATCAATGCTCCTGGACAAAATAATGGAATTTATTAAGCAGTTTATATATAAAGACATAATTTTTGGCCCACAGAATCCTGGAACCACTAATTATTGAAGGTTTAGGAGACTGTTCTGGGGACCCACCACTATTACTTGTCTTTTTCTGTATCCTAGCATCTGTGGTTGGCCACAGTCAGAGACAGGATACTGAATGAGGTGGAACTTCAGTCTGACTCAGTGTGTGCCTTCTCACATAGAAGTGTACAACCTGCAAGTTGGAAGTTACAAACTTTTCTCAAGCCTAACCAGCTGGAATGATGAAATCAAGTATTAGCATCCAGAAATTCAGATTGTTTATAAACACTGTTGATCTTAATCCTGGAAATGAGAGATACAGAGACCTAGCTGAGTATTTCTACAACTCCCAGATAAAAGAACTCTTCTGTTTGGAACAGGAGACTTTTGACAGTGCCTCAATAGTAAACGGTAGGTGGAAGATAATACAAGACTAGAAATATGTACTGATGGAAATATGCACATCAGTGTGCATTTATCAGTTATGATGGCTGCCCAGACCTAGTCAAACCTCCTGAAGGAAAAGGTAGGCGCCAAGCCAACTCCAGAGCAAATACCAGAAAGGACCATCATCGATATTACTTCAAAGAGATGGAAGTTAACATCTCAAAGCATGTGGGCCCTTCTTTCTGTTAGTACTCCACAGGTTGCATTCAGACATATGCCACTGGTTTTTGCTAGATGTATTTCTATAGTTTCTTATAAAAAGCTACTACAGAGATTCTTGATAACGAAGCATAAACCTTGCTCCTTTCAAAGAGCACAGTAATTCAGTTAGGAACAAATAAACAGCTTTATTTCTCTCAAAATCCAGCGCTCTCTCATAACAGACTTAATAATCCAAAGACTAAAATCACAAGGACTGCCTGATCAAAACTCTGGAAGACTGCTACAAGAAAAATTTGTCTAAGGAGTCTATAATAACCATTCTAGCAACTGTATGAATGCTTGAAAGGGTTCTCAAGAAGTCATTTAGTTTACTACCAACACCGAGTCTAGCTGTAATCCTAGAGATCCTCATTCAATTTGTTCTTAAAAACCTCCTATGAATGAGATCACACCACTTCTCCAGGCAATCCACTCCAGTGCTTCACTATCTTTATCCTTCCCAAGTTCTTCTTAACATGTATTCTAAATATTCATTGCTACTAAGCTGTATTCTTCCAAGAACAAGAAGAGTTTATGTCTTTTCTTCTTTGCATGTAATAAGTTATTTAAGGCCAGTTACTGGGTTCTCCTTTAGCCCCTCCTTGTCAGATTAGCAGCCCCCGTTCCTTCAGTCTGCCTGTGCAGGTAGACTCCTAGATTTCTGTTCATGCTGTCCTCAGAACCTTATCTGTTTGGTCCATGTTTCTTGAAATGAGATGGCTCAAACAGGATGAAATGAACAAAGAGCTCCCGCTGAGGCCATGTCACCACTGGAAAAGCAAAGGATCTACTTCATGCTTTTTATAAGCAGCACTATTAATTTATGTCAGTTTGACTTTGGTCTTCCTGGAGAGAAAACCACAATGGGTTATTACAACTCTCAGATTCCTTTCTGTGAAAGTGCAGCTTTCCGCTCATTTCCCAGCTTGATCACCTACCACTGTAAAAATCCAACACTTACTCCTACTGAACTGCATTTTTTGTCAAACCGCACCTCCAAAGTGTCAAGATTATTCTGATTTCCAGTCCTGCATGTTTACAGTCCCTCTACATTGGAAATCTGTAATTCCAATGCAAATTTTAGATGTATTTTCTAGTCCATTTTCCAAGTTCTCAATGCAAGCCTTGAAAACTACACAAAATCAAACCCACAAAAACTCTGCTTTCCCAGACTTGGAAATACGTAGTTCAAAGTTACTGAACTCTCTAGTGACTAGTAAATGCCCTACTCTATTTGTAACAACAGAAGCCGATACTTTTGCTTGATCTAATAAAATACATGAAAGTATTTAGAAGTGTAAATACCAGAACAAAGTTATGTGCTCCTACTTTGGTTTGATATTCCTATTAAGTTCTTGCTTGTCTCCTTAATCAGCAAGTTTTCTGGATTCCGTTTTCAGTTTTTTTAAACTTTCAGTACAGTTTGGCATAAACATAGTAAAAAATAGTTTAAAATGCTCAGCTGGAGCTAAAACTAGTGAGGGATGCAATGTGCAATGAGAAGATTTTCTGTAAATAGCAAAAGGAAGGCTAAGGAATGCTCACTGGAGCAGGAGACTGAGTGACAAAGGACACAGGCTGGGGTACTCTCTGCCTTCTCTGTCTTAGGGTTTTGTTTGTTTGTTTGTGTTTTAAAATGTAACATCTGCCCCCAAGCCTTCAGGTCCCTTAGCCTAGTGATAACAGCTGCAAGACTGAGGCACTACCCACAGCATATTAAGAAAAAATCAGGGAGCACTTAATCAAATTGGACATCTATAAGATTATGAGACCAGATGGGATACCTCAGAAGGAGCTGAAAGTGTTGGCCAATATGACTGCAAGGGTGATCTCTGTAGTTTTTGAAAGTTCACAACCATCAGGGGAGATACCAAACGACTGGAAAAAAGGCAAGCATCACACTTGTCTTCAAGAAAAACAAGAATAGTCTGGGGAACTACAAGCTAGGCTGACTAGCTTACTCTCAATGCTTACAAGATTATGGGGCAAATTCTCCTAAAAGACATGTCCAAGCACATGAAAGACAAGAAGGTGACTGGGAATAGACAACACAGATTCATCAAGGGCAAATTGCGCCTAATCAATCTGATTCACACAGTACTAATAGAAAAGGCAATGGACACAGGCTGAAAAAAAGGAAGTTTCAGCTAGATAAAGGGAAGAGTCTTCTTGCCATAATGGCTGCCAGTCACTGGAACAAGTTGCCCTGAAAGGCTGTAAAGTCTCCATCCTTGAAGACATTAAATATTTGACTGGACAAGGCCCTGAGCAACCTGCTCTAACTCAGAAACGATAGGACTTGCAGAGGTCCTTTCCTTTACCATTCTACAACCAGCACAGGTAAGTCTCAAAAGTTTCAGTTATCAGAACAGAGAACAAAGCTGCAGAAGAGATTCAGAAATTGTAGAGCTTCCTAGTCCCTGCATTTAGAATCAACTAATGTCATCTGTAGATAACAGTATTGATTCTACGAATCACAGAAAATTTAGCTACCTGAATTACAGGTTGCTTTTAGTAAAGCATAATCATCAGGAGTATTTAATTCCCATTAGCTGTCAATGACACTTTTAGCCCTTATCACCTCTCCAAGCATCTCCATAAAAACAATGGAAAGTACCATCAGATAATCTTTTTAATAGGACTCCACACGGTTTCATAGATCACAATTTTGATATCTTTCAGAGAATATTCAGAGTTAAAAAGACACAATGGAAAAAAGCTCTGTCTGTTATATGCTCAAGAATAGTGTTTACATGATACAACTGAATAGAGGAAATGAACAGAATTTTCCCAAAATAATGGCTATGTATACTTCAAGAAATCTGGATGTTTGTAGTATCACTGACATACCTTTTAGTTTAGTGTAGGAATGGAGAACAGGATCAGCAGAAACCATACATGGCCACCATGGAAAACCAGACACTTTTGACCACACTAGATCTCCTATATTATACTTCAACAGATGGACTTTGTCTTCTTTGATGGTACTTTGAGTTGGATCTCTCTTAGCAGGAGCCTTAAAAGATAAAAAAAAAACACCAAACTCTCACCGTATTTCTTCAGATACGCATTAGAATTACTAAATAGCACACAAAAATAAACAACAAACTACAGTTTGTATTCTGTTTAAACATTCTCATTATACATATAAAAACAGAGTGATAATAGAAGGAGGGAAATAAGAAATAGTTCAGAATAAAGAGCTATCATGTTTGCTGATGTACACTAATTATATTTCACATGTAATAAAAACTTCAGGTCCTAATGTTTGTTCTCTCCCAGCAAAAAAATTCCAAGTTCCATTTATGTTTTCACTTTTATTTAGAAATATTGGCAAGTAAGCTGTGGTTTGCCTTTATCTTTTTGAGTAACTGCTGGGAGACCATCAGGAAGGCTTACTTTAATTTCAAACACATTAACTCAGCACTGGATGTAGATGTGGAAGAGCTAACCTCCCTCTGCATTGAATTTTATTAATCAAGTTAAGCGTTATACACACAAATGTGTTCTTAAGATTTATAAAAATAAAAAAATCCCAAACCAGAATAGACTGAAATACTGTCTTTATGTCTGAACAGAAACGACATAAATAACCAGTTAAAAAAACGCCCAACACTCTGCATCTTTCAGCTTACTTTCTACATACTGAGAATATGTGACATGAACCCTTCCCCACACCCTTCTGTAAGGTTTTTTTTCCTGTTCCACTTCTAGCAGCAAAAGTTTGTGAGAGCTCAGCTGGTGCTCTAAAGCTATTTTAGCTATTGGAAAACAATTACAGAACTATTTCCACGTCAAAGGACAGATTTAACTAAAGGGGAGTTCTGTGTTCCCCTGTGATAGACAAACGTTTTTACTGCATCATAACAAAGTTCAGCAACACAGACATTTAATTCACTGCCTAAACCCATTTCATGAAGTTAGTTACATTTTGTCTTTCTGGCTTCATCTGTTCTATTTGATATAAATAATGAACACCTTTATCTAGGTAAGCACTAACTCTGGATGTAAGAAAGTGCTGAATGTGTCTCATTACAGATATCTGAAAAAGGAAATTTAAATTGCTTTTTTGTTTTGCTAGTACTAAATTTATGTGCAATGTTACATCATTCATCTTGCGTAGTACCAGCTCTACATACAGAAGGCAGACCGGAGCTTCAGGCTTTCAGTGGATTTAGTGTTAGAGCTGGAGAAAAATTCCATTTTAATTAATTAGAAGTGGCAGGAGAAAAGAAAGAACAGTTAAGAAACCGGAAATCTAGAATGTGGAAACAAGTATTTGGAGCGTTATGTTGAATCAGAGTAGATCAGGTTACCCTGTACTGATTTTTAAATCCAGAGAATACTACTGTAACTATTACACATTATTTTCCAAACACAAACAACAAAAATCTTTGACGTGCTGCAACACCACTGAGATTTTTTTGCAACTCAAACATAGAGGTACATCCAATAAAAAAACCCTAAAGCTTAATGTACTCAGGAACTCCTCTCCTCAAAGCTTTTAAAGCTATGCCTGGTAAACACACATGATGCTATGTCATCTGATAGTTAGGGACAGTTACTCATCCAGTGATTCAGCTTTTCTGATTAATTCAGACTTGGTTCATGTGCCTCCAAGCTAGAGCCATGTTCCCATGTCTCAAGGTTTTTGGCTCTCTAAGGATTTTATAAGACTGTCAGAAAACCCCTCCTGCTGAGCTTGCCTCAAGTCCAGCACTTTTAATAGACCTAAAAGATTCCAAGCAGATGTGAAAAACCAAGTGCTCCTTCTAGCAGTTAAACGTGACATGAAAAGTTATGCTTAAAAGCTAAAAATTAAGAAATACATATGCTGAGAACAGATATGGAAGAACATTAATCCTAACACACACAAACCAACTTCAGCATTTAAACTAAATAGGTGGGATGAAAGTATTTTTCAATGAGTTAACTTTTCAGAAATATGAAAGTTACTCAGGATTCTGAATCTCATTTTTAATTTACGAGTCCCTGTATTTTTCAGAAAGTGCAACTGAGTTGCAAAGATTTACAACTACAGTCTGAGAAGGAGCTGGCTGGAATAATGAAAAGGCTCTAACAGTGCTTCTTATTGCAGCATAATCTAAAAGGGGTAGCAGCACAGAGGTGAATATCGCATTTCAATATATCTATGAACACGAATTTTAAAAATGCCCAGAATTCTTTTACTATACTGGATCATGATAAAAAACTTGAAAATGACAGGCTCTGATAAAACCTGCAAGGTTTATCTATACAATGTTTGCTGTATTTATGTTTTCTTTTATTGATAAAATGCACAGACTTTAAAAGAATGGCAAAATACAGCACAGAATTCTATATACATAATTTTTTAAGAGCTCTTATATGAGGCTATTTAAAAACCTATAGAAAATATCACCATGAACTCGCTCACTTCCATCTTACGCTCCCACATTATTCTGGTTTACTTTTATTTTTCTCAGTCTGGGAATTACTCTGATCTATTTAATAGGTATATCAACAGTAAACAGTGAGGTGAAATTCCTGGCATGTACTTCTGAGACAAACAGCTGTAGGCCATCAACAGTCTCTTCAATACTTCTCAAAAACATTTTTGCAAACTGCCAGCATAGCATTAAATGCTTAAGTATTTAAATTGTTTAAAAACATCAGAAAATGCTAAATACTGCAAGGCAGTCATATGCATAGATTTTACTCCAGTATCCAGGTCGTTTTTTTTTTTTAAATTATTGATGCGCTGGGATGAGCATTTCTAAACAAATTTGCCACCCAGTCCCCTGATGGCATCTATGTTCTCATACGATGAGAATTTCTGTATGAGATACTTGTACTCTGCAATTTTTAAGAATAGGAAATCACCATTCAAGTTACAAAGTGGTACAGAAAAAAGTAATTTGGCTTGCAGGTTTTTTCCTCCAGAAGAAAACAGGAATTGTTGTTTAGGCAGATTTTGATTCCTAACAATATGTAGTCAGACAGCAGGGCATCTGACTGTGCACCCATGGAAGATGGAGAGGCAGGTCTGGAAGCGCACTTTTGGTGGTCTGGGTGGATGCACCAGAAGACAGGGAATACCTCCTCCTGCAATAGCTGATCAGTTCTTTCTGTGATGATAACTTAAGCAAGCAAATTAAGATGGGAGACTTCTGCTTTAGAGCACAACTGTAAAGCAAGGGAAGGTCACACAAAATCTAACTATTTTAACATACCTTCCCCTCATTTTTTGACTCTGTGTCTTTTTGATGACTTTTTATTTCATGAAATTGTTCTCATTTCTAATTAGATCTCCTACCTATAAATGTCAACAAAGTAAAGCCTGTCAGGCTTTCTGCATTGCAGAGCAGCATAGAACAGTCTTTGCTTGACATGACTGCTAAATAAGTCTGGACTGCTCTGCATATGCCCCATCCTGTTACTTTTTGCCGCAGTTTTGACAGAAGTAAACACATACACATTTAGTCACAGAATTTCCCCTCCCTCTCCTTCCTTAATTATAGGCGAGCTCTATAGCCTCCAAGATAACTACCACCTCAATCATCTTAGACCCAAACTTCAAACCAGTTATGCTAAACAGAAGGAAAGAGCTTGTAATCATGTTTCTTTTCTACTTTGGGAAGGAATTCCAGGGTTTTTTTTCCCCTTTCAAACACTGGACTGCAGAGAAGTTACATAAATCGGCAATCAAAGCCTGGGTGAGCAGGCGATGACTCCCACACAGAGCAGTCCTAACCCTGAATACATAGGCCGTTTGACAGGCTCTGCACCACTCTATGGCAGACATCAAAATCCCTCACTTTCTGGATTAGTATCCTAATGCAAGACTTGCTCTGAAAGGCAGCTAGATGGATTTTAAGTTTATTTTGTCCAGGGGAGCATGAAGTGTGGAATGGAGTAATTCCCTTATTGCAAGTGAGTTTTTTGGTGAGAAATTATGCCTTGAAGAGTACCAGCATCCTTAAAAACTCATCTGGGCCAGCAGCTGCAATAGGCTGAGAAGTACCAAAAAAGAAAAGAATATTTAACGTGCCTTTCCTCTTCCCTTAACATTTCACAGATTTGTCATTTCTCTCAGTGCTTTCATAAGCGATGAGTGACAGGCAGATTGACAGGAATTTATGACACTGCTGTCAGCATTGTACCAGCCCAAAAAACTGGCTTGGCCATAGAAAACATTGGTATTTAATTAACTTTGCCTACGCCTGATCAAAAGAATCCAATCAGTTTCCATTTAGTTCTAGTCTGACTAATGAGTATGATGAGACAAGAACACACCATGAGTGATGGATAATTTCAAAGCTTAAAACTATCAAAATGACCAAAGGAAAATGCATTTAAGGGCAGCATCTTTACTGTACTGAGCGCTTTAGGTTTGTTTGTAGACTCTATTATGAAAACACCATGATAAGTGTTTAGTAAACAACAGACAAAGGTAATTTTTTTTAAAAAACACCTAGAAGGCTTACTAAGTGGTGTCAGACTAAGATAACTTCATCCCTTTTAAAGTCATCAGTGGTAGACTAGAGATACTAATATTATCCTTATCTATTTTGTGTATATACGCACATGTGCAAGGAATTATAGCCCCTCAAAATTACTGCAAATTACCTTAAGCATGAAAAAGCTACTATTTCACTATACAAACTTGGAAAGCTCTAGAAATCATTAAAAAACCCTTTCATCTAACTGTAAATTGTCAAAAGACAAAGAACCATGTTGAGAATTGGTGAAGAATACATCACCAGAATTTAGCACTGGACAACAGAAAAAGAGAACAACTAAGACAAGTGAAGACAGTAAATGCTCTCCTCTGTGCAACCTAATGGATAAGTACATATTGAACTTGCAGATATCTGGTATCTCCCCTTCTGTGTTCAATTCAGTTCCATCCTCTATCAAAGAACTTCCACTGGACAGCACTATAATAGAAGGCCATGCTACAAAGATAGACTGCTGGAGGTCCGCTTGCACTCCAGAATAAAAAACAATCTACAAAGAAAATAAAACAAAATAATCAAGGTCCCTAAACATAATATATGCAATTAAAATGTACTTTGAGTCAAAGTTCGAACACACAAACTTAGTCAAATATGTTTCTTTACTATGGAAAAGGTAACATTGCTTGCTGACCAAAACCACATATTTTTCTGGTCCTGCTCTCTATTTGTGCTGTGCTTCATCCACTAAAACTCCTACTTTCTACCATGGACTTGTGTAATAAAAATAAAAGTAAAAATATTTTGTCTTCTCTTGCCTCTCTATCAGGAAAGATAGTGAACCAATGAAGCAGTTGTAGAACAAACTTAATTCCTTTCACAAGTTCAAATAGATTTGTCTGGAGAAACAGGGAACAACAGAACAAAAAAGATTATTTTTGCAATGTTCTGTCACTTGACTTCACCAATGATTAAAGACACTATAAACAAGCAAACAAACAAACTACATAATAGGACAACGATTACAAATGTTTCTTCCTTGAAAAACCACCATCACAATTGTGTTCTTAGGAAGACTCTTACTTCCTGAAAAATTCAGGAATTTCATTTGATAAAAGACAAATCACCATGCAGTCTTCAGGCAAAGGAATGGAGGGATGCTTTCCCAATGAGTGATGTCCTGTCATTCAGGACAGAAAAACGGCTTCTTCTCACTTTGTGATTGAGGACAAAAATCTCAAAGTCAAGTCACTTCAAAACCAAAAACTACAACTAAAGCTGATTAAAATCTATGCAAAACCCTCAATATACACTATTGCTTCAAATGAAAAGGGTGGCAACTTGAGTCTGTGAAGAAATCGCCAGTGTTCATTCTAAGTGATTCAGTCTATACAAATACAGTATCCTCACAAACATAACCGCCTTAGTGCTGTGCGTGTTTTTTTTTTAAATTAAGATTATAATTCACATGTTATAGTAAATCTGTTTATCCCAGAAGGACAAGTCCTTAGAGGCCCTATGTTTATCCAAATAGCTCCCACCTTCTAGGATGCAGGGGAGTATATTTAGACAGTAAACCACAAGTAACAATGTATTAAGAATAAAGATACGTTTTTTCAGTTTGTCTTGTTATATTCTGTTTATTGTCTAATGGAAGAATGCTGCCTAATTACATATTCAGCAAACCACTGCCTACAGAGAGAATGTTTCAGGCAGGAGACTAAAAAATAAACCAGACCCTTGCAAGAAGATTAAGAGAAAACACTGAATTATTACTACAAAATGGGGAAGGATGAGGACATGAAGAAAGAAGCAATGAGTTGGCAAAGCTTTCTGTTGCATCTTCAGTAAAACCAAAAGGGACACTTCAGTAGAGCATCCAAAGACTGCAGCCCTCAAAAGGCCATTGCAACAACCTCTGCACAATTAAATCTGCAACACCCTCGTAAAACATACATTATATGGTGCAGTAAGGTAAAGACTGAGGAAGAGGACATGAAAAGTCCAGATCACAACAAAAAACAAACAAAAAAATGAACAAACTATACTGAGGGTTAGTTTGTTAGCTTTTCTGAATTCTAAGTCAGAGATTTAACTAAAACCTTCCAAATTCAATTTTGAGAGCAATTACATTAGATGTATTTGTTCAAGTTATCTTTTCTTTTCTTCTGTTATTAACCACATACTACTTTTCTTCTGTTACTAAAAGGGGGTCAAATCTGGCAGTGTGAAGAATTACATTTGCAGAAGACACTAAGTTCGCATCTTCCTGCCACAACCAGGATTTATTTATTTTTTTTCCACTATGTTTAGATGGTAAAGCTGTAAAACAAGAGGACAAAAAAGGCTGAAGAAAATCACTGCTCTGCTTGCAGTTCCCCTGAAAAATTTCCTGTGTTGGCTCAGGCTTTTTGAAACTAAATATAAATTTAATGACAATAGGTTTGTTTCCTCCATTTCTTTCCACAAACTCATCTAAAGCAGTTCGTGGACAGCATGTTGAGTATCACCATGCAGGACCCTTCCCTCCAAGAGGGAATGTAAGCAGAAGAAAATAAAAACCCATTTAAGTTTAGACAGGGATTCATAATGTAAATGATGGATTTTAAAACATGATAGAAGCTCAAATTTGTATTTCAAATCAACCACTAAACTCCTGGTTACATTTTGATTCTTTTTTTCTGGCTTTGGTTCCCTCATTAGCAAGTCTCTAGCAGATGAGAAATTTTTTTAAGATGCTTTTACATTTAAAAACAAATCTGTCTATCCAAATCAGCAATCTTGCTTTACACAAACACTATATGAGCAAGTATTTTAGAAATAAGCTTAACATGGTATTTTAGTAACTAAGATACAACCATTTTTTTCAGAGTAAAGAATTGAAGAGAAACAGATTCAATCATTCACAGATAGATCCAGCAAGATGCAAGTTCTGGAACACTTCCCAACCCTCGATCTTTCTTAAAAATGTGGAGAGCAGTTTCTTTCAGCTGCTTTAGTGAATTTCTGCATTTACATTTAGATGACCTCTTAAATTGTAAGTTACTGTCCTATTATCGAAAGGTTCCATGTTTCAGAAATAGGTATTTAAATTAGATAAGGCTTGATCAGAATGAATGAAACCTTTTATACTGAGTATTAGAGAAAGATTTCTGCTTACATCCAACTTCTCTAACCTTTACCCACCTTCAAAAGTTTAAACTTTTGATGCAGTACCTTGGTATATAAGACAGCGTGGATATGAGATGTTACAGAAGTCTGGAAAAGCATAACTGTAGAGCCATGAGGAAGTTTGGCATGGGAAACAGTTATTTCTGAATAATTTACATTTGAATTTCGCATAGGATAACAGAATGAAAGCTAAATCATCTCAGTGTACCTACAGATTTTCAGAATGACATATCCATATGTATTTTGTTATCTGCATATACAATGGCTTCACATACTTTCAAGATCAGAATCTCTATCAAGGCCCTACCCGTAAGCACTCTCCTACGCCCTTACAGAGCTCGGCAGGAAAAAGTTTTCCCAAAAGGTTTTCTTAACAGATATCCTCCTCTTGGTAGCTCACAAATGTCCAAGGTAGCATGGGTAGATGTTCTGAATCCTAATATTCTTCGTAGAAAACAGAAAAACCCAAGCCCAGATAATACTGCCAACAGGCAAACAGATTTATAGAACATTGTTTTCTGGTGAAGACAGATACTTATCTCTACATTTTTTTTGCAACAAGAACACTACTGAAAGAAGCTGTCTAGGCCTAAATAGAACAAATGCTGATTTGGCGTAAATGGGCTCTTTTAGTTAACTAATAATTCGACACAGTCCAAGTACTACTTTGCCTTTGAGATTAGACCTTTAAAATGAATCCCCATAACTAAAATCAGGCACAAGAGGTTTCCATCCAGATTGTATTGTTACATATAGCTAGTAGGTCCTCCTCTTCTAGAGATGAAATGCAAGAAACAGTATCAGTGATTATTAATCAGCCTAGGGGCAAGTTGGGGGGAAAAAACCCAACAAAACACCCAACCAGACAGACATTACCTTGATGTGGCAATGCTGAAGCATATTCCTGAAACATTCCTTATTTTCAGCAATAAAGATGTACAGAAAACCTGGGAAACCCCAACCCGAAATGCCCCAACCCCATATGAATAAGGCAGTTGTTGCAATAAAACATCATGAAGCACAGGGTCAAAGTGCTATCAATTCCACAAGAACTAAAATCCCAAATTATTTTACTTCATCACAAGCATCCTCAACATACGATCAAATTGACATTTATTTACCAAAACAAACAAAATAACAACAAAGAAACAAAACCAAGCTTTTCTAGCATTAGTTGCTGCTGTGAGGCCACAGATTCACTTCCCTTCTTCATACAAGTGCAGCAGGGCTTGTTTAACAATGCTCTGTGCAAGATTCACTTTTTCCTCTTGCACCAGGCTTCCAAAGTAAAAGCATTTTTATGAACTGTCTTTCTGAGGAGGGAATTAATTCCTTACTATTGATGACTTACACTTTTAGCTACTGCCCATTTTATGATGCACAAGAGAACAACTCCTGTAGCTACTTTGGGTATTCGCAAAAAGCAGAAATACAAATGTTAGCCCGGATGGACCTATTTATTCCTAACAGGAGGATAATGAAACATGGTAATAGACAAATGCAAGATTAGTGTCTGTGAACAAAGACCTCTTTTGGAGGTCCTGAAGTTCATGTGCTCTACATGAAATCCACTCCAGAACAAGAAATCTTGTAAAGAAGGCTGATATCACTGTTCCAAGACAGATCAAAATATTTTGCTTTTGCTACTTTGCCTAAGGGTTACTACAAAGCATCTTTCTTTCTTGACAACAGGGGGCTTTAAGGGCCAGAAATGACATCTGGTACAGATCACTAAAGTTTCCCAAAAATCTGCCTGTAAATCCATCCAAGTAACATAACGCTGAACTGCAGATCTAACTCTCAGCTACACACAAAACTTAGACATGCATTATTTTGGTTAAGCAGAACACTGAGCAGAACAACAGAAAGGCTTCACTGTATCTTGGACAGAAAAGCAGTGAAAGCAAGCAAATTCCTTGCCACACCAACTGGTAATGATCAATACAATGTGAAGAGGAGATCCTGAGATGACAGTATTCATTTAAATCATGACACTAGCAGTGCAATGACTGAGAATAAGTCTGGTCACCATAAAAAACCAATTAAACCAAAAAAAATGTCGTTAACCTCTCAACTTTGTTATGGCACACAATCTGCTGTCGAGACATAAAGGGAAGCTAGTCCTTGCAGAAGATGGCCTGCTCACTTTATTTGATTTATCATGTCCACCATAATGCCCAAAAGACCAAAATAAAATTAAAAAAGTCCTGGAACACACAAACCAAAGATGAGTATGATACAATGCAACAGTTGCTGACATTCTTTGAATCTGAGTTACATTACATCTAGTCAACTTTTCTACAGAAAACTGGCTCAATGTTCAGAAGCAGTCAAGAATCAATCAAATACTAAGTATTTATAATGAAAAATAATGACATTGAGAAAAATATAGAAAAATCATTAACATGCCACTGTATGTATCCACAAGACATCTGTATCTTGAACATCCCGTACTGTTCTGGTCCCTCATTCTCAAAAAAAGAGACAGCAGAACCTAAAGGGCATCACAGTTCAGAAAAATAATGGTAACAAGAAGTAACATTCTGGAACAGCTCCTATATGTAGAACAACACACTAGGACTCTTCAAGCCGAAATAAAAAATTGAGCAGGTTTGTGAGAAATCTATAAAATTATCAGTAACAGAGAAGTTTGTCCATGATCCCTAGTTCTAGTATTATAAGAAACTCAAGTGAAACAAGTAGGTGGCAAATTGAAAAGGAAAGAGCTGTTCTACTGTTCTGTTACTTAATGTCAGGGATCCAAAAAGTTCACACTGGCTCAAAAAGAAATTGAGGTCTTCATTAATTTAGCCATTCGCAGCTATTAAATATGAAGTCACCAGCTCTAGACACCTCTGAGTCACAAACTGCTGGAGGCTGAATGTATTCAAAGAGAGCATCATTCCATGATTTGCCATGTCTATACTCTCCATTATGCATCCTCTGCTGAACCTCACCCCTGAGCTGAGGTGTTGAATTAAACGGCTCCTTGATCCAACTTGGTAGAGCTATTCTTATATAGCATTTTTGTCATCACTTCAAGATATTATTTCATATTTGATTTGGATTCTTCCACCTATGTGTTTACGGAGAGAAAAAAACCCATGTATTTACATATTACATATCAAGACGACAGTTCTACGCAGAAAGTGTATTTAATTCAGCCACTTTTACATATAAGAACAGGAAGTCTATTATGGAGAGCCTTGAACAAATACTTAAGCTTTCTGTAATTAATTTTGTAGCCACTCTGAGAATAGTCATAGCTTCTAATCTCCCCCAAACCAGCATACTCTTGCCGCTGTATGCTTTTGAAGTTCCAAAGTAACAATTACGGCTGCACACTGTGAGCAGCTTAGCACAAACAAGTTTTCAAGGCGTAGCTAAACTTAATCCTTTACTAACGGCTAATGAAAAACAGTAGCTCAGGAACCCTTCCAAAAAGGGTAAGGAGTTATTTCTCTTGTTCCTGAAGGGATGACCCAGAAGAGATTTGTAGGGTTACTCCTACTCTTTTGGGATCCTGATGACATCAACCAGACAGCCTGTGTTATCACTCGCCTGAAGACAGGATCTGATACCTCAAGAACAGCCTATTAAAAAAGAAAAGGTAATTGAGTTCATTTTACCGTACAACTACAGATCTTGACTCCCATGGTAGTTTAGCTGCACATTTTATGACAAGTTCAGTAATCATACTTGACCAGGAATTCCTAATAACCGATGATGAAAAACAACCAAGCAAGATCTTCTGAAAAATATACATTTATTTTACTTTATTTTTTCTTTTTACTTTTTTTGAAATTAAAACAGGTCACCTCAGGATCTGGCTGTAACAGCTATAACAGGATAATCAAACATTCGATGAGCACAGCTCTCCAGTCTTACAGAGGGAACTCACTGGTTTCTGCTGATCTCTACTGACTAGATGCAAGCATCAGAGCAACATTACCACCTTCAGTAGTCCCCATCTTCCTGTATTTAGTTAACACAGAAGCATAAAAAGCAGCAGATAATCCTCAGACTGCTTCTGTTCTACCCTTACTGGGTTTCTAAATCTTTGCCATTCACTGGGAAAGGCACTAGAACATTATGTAGGTATCGGATATATGGACTTGGCCGAACAGTTTTTCTATACCGAGCAGAAAGAGTAACTAACTGGCAAGTTCCTGGTATAATACTAGAAGAGGGCTACAAGAAAACTGGATAGGAAGCTACGTGGAAGGTACAGTTTTTGGATCATGTACATCTTACACAGCTGGAATTCCTAAACTAGCAAGTATAACTGTGTGTGGACTTCCAGGTTCGTTCTGGACACAGCACTGCTGCTTTTCTGAGCTACTGCACCCGTGCTAGGAAGTCATGCCAGGAAGCCATGCCAAAAGAGCAAATTGCCACTTTTAGGCCCAAACCAGCTTATGCAGAACAAGCTCAAATGTGCCAGTATTGCATACTGAGCTGTTCTTAGGGTTAGAGAGCACAGACCTACTTTGGGACCACCCACGTGAGAGCTGCAGATATATGTACTCTATTTCCTGTACAGAAACTCTGGATTGCTCTAGGGATCAGACTTGGATTACTTCTTATTAGTATATGAAGTAAACCTCTACCATTCTCCTCCAAACAGGATTGTTTCACTTCTAACAAAAGCACTGAGTGAGAAAAATCCAGGGAAGTCCACATTCCTAACTGGTAGCATTGCAAGAACGGACAAAAGCAATGACTCAAAAAGCAGCCACCACAAAATCTGGTACTGAAGCATACTGCCAGTCTCATGAGCAGCACCATCAAGTGGGCAGCTATTGGAGTCCATGGGTCTGGTGTCGATTCAAACACCTAACATGTGATACCTACCACTAATAACAGAACATTAGAGGTGGTATCAGACCACTATCAGTGTGGTGCCTTGGCATAAAGGTTGCTAAACCATGCCTTATGAGAAGAGGCCTGGATTTTAAAGTAAACTCCTCAGGTGGAGAGAGTTGGGGAAGGCAGGGGGGAAGACGGGTGAAAGGCAGGAGTGGAAGGAGGAAAAAGCCATGGCTTGTCCCACTTCCTCTCCTTTATCTTGGGAAAGTAAAAGCAGTACAGCTGTTTCTCTGAGATCTGGAAAAGGTGGTGGTTGCCAACAGAAATCTAACTCACGTCAGAGCTAGGCAGATCATGTTCACTCCCAACTGAAAACCAACTTGCAGATAAAGTTTTAAACAGCCTCCCTTTATGTTAATAGAAAATGCCCAAACAACAAGAAAACCCAACAACAGAGCACTGGAATATTTGTTAAACGATATGCCTCTCACCTCATCAAGATAGTAATCTGCTATGTCCATCAAACTGAGATATAATTACCTTACACAAAAGGCAGTATTTGAAGCATGGCAATTTTTGCTAAATCAAAAGAGTAAGAGCTTGGACAACAAGAAATCAATAGAGAAACCAGCCCAGAAATAAAAGCAGACAAACAGGTTCTACATTAACTTGTAACCTACAATAAACAGATATCTAAGTGCAAAATTAATCAGCTTTTACTCCAAGGATATTTCCGTAACTTCCACTTCGCAGCCACAATCAGCTACATAAAACCACAGTATGATGCACTAACATTAAGGTTTTGGATGTTGGTGATGAAAGAACAGCTCAAGCAGGGGCATGAAACCAAAGAACACTGATATTAAGATAATTACAATTATGATCACAGAGAATACGTGTATATTGCTAGTTTACATGTGAACAAACATTTGAAAAATCTTCAGCATGTTCCCTAGTACGTTTTTCTTCCTTTATTTTAAACCTGCACTGTTGCAAACCCTCCCTGTGAGAGAAAGAAAAGCTCCAGACTTTTTACAATCAAGGAGTTATATCATAAACCAACATCTTGTGACCTTCAAATGCTTTTCATTTTGCGCTTTGTGCTTTAAAATGCACTATGCGAGAAAAAAGCCAGAAGCATGACCCACTGCTTCAAGCGCTCTGAAAAGAACAGGGCTATAATATTGCAAAGTCCAGGATCAAGCAGGTGGTTGTCCTGATTTGGTAGTTCGGTAGCTTACTGGTTTGGCACAGGAGCAAATAACCCTATCACTCTCGAGCCATCAAGTCTCAAGCACTCTGGGAAACAGTGTGCACACGTTTTTTTCCTGACCATTTCTGGACAAAAGACAACTCAGAGAAGCCAGACTAACCTTTCTTTTAATCTTAAATGAACCGATCACCAGGAAAAATTAAAGGCCACCCTTAACTCACAACCGATGTCTGATGTGACAGACCTCAGAACAAACTGTGTAGATGGGCATATTAAATATGTCCTCCTCTTTCTAAAACAACAACAAAAAAAAGCCACACAAATAGGCTACAGTTGTTGAAGCTAATAAACATACTACCTTTTAGTCTAATTATCCTCATTAACAATGAGCAGGACAAAGAATTACTCCAACTATTGACTGTGCCCACACTTTTTAGCTCTGGGTAGTGATTTGGAAAAGTCTGAACCAATTAGTGATAAAACATTCCCTTAAAATTAAAGAAAACAAGCTCTTGAATAAAATTCCTGAAAACATCAGTATTGATCGTTCTATGATGAGTAATATATTCAAATCATAAATAAATGATAAATATTTCTGATACTTAGAAGAATGTTTACACAGTTCTGTAAACTCATTCATTAAGTAGTTTTAACAAAAATAAGGGTAAATAAAATCAGTATTACAGCAGCTATGTGTGTGCTTCTTTTGCATATGTGACCTTTGGAGAAAGTAAGAATCAACATTAACTAGTAAACTTACACTTGACAGAAAACTATAACATACATTTCGCATTTAAGGTGTGTAAAAACCGGACCTGTCCACTAGCCAACGCATTCACTGATGTTTACCATTGTTATACAAGGCTATTCTGAATTACTCATTGAGAAACTTCACATACATAGAAGTAGACCTGCCATGTAGGGCTCTTCTGAGATAAAATTCTTCTGAGAAAAAAAACATTCCTTTAAACGGAGTCTAGCAACAAAAACTAAATAAAGGGGAAAAAGGGATCCCAGCAGCATTCTTATTTACAACTTGATAAAGCAAATTAAAAAAGTGAAATTTCCATTTCTGCCCATGTTTAAAAGAAGCAAAAAAATAGATTAGCTTGACTACAAAAGTTAATGACATTTAATAAATGTATCTAGACCTTTTCATAGAATCACAGAATGGTTTGGTGTCCTGGTTTCGGCTGGGATAGAGTTAATTGTCTTCCTAGTAGCTGGTACAGCGCTGTGTTTTCAGCTTAGTATGAGAAGAATGTTGATAACACCCTGATGTTTTCGGCTGCTGCTCAGTTGTGTTTAGACCAACTCAAGGACTTTTCAGCTTCTCATGCTCAGCCAGCAAGAAGGCACAGGAAAGGTGGGAGGGGAGACAGCCAGAATAGCAGAATCAAACTGGCCAAAGGGGTATTCCATACCCTGGGACATCATGCCCGGTGAGGTGGGGGGGGAGGAGGAACATGACTGGGGCATCGTTCTGCAAGTGGCGAGCAATTGCACTGTGCATCACTTGTTCTGTGTATTCCAATCCTATTATTATTATTATTGTCACTTTCTTGTTGATATTAGTGTCATTGTTAGTTTCTTCCTTTCTGTTCTATTAAACTGTTCTTA
>JAVKLA010000053.1:38731216-38759939 GCA_034782735.1 Sagittarius serpentarius
GGGTCCCGCTCCCGGCCCCTCCCGGCGGGCGCGGGGTGACGGGGCAGGGCTGCGGGCGGCCGTGGCGGGGTACGGGCGGCTGCCGGAGCTGGGCTCGGCCAGGGCCCGGGCCCAGGGGCTGCTGAGCTGCCGGAGCCCGGCCGTCGGCCCCTCGCCCCGCGACGGGGCGAGCCTGGCCGCCCCCGGGAATACGAGCTGCAGGACAAGAAGGCGCCGGGCTGCCATTCCCAAAGAAAGAGGGTTGTGAGGAGGCACCCAGGCCGTAAGAGATGTCGGGAGGATGGGCGCTGAGGTGAGGGGACAGGCAAAGAGCTAGCGGGGACAGAGGGGCCTGCAGGGATGCTTGGAGAGCCGGCGGCCCGGGGCACCTGCTGCCCAGGGTGAGCCCTGGCAGTGGAGCTGACTCGGTTTGCTGAGCTGCTGTGATGGCCTCTTCCATCACACAGCCAGCAGCGTGGTCCCGCAGCCGGGAAAGGGGAAGAGAAGGAAGGCGAGAGAGCGGGAGTAGCGCTCGGAGGAGTGGGTTGGTCATGCCGGAGGGGTAAAGCTCCCCCTCCAGCCGCGTCACCTCAGCGAGGGCAATCCTGGCTAGGAAGTCTTCACCGGACAAGGGACATCTCATTTTCCTGTTACTGTCCTGCTGCTGAAGTGAAGGCACCGACACCTTCCTTGTCTTTGTGCCTCTTAGGAACTGATGTCTCTACAGTCCTTTCCTCCATCGGAATGGGGGTGGGATGGGAGTCCACGTTTCTGGACAGTGAGGGTGCAGCTGCATTAGCACCTCAGTTTGGATCAGGAGAACATGAAAAATTTAGGTGAAAGGACCTGCAAGATGTGCAGCAAACGTGCTCTGAGGACTATGAGAATCCAGCCTTGCTTTGGGCTAGGGTTAGTCTGGAGTAAGCCCCCGGAGAGTTACAGCACGGCCACTAAGGCCTCAGCATCAGCTGTTTTCCTCTACAGATCTGCTCCTGCTGCCTCACCCTGTTTGCTAAAGCAGACCTGACCCTGCAGATCCAGGGTCTGCCCAGCTTTATCACCCCCTCTGCCAGGGCAGGTTTCATACAGCACTCTAAATGCTGGCTGAGGTGATCCCAAGTGCCGGGGATACCAAGGAATTTCATCTGAGGTTTGTATGGTCAACAGGAGGAGAGACTCCTGAGTAAGAAAGCTGGAGGTACTGCTGGTCCTCAGGCCCGCGGGCAGCAGCAAAGGTAGTTCCAGAGCTGTAAAAAAGATCGTCTCTGAGACAAGACCTGTTTGCATTGCACTAGCTGTTGTGACTGGGGCCTGTTTTAGAGACAGTGAGTAGAACCAGGAACCACTAGAATAGGTCCGGCTTTGCGTCAGGTAGGTGATAAGAGACATTTTTGAGGAAGGCGGGTGGCGACGATGCTGCCGTGCTCTGGCTATTCTTCGGCATGCAGGAACTGCCGTAGTGGAACAGCCCCGAGGGGCTTCATCTCAGTGGTCAGTCCAGCAATGGCAGGAGCCAGAGACGTGAGAAGGGAGAGTTATGGCCTCCCGCCCCAGTCATTTCTTTTCAACGCCTATCATTTGTGGGAGGTTTATGCCTTGAAGTGAGAAGGTCTGTATCCACAAATGTAAACATTTGGGCAGCTCCAATTGTGTCATTTGTATGAATTACTTAATGTGATAACTTCCACATTATCATCCTCTTCTGATTCAGAAGTTGAGTCTCCTTAGTGTGAGCTGTTAGCCTGCCTGCGTGGGTGAATAAATCCTCTTGTTATCTCAGGGAAACAGCAAACGAAGCTTCCGGCACTTTCTGCGCTGCCTGCCTGCCTCAGCTCCGCTCAGGTAGGGACATACTGCAGCCCAGCACCATTTCGTGGCTTGGGCTACACCTGAGAGAGATTGGTGAGCAGAGCTGGATGGGGACAGGTCCTCCTACCTCCAGGAGGCTTCTTGTGTTTGCAAATGTGGCTGGCTTCTTAGTTTGAATGAAAGCACAAAAGTGAAGATTGACTGTGAAGCGGAACAAACTCCGTGGGAAGGAGAAGAGCTTTTACCCTAGGGCTGTCATACTCCCAAGCAGATGTTCGGCCATCCATCCATCCATCCATCCATCCATCCATCCATCCATCCATCCATCATCTCATCTAAATGGATTTCAAAGACTCTCTTTAGTTGCCTAGGATTTCCAGACACCTGGTTTCACTGGTGGGTCGCAACTGTGTATGTGCTGCATATTGACAATGCACGTGGAAAGGAGCGCCAGCACTCGACCCTGGAGATCCTGAAGCCCCACGGTGCAGGGTTCCCTCTGTATCTAGCAAGTCCAGGCTAGAAGTGAGACACCCCCCCACCCCGCCGCCCCAACTCGTCTCTTAGAAGGGCTCACAGAGCTGGGAGCAATTTTTAATTCCCGCAGAGCCAGGCTGGACTCTGACCAGTGATCTGCTGTCTGAAGACTCAGTGGCTCACTAAAATATCCTAGGGCATCCAGGCCCAAAGAAACACCACTGTTACAACGTCAGGGCCAGAAATGTTTTCTGGAAAAGTTCATTGCATAAAGATCAGTTATTTCTGGACAGCAGCTCTGCAGGTCCAGGGAAATGCTCTTCCCAGAGGTGCCCTGGATTTTAAAGGAACAGAGCTCATTAACCAAGAAACAAACACCAGAATCCTAAAATCAAAAGCATTAACAGAATAACCAAATTCACTTCACAGGGCTTTGACAGTTTGCAGCTCTTACTTAGGACTTTGATAGTGACCATGGGAGGTTTCACACGTGTTTCTCGCAGATCATGGATGCAATTAAATCCATCCTCAGAGCCCCAGCGTGGCTTACACAGCCTCTTGCGAGGCTACGCTGGTGTGCTTGCAAGCAGGTTTCCTGGCATCCTTCCTGGCTCTCTGAGCAGGGTGTGGTTAATGGCTAACAAGAATCCAGCCAAGCAGATACGTTAGCATATTCCTTCAGAAAAGACAGTGACTCCAATGGAGATTTGTCATACCTAAACCTTAGATTCTATTTCTAGCACCGTACGGGAAGATTTAGTGAGGTTTCTCGGATAATTCATCTGCAAAAAGGGCAAGTGATAGTAGCTCACATCAGGGGACAGGCAACTAATGCGGATCATGAGCTACACAGAAACGTTAAGGGCTTGCCATGTAAATATGAGGCTTTGAACTCGTGGATGCTTGTTTACAGCTGAATGTTTTGCCTTACACAGCTGGGCACCTTCTAAAATACTTTTTTTCCTCTGTCACATACATAAATCTTTGTATACGATATTTTCCCTGAGAAAAGGAAGTACCAGGGTGGGCTTGTCAAACACATGGTTGTTACGACGCTGCGTGCTATTTGGCAGAGGTGTATGTATCCTCCTGCTTCCCCCACCCCGTACCTGCCCCATATAATGCTTTGCATGTTCTTCTTTTCTCTGTGTTACTGACCCCTTTTTCATCCCTCCTGCCCTGGTGGCCTCGCTGATATCCCAGTGCAGTGAGTTCCAGTCTTTAAAGAATGTAAAAATGTCATTTCAGAATTTAATTACGCCACTTTCCAAAATTACTGAACACTTACTTGTTTGTTCTCATACACAGAAAAGATAATTACAAGCTCTTGAATCATTAATCTGGGAACCTACGATATCTGGAAGGAGCTGAAATGATTTCTTTTCTTTGAGTTTGTAACACAGAATTGCAATTTTCCTTCTACCACCTGTTCCCCTAGCTTGTCTAGGTATGTGTGAGATTTCTCAAGACCAGAACAACCTTTTCTTAACTCGCAAATAGGCTGGGATTTCAGGACCGCCGCTGGCACGCTGGATGCAGCTGCTCTGTGGCGGGGAAGATCTCTGGCCCCCCCCTCGTCGTTCCAGCTGGTGTGGTGGCTTCTCTGGAGCCGTGGACCTCACAGAGCCGGCGTCACTGTTAGTGCTGCTCACCTCCAGGACCTCACCGCCACACAGCACACAGACAAGCTGAGAAGAGGGACTTCCCAGCGCCAGAGCCTGAAACAGGCACTTTGACATCAGCCAGCTGGTGCCGAAGCACCGAGGAGCTGGGGTTTCTCCTCTCTTCCCTTTCGATTCCTTGCCAGCGAGGCAGTCTCTGCCACCACCTCTTATTCTGCTGTTCTCTAATTCTCCAAATCTGGAAGCACCTCTAAGGCTTGGCCAAGCTGGCTAGAAAATGAACAGGAGGAGAGCCAGAGACTTCTTCAAGGGGGATGCCGGGGAAGGATGCCGACACGCATGAGGCAAAGGCAGCCTGCCCTGGTTTGGAGGAGCTGCTCGGATGTGAGTGCACTAACGAACCCTGGGGTCCCTCCTAGTAAACACGCACTTGGGAATACTCTCAGAAAGAAACCAGTCCAGAGCTGAGCATCTGCAAGGGTCTGGTACTCCTACTCTACCCTCCCCTCCAAGAAAGGTGGGTGGAAGCTACTCTCTCTCTGCAGCTGCATTAGGCTGATGAGCCGCACACATGGACGCTGAAAACTCTTCTTTTTACTTCCCCTGAGATAAAAATTAAATAGAAGAAGCTGAAGTGCACAGCTTCCTCCTTTCTAGACCCTGGGAACATGCAAAGGAGCACGCAGGGTCGTTTGGCTCTGAAGGCTGAGGGGTGCGAGGGCTTTGCTGCGGAGCCTGCGGGGAGCATGAGTCACATGGACTGCCTCGGCAGATCCGGGCTGACAGCATCTGCCGAATCACTGCCTCGCGTTGCATGCAAAGGGCAGAAATAAACTGGGAAGCAGGAGGGGCTTGGAGAAGTAGGGCTGTGGGCTGGGGTTATTTCAGCGCACGTGTTTCTAGTTCAGCGCAACTGGACAGGGCAGTGTATTCTCAGCTGTGTCCAAGCCCCTTCCTCCGCTGGAGCAAGCAGGTCTGTGGGTCCTGACAGGGGACCGTGCAGTGGAGGTGGGTCCAAAGGACCGAAGCATGTGCTTTTTCCTTTCTGCAGCCCAGAAACGTCAGGGACAGTAGTACTAGAAAGACCAACACATTAGGGAAAACCAGCACTTCTCATTTTTTTCTGAACTCTTGCTTTCTGTGATGTTTCCACATCACTGCGCAGAGCTCTTGCTGCTGTTGTCATTTTGTAAGTATTGCCACGTATGCCCTTCTCAGTCCCGCCATCATCTCAGGTCTACTCTGATGAGCTGTCACCACACGATAAAATATGTCTGTCATTGTGTTTGCTGCTTTGTAGAGTTGTATATCGCTGTGGTTTGTGTCGTGCAGAGGCATTATTCCCTTGCATAGTGTAGCTACGTCCTCGTGACACCTAGCAAAGGGAGAAGTCCTCAGTGCCTCCTGAGACGGAGGACCAGGATACATGCAAGGCAGCCTGTAAAGCCCTGGTGCGCCACAACGAAGGGACCAGGCAAATGTGATCTGGTAGGGACACCTGGCTTCTCATCTCTGTCTTCAGTGCCTCATAGGAGCACTCTTGCTGGAGTGTTACCTGCTGCACAAGCTGTGAAGACAGCGTGTTGTCTCAGAAAGGGAGCATGCTGTTGTGTTACCGCAGCCCAGGCCTGGGCAAGATGTTCCTGCGGTCCACTCCAGCTGGGGACTCGTCAGGTACATCTACAGCCACACTTAATGTTTTGTGCAAGCTTGTTCTTATCTGGTCTGAACCTCCACCTCCACACTGCCTTGAAGCCCAGACTGAAGCTTTCAGTGTTGCACTCAGATGGAAAGCAAAGCCCATCTAGGACTCGCTCGGTGGATGACTTCTCTCTCAGTCAGGGCAGTCTGTGCATCTAGGGAACGAAGAAGGTCACCATGTGAAAAGATACAGACAGGAGAGCTGCCAAAAAAAGAGATTTATGAGATCGGCGCCTAGAGTGGTTTATGCTTGCAGGTGAGTTTCAAGTAGAGTAGGGCAGGGTCACGACTGCTGAGATCGGGAGACCTACTGAAGAAACGTGCAGTGTAGAGGAAGGCTTATCATTTTTGTTACGCCCATAGAGATGAGAGAACTGGGAGCTGTGCACCTGTGGGCGCGACTGTGCACTTACGGGCATCCCAGCAGCACCGTCACGTCCGCTGTAACGCCAGCCAGGCCACCTGGAAACTGGTGGAGGCACCTTCTGCATCGATGGCGGGGGTGTGAGCCTGACGGCGCTTTGCGGGCCGGTCCCAGCTGTGAATGGGTACACAGCCTTCGGTCGCTTGTGGGGAAGAGAGCAGAAAGGGGGTTGCTGAGCTAAGGGTCGCGAGTCCGCACGGTGCCACTCCTCGCCCCGTGGGAGGCCCAGCCTGGCTTGGAGACGACACTGCTGCCCGCTAGCGTGAGGTCAGGGCTGTGCTGGGGCAGGCGCCCTGCCTCCTGGCTTCGACAGCTTCGGGCAGTGCTGTCGGGCCGCGCAGACACCTCCCTGCTCTCCGAGCCACCGGCGCGGGCATTCTTTGCTACCCGCGTGTTTCATCCCGGACAGGCCGGGTTTGATGGATCCCTGCCCTGGAGGCCAGGTAGGCCCTATTAGCTTAGTCTTTTTTTTGTCAGGCTGATCCTCTCGCTGAAAAAGTCAAGGCTTGTGTGTTTTAGGTACGGAGGGGGTTGGTTCAGCTACCAGAGCCTCAGGTGAGCATCTGAACTGCTGGAGATGGCTGCAGTGCTGGAGGAGCTCATGATAGGTGCTTACCAGCGTGCTGCTTTCTCCTACCCGGGGATCAGGTGGTGCAGGATAATCCCTCTGCTCCGGACACTCACGTGAATGGAAAGAGGGGCAGACTGGGGTACTCGAGCAGTTATTTAAGGAGAAGGGTCTGGACTGCAGAAGCAGGGGTTGGTTTTGGTTGAGGGGACTATGCCAAGCGCTTTGTCATGATACATCGACCACCGCTGACCCTGCACTCATTTTTCCTCATACAGCTCCCAAAACTGACCTCCCCTTAAGCCCTGATGATGCCTTGTTTAGCAGACCGATGGGCCTCAACCGGCTCCCAAGGTACGCTGGCAGTTCAGGGACAGGAGCAGGAGGAGCGACACCATGCACCGGGATACAGACCAAGGCTTTTCCAAAGTTCATGTAGTTTTGTGTGCGCAAGCACAAGCTATGGGAAGGAAAACGGCATTAGCGTGGGCCCTCGTCACTCCTGTTTGCGTGAGGACGATGGTGAAGGAGCAGGCACGACACTGGTTGTGGCCCACACCTGCTGCCACAGCTGCCTGGGCCTGTGTCCCCGCTCCAGGGGAGAGACGGGCTTGCGGGAAGGAAGATTTCCCCCGGCTCGCAGGTGTTGTCTCTGCCGTTGTTGCCACCTGTCTTTTCTCTGTCAATAACAGCGTGATGCTGGCCTGAATGCTACAGAGAGACCCCCTCTCCAGCACCGGGTGTCCTGGGGCGGGACAGCCCAGTGCCCCTCTCTGCATCTCCCCAGCAAGCCCAGCACAGACAAACAAACCCGGACGGCAGCCAGGGACAGCTGTAGGACCTCCAGGCCTTTTTGACCCGCCACTAGCAAACAGTAGAATAACTTCTGTATACGCAAGTCTTCTGTGTACATATTTTAACCATATTTTTCTTTCAGGACGTTCTGGCATCTCTGCAACAGGCTTTTACTTCCATCCTAAATTTCCTGGGCTTTTCACTCCCTCTTCCCACCTCCTTGAGCCAACAGAGTCATTTTGGTGAGAACCATTTTCCGTGGCTTTCTCAGAAGTATCTGTTCTCTGCACTCTGTGGGCTTGCTCAGTCCGAGACTGGTTGGTTCTTCTAGGAAATGACTTTGTCACCCCCTTCCCAAACTTACCTTCTAGATCAACAATCACAACTTCTTCAGGCTCTGATTTCCAGAAGCTATTGGTATCCTGAACTGCCTTCCTGACAAAATTAGTACTGAATTATCCCACTGCTTGTGGTGTTTTCACTTGTGCGTTGGTTTGTCATGGGAGAGGTGAAGACTACAGGCTGAGGGATGGGTCTGGGGGTACTGTGTGGCTCAGACTGCCCGGGAAAGACAAATGAGGATGGACAGGTTTCACACAGAGCAGAGGGCTGGTGTGTTACAGAAGGCTCCTGACAGCCAGGGAGGTGGGAGATAGTGAGAATCGTGATTCCACATCCTAGCAGGAAAGGGGGAGAAATGTGAATTTGAACCAGATGAGAGTGCCTCAGAAAAAATTTAGTCCAGCTTGCAAAAAAAGCCCCCAACCCTGAAGTCATTTATCGTAGCTCAGGCAGATAAAATAAGCACATAAAACTGGTTCCACAAGAAGGTCAAATTAAGCGCATGAGCAAAATACAAGCATATATATATATGTATATGTATCTTCTAATCAGTGTCTCTCCTTATAGAACTGGGGATCAATCATAACCCTTAAGGGTTTCTTGTCTTGTCCATCGGCTCCCAGCCAGACAACACCCCTCTGTGGCATTAGACTCGGGGAATGATGAAGGAATAAAGAGTTACATCAAAACAGGAGAAAGGGAGGTGGATTCACAGAGCACTATGGGCTGGCAGGTGTTTAGGTACAGGCAGAGACTTCATCAATCCTTCTGACTCCAGTGCTGCAACACTACTTATTCAGCCGGCTGCAAGAGAAAAGTATTATGTGAGTACCAGTACTGTAGAGGTGAAAGGCTTCACTTGGACACCTCGAAGTCAGCCAAGCCCCCACTTTTTTGCATAGTGTAGAGAACGACTGCCCGCCTCTGTAGCTGAGGATGCAAACGGTTACTTGTGCATCCACACGGCTGCGGTTTAGGTTTCAGTTACACTGAGCTGCTTACTTGGCAAAGAGAGTTAAAGAACAGCTGTATCAGCACTTGTACTGCAGAGATTTATCTAGGTTTTGACGTAGCTGTATGGGCATTGTCCTCTCCTTATGGGGATCATTTTTTAACCTTGATAAAAAGTAGGCAAAACGAGGTGAATTCTTTGACACTTGTTATGCTAGCCAACTCTTTGCCACATATACATCCCAGCTATGAAGTAGTATTTGCCAATAAACAGCTCACTGAATTCTTAGTGACAGTGAAAAAAAAAATTGGTGAAACTATCACAGTTTGCCACTGTCACCAGTGAAAATTAAGCAGAAGGCCAGTTCTGCACCTATACATTCATTTAGCTTGTTCATGCAATCATTTATACTGCCCTTAGCTCTCCAATTCTAGTGACAGAATAGCCATCAGTGTTTCTCCACAGCTGCTTCTGATGCCTGATACCATACAAGCTTAAAGACCTGGCAAAGGGCAGCTTCTTTGCTGAGAAATCCTTGCTCCCGTGAAAATGGCCAGGACATGATGGTGTGTTTCATATCACCCCAGGCCTTTGGGAGAGGGCATAGTTCACAGTGTTCCGTGATTTCGTCTTTTCTTTCCTTGCTCCCACGAGGTTATTGGCAATTTTCACAGACTGCAGGGCGGCACTGTGCTAGCAGAGCTGGAATTACATTACAAATATCACAGATTTTTAAAATTTGGGTTTCATCTTTGAGCTTGGTTGAGTGCCTTCCACCTCCACAACCTCGATATTCAGGTCCCAGATCCACTGCGGAACCTATTAAAGGACTCTGGAGCTCCTGCTTGGGTTTGGCCAACATCTCTCAACATCAAGGTAAGTCAAGGGAAACGTCTCTACTCAGAAGTTTCCCAGCACCGTGCTAGCATGGGTTTGAGGCATAACAGGAAATTCATTAAACATGGCTCATAACTCTTAAGCATGACTTAACACGAGTAAGAGCTGAAAATGCTGAAATGCAGCTGTACTGTAGCACCAAGCAGGCTCAAGCTCCATTTCTCCCCGCTTGACCATCCAGTTCCCCGGTCTTGAAACCAGAGTCTTTGCCCATTCTGGGTGCCCTCATTGCTACTTACTGTTGACACTGACATGTCTTGTTTTCCAGCAAGTATTGTCTTGCTCGTGCCATCCTTTTTGCCTGTTGCTGCCAGGAGAGAAGAAATAAATAAATAATGATTGGATATTTTTATGCTTCAAATGCTTTCCTCTGAAGCGGTAGTAAAGTACAATCTGACATTTGCAGACTGTCCATCTCTAACCGTTTGCTTTGAGTCTGACTGAGCCTTTATCTGTTCTGCCCCTCACCCAGACAGAAAATCAGACTCCCCATATGGTTTGGGGAGACTGTCATCTCTTCACCTTTCATAGGGACCAGGGCACTTACCCTTCTCCGCTGCCAGCTTATACCACTGATGATGCACAGGCACGCAAGGCCAAACACGAATACACTGCCGCCAGTGCTTGCTCCAATTACCACATAGCTACTCCAAGTAGGAGCCTCCTCTGCGGAAGGAGAAAAGTATTCAGACACAGAAACAAGGAGAATTTTAAGGCTTTTGGGTAGAGGCAGAGACGTGATGCTAATTTCCATACCCACGGGGTAATTAAGGCTGATCTTCCTGTCATTGCCTTCTATGAGGTGACAATTCCACAGCCCTGCAGCACTGACGTTCACCTCCAACTTTACTTCATGCTGCTTCGACTCCTTGACGTCCAGCTGAGTCCCATTCACACGTTCCCAGCGCAAGTGGGTGTTGGGTGGGAGTGGACCAGAGACCTGGCAGATCAGGGTCATCTCAGCCCCTCTGGGGAGTGGCCCAACAGGGTTAGCTGAGACTGTAAAGGTAAGAAAAGGACATATGAGTGAGAGGATGGGAAGGTGGGTCCACCCATATTCTTGTGGCTTCCAGGTTTCTGCAGCTCCTCGTCTCTTGACCCACTTATGTTTCTCTCACCTTTCATCACCACCAGCTCTATCTTGCTCTGCACGTATCTTCTGTTGTATGCCAGCTGGCACTGGTACTGCCCAGAGTGGCTGAAAAGGACTTTGGGGAGTCTCAGTTCTATGGTACTTTCAGGTTTGCTTTCAGGTACCTCAAACTGAAAGCGGCTGCTTATTTTGGTCTTATGCTGCTCCCCTTGTGCTGTGACGTTGAAATCAAGTAGCTCATGAGCGGTTGCACTTTCCTCCTCTTTCCACTGCAGTTGTCCTGTGAAAACTTGTTTCCATTTTATTTTCTGGAAGTTCAGATGCCATGACAAGATGACAGTGCTATCAACAGCTGCATACTTTCTTTCAAAAGCTGGATTCTGAAAACCTGAATTCAGAAGAGACAAGGAATACAGAGGCAGGGAGAGCCATGGCTACATTTCCCCACGTCCACCCTTGATCTGGAGAGATGAACGCTGAGCTCAGTTGAAAGAGGACTTGGAGAAAAGACAGGAGATAGATACCCCAGGAAGGATAAACAGTTAGTGTCTCAGAATAGGTTTAAAGAGCAAAAGCTCCCAAGCTCACCAGAGCTGAGAACAACAGACCCCAAGGCGAGGAGGACCCTCTCCTCACCAAGCCAGGAGAGGGAAATGGGAGCAAGTGTGGAACAGAGCTCAGGCAGCAGAGCAATCCCCAAGCTGCAGTGCTGGAAGCCCTGAGAGATCAGCACTGGAGCACCACTGCTTGGGATGCTGGAAAGTAAAAGCTCAGCTCATGAGCTGGAGGGAGTGCTGGTTCCCGAGCCCGTGTGTGAGTTGTGTTTTTGTTGTTGCATACCTAATACTTTCACATCAAAGGGAATGTTCTGATTAATCAATGGAGAGTCTGAATGGACGTGACACATCCAGGTCCCGCTGTCCGTAGCCTCCAGTTGCTCTAACTTCAGTATGTATTTTTGACGGGTCTTGTTTTGTAAGAGTTTTGGTCTTACTATGTTATTGTTACTGTTAAACAATGTGATGTTGAGATTGGGTAGAGGATGGGATGAATTTTGCATTAACGTCAGCTCAGGGACTTCATTTGACACGAAGTGCCCATCTAAAGAGATCGTCACTGTAAAAAGAACAAGCGCAGCCAGTAAGTCAACTCCTTTTCCTGCGAGAGAGGGACATGTGTCACAGCAAAGAGAATACAGAGATTTTGTGCCCTGGAGATGGAGGAGAAATGAACTATGATAGCCCGGGCCAAAAGAAACGGCAGCTGGATAAAGAATCCCAGCAGAGATGTCTCTCCGAGCTCTACCGTCCCCTCCCCGCTCCCCTCCTCATGACTAAAAGCCCCCTAATCACTCACATTTAAAGACATGCAGTGAGATACTGACTGTGCGAGAGCCATATTCACAGGTGTAGATGCCAGCGTCGGAGAGCTTTAAGTCCAACACCGTCAGGTATTTACTGCTGGGGTTGATCTCAGATCGCTCGGTCATGGCAGCTCTGCCTTTTGAAAAAATAAGCTTGGTTAGGAGGGAAGAGGTTTCTCAGCCATATACTGGGGAGAAAGGATGATGAATCGGAAGCCTTACCTTTCAAATGCTTATCTGTAAACAACCTTATAACAACCTTATAGTACTTCCAGGTCACATGTGTGTCATGAGGTATGCCTCTGCAGTTCAGGATCACTGCCTGTCCTGCGACCCCAATCTGTAGTTCGTTTTCCTGAGCCATAATAGGGATCAGACCTGAAAGTCAATACCCACCAAAAAAGGCATATGTTCACTTTCTGAAGGGTGGCTCAGTGAATACTTCCCATCCCTCCAGAAAGACACAGATATTTCTCCTCCCAGATACTGGGAAGATTATCCTCAATTTCTGAATTTTTCACTCCTTTGTCTCATCAATCAGTCAATGCCTTTTCAGCTCCACAGCTTCCCTCCCCTTTACTTTAGGCTCTTTGCCTGGCTAATGGCTATTCTGTTTCACATACATTCAAAAACAGGGAAAATACCAGTGGTTGTGGTGGATTCACCATCATTCACAATTTTGAGATGTCAATGGTTTTACTGAAACAACCTTTTCCCACTGGACAAGATTTAGTTGTCCTACTGGTAGCAAAGGCAAGGACAGCATATGCCAACCCTCCTTCACTCTCCAGTCATGATTTGAGGCAAATTTGCTCACCCCTTCTTCCAATTTTTGCATGGAGCATGGAGCCCAGGAAAATGAAAGGGTAAAGTAAAAAAGAAAGAAGGCTGGCCTAATGTCAGGTTCCTGTTCTTGGGATCAGGGCTGTGTGACAGTAAAAGAAATAGGATGTATAATGTCGACGAAACATTAGGAGTGGTTTCTTGGAAGAACCCCTTCCTTTTCTTCACTGTAAAGAGGATTTCTGCAGGAGACCATAAGAAGGAGATGGAGTTGCCAGAGGTCTGACTGGGACTAAGGGGCTTGTGGTCTCCTGCCACACTGCTGGTAACCCCTCAGAGCTGCCTAATGTCCAGGTTTCAGCCAGGGTAGAGTTAATTTTCTTCCGAGTAGCTGGTACAGCGCTGTGTTTTCAGTTCAGTATGAGAAGAATGTTGATAACACCCTGATGTTTTTGGTTGTTGCTCAGTCGTGTTTAGACTAATTCAAGGGCTTTTCAGCTTCTCCTGCCCATCCAGCAAGAAGGCTGGAGGGGCACAGGAAAGTTGGGAGGGAAGACAGCCTGGACAGCTGCCCCAAACTGGCCAAAGGGGTATTCCATACCATGGGGCATCATGCCCAGTTTGGGGCGGGGGGGAAGGAGGCGCGCGACTCGGGCATCAGTCAGTGAGTGGTGAGCAATTGCGTTGTGCATCACTTGTCTTGTGTATTCCAATCCTTTTATTATTATTGTCATTTTCTTGTTGTTATTAGTGTCATTTTTAGTTTCTTCCTTTCTCTTCTATTAAACTGTTCTTACCTCAACCCACAAGCTTTACTTTATTTTTCCAATTCTCTCCCCCATCCCACTGGGTGGCGGGGGGGAAGTGAGTGACCAGCTGCGTGATACTGAGTTGCTGGCTGGGGTTAAACCACGACATTTGGGTTGGAAGGGACCTTAAAGATAATCTAGGCCAATCCTCAACCCTTTTCTATTAATATAATTCAGTAGGTTACAGCAAGAAAAAACAGCTCTTTTCAGATGACAAATAAGGGTAGGGTTTATATTCCAATTGCCAAAATCTGAAGGTAAAGAGCCTAGCTTATCAGCCAACTGACTGCTGAGTACATTTTTCTTTAATTCAGAATCAGTAATATAGAAATAGTTATTTTTTTCAGAAACATCTGGTTATTAGGAAGCCAGAATACCTCATGCTCCAACAGTTAAAGGTCATCTCTAATTTTAGAGGCCTACCCAGACACCTTGCCCAGGTGCACATCCTGGCTAGGTCTTGGCTGCATGTCTGGATGAATTCTCTGTTTCATACAGCCCATACTACCACATGCCCTGATTTGCTCTGGAGACTTACTTTACTTACATGGAAACAGAATTTATGGGGTACTTCTAGCCTAGGCAAGAAACATGGACCAGAACGAAAGTGCACCTGTCCGTTGAGACAAAGAAAGAGTATCATAGAAAGTGATCTCTTTGTGGGAAGCACCTATTGAAATACCTGAAATAAAGATAAGCATATGAACAAATGAAATCTCAGTATGAGTAACAAACCTAACAAAAGAAAGAATGTAAAAAACAGTACTACCTTCTTTTCAGTAGGACTTGAAGTCTTTGATACTAACGCTGCTTCAACAAGACCCTGCTCAAGTAAGGAGTCGTATTTTATGCTTCTTTTTCTGTTTCTCCTCTCCTTGTTTGCTGGCTTTTGTTCATTTTCCTCTGACTGAGACACATCTGCACCATTGTCTCCACAAATGGAAGATTCAAAAAGAGGCTTTCCATTCATGTAGGTTTTAGTGATTTTCAGCTTAATTTCTGGAGAGCCATTCTTGATAGGAGTAGTGTTGGGTGGTGTTCCAACTCCCTTTATTTCCTGGGGTTCAAAGCGCAGCTTGGCATCTTGGGCCCCAGACTCGCCATTAAACACACGAGATGTCAGATCTTTCAATTTATCAGCTGGAATAAATGGAAGAGCCTCGTGGCCATTATATTTTTGCATGACACCTTCTTGTAGAGTGGCAGAAAGTTGTGCTTTGCCCAAGTAGACAGAACACTCACGATTCACTTCACAATTCTGAGTTTTCCCATTAGTATTTCCCAGGATCTCCGGTACCTGCTTCATTTTGATGTAGTTAATTTTTTGAGTTAACAGTTGAGAACTTCTTTTGATGCTAAAGTCCATTCAGCCCAGATGTTTCCAGTCTTACACTGCTATATGAAGAAAAAAAGACAGAGAATATTTTTAATAATATAGAAATGTCAAAAGCTACCAAGTATTCAAATAGATATGTCCCCACTAATATACCACTCAATGTACTTAAAGTTTTACTAAAAAAAGTGTTGCTTACAACCTTCATAACCAAAATATTTCAATATCTCTTAATATGCATTACAAAAAAGTCCTAGAAAAAGATATTAAAACAAGAGCAGAGAGCAAAATCACAGCTTTCATTTTAACTATCTACAGCATAAGTCTTGCCCACACTAATTACTCAAAGGAATTGCACTGTTTAAAACAAGTAAGAGTTAGACCTAAGATAATATCATTAATAACAATGTTAAAACAGGTGAGTTTATTTCTAAGAGCTTGTGCCAGTGTAAAAACCCCACAGGCTGTGTTACTATAGCACCTACACCATGGACAGCAGCATCACAAGCTTCTCTTCCTTACTCTACAAACAGGCCCTCAATCTTCCATCGAAGCACACATCCTGAGGAAACAACACAGCTCAGTGTTCAGACGTATCCCAAAGCGTTCTGGCTATGAGAACGAATAAATGGTGAGCATTTTGTATTATGAACACCAGCCCACTGGGAAACAGTTGATCTTTCAGACCTGTGCAAAATTTAAATGGTCAAAGCAACTGCCAGAGTTTCAGCTTTTTAATAACAATAACATCATCTAACAGTCTTTTTCCATACAGAAATTTGAAAACATCCAACAAGGTAAACCTGCAGTATTATCTGCCCTAGACAGGTTTCCCGAGGGTTCTAAAAGCTAACCCTGTGCATTTCAACTTTATACTATCATACCAACAAATGAATCTGGCAGAATGATTCCTTTATGCTCCTAGACCAGGCAAGATGATCATTTTCATTTTTAAAATTCATATGCATAGACTCTTCATATTACTAGGTCCAGCGTATACATGACAGAGAAATACACCTTCATAAATATTATGAAAGCTCAGCACAATAATCATCATATCCATGCCCAAGGTAACCAATCTCATGTATGATTAAGTCCAAGAACTGTCACATCAAATAAAAAATTGATCAAGTCTAGTCACACATGCTTCCAAAAAAGCACAGTAAAAACCACGATGAGTAACTACTGAATTGTCAGTTGCTATGGAAGAAGTCTCTTCTGAATCTCCCCATCTTGTTTATTAATGTACACAGTTACAATGCTTACAACTGGCATATTCCTGAAACTTGCACATTTTCTACCTCTACATCAGCAGTAGCGATGTACAAATGCTTGTAACTGAGCAATACCCTAGCCTGGCAAAGCTTCTTAAGGGTGTCAAGCCTGAACTCAAAGCAATTGGCCAACATGAAACCTTTTTATGCACAAAGATGCAGAAAAAAAAAGAGTCTAAAAAACTTAACTCCATTACTCCTTAGCAAATGCTCCCATCAACCTAACATGCTGCTCTAAGGTACCTACAAGATACAAGGATATCTCTTCATACAAGCTATATAGATTCATTTGAGAGATGAAAAACATTCTCCAGGGACAAACAGCAGCCTGAAAAGCTGGCATTAAACAAGGTAAGAAGAGCAAGTATACCTGAACTCCAAGTTAATCTGAGCCAGGCAAGGTTCTAATTTCTTTAGCCAGATGAAGTCCAAATTACCAATAAAATCTCTGATAAAATGACTTGAAAGCAGCCAACTGTATTAATCCTTCTGAAGAGGAGTCAGAGATAAAAGGAAAATCAAAACTCCACCAGAACACAACAAAGAACTCACTAAACAGAAAGAGAACTCACGTACTTTCACAAGATCTTCTCTGAAAACACCGACGTGAGACAGACTCTCAGCGCAATTAATAATATGACAGTGTTTCATGCTGTGATTCAACAGATTTAACTGAAATCATGTTTTAAGAAACAACTGATGACAAATTCTACAAATCTCTAGGCAAAAGGCAATTCCGTTACGGAACATGTGATGCTTACGGTTACAGAGACGACAGCAAAATTCCTTAAAAAAATCCCAAAACACTTAATTGTTGCAAAATCTGTAATTCCTTCCCACAGATTCTCAACACAGTAAACCAGAATGCAAAACACAAGATTTGATTTGGGCATTTAAATTCCCTCTTACCTAAAAAATAAGCCTAGAAGTGAGCAGCTTTTCTGCGGCTGCACACGCCCTCCAGTGGTTGCCTGAACCAGGCAGAGGAGCAAAGACCGCAGCTCCCCACTTCCCTGCATGACAGACCACTGCTAATCACAGCTTCTCACAAGAGGACCAGCACCAAAAATGCCTGGTGTGACATCCTCCTGTCCATCAACTACATGGTTAAGTTGAAAAACATTTTTTAATATGGATCCATTAGCTGCTTATCACGGTCTGGATTTCTGGATCAAGACATCTGCATTTTGTAACTGTTTCAATCCATAATTCTACTAGTATTTTTTTGTCCAGCTTAATAATAACTCTTACTCTCATCACTGATTTCTTTAAGCTAGAAAGCCATCAAACTTGAGGCAGACCAGGACAACTCAAAAAAAGCAACAAATAATCAAATTAGACTACATTACTGGTGTAGTCAAAACACTGGATGCATTAAAGAAGTGATAGCTTAAGAGTTTCAACACACAAAAATCATCACAGAGTCACAGAATAACTTCCTGAGATCATCTGTTCCAGCCCCCTGCTTAAATCAGGGCCAATACAGATCAAGCTGCTCAGGGCCCTGTCTGAACAATGACCAGTAAATAACTAAGTGAAAAGACATGACTTAAAGAAATCAAGTTACTCTCTTTCTAGCTAATAAACCTAAGGGTAGTAATTCCATATCAGAAAAATATGAAGACCAGTAAGGCTGTGCCATGAAAGTCTCTAAGCTTTTAAGGGTTACCTTGATTTGCCTAACAGGTCTGAAGATACACAGCATGCAGATTTTAGAACTTCCGTGAGCAAAGGTTCAGTTAATGATTCTCACTAATACAGGTCACTAAAAACAGCTGAAAGCACTGAGAAAGGCCCCTCAAGTTGCTGGAGCCTAGAGAGGCAACAAATTCAGGAGTAATCCTGGTAAAAGGAAGTCAGTTGTAGCCAGGCCAATAGTAAATGGGACAAATGCAGACAAAGGCAGTAATTTGAGATGGTAAAATTATCAGAACCAGTAAATATAGATTATAGAATATGGAAAATAGACCATGTTTGTACAAAGATTTAATGGAGCCAAATGAGAAGAGGCTTAAAGTAAGAGGCAGAATAATGGGCAAAGATAATAGATATGAGTACCTATAAGCAAATATAGTCCCACTGGGGAGATGAGACTTGTAGAGAGCAACTTGCAGGTTAGTCACCATCTCTAGAACAATCAATGGAAGGAAATTGTCAATATGCACTTCAGTCCTCCTCGTAAAAAATAAGCTGTTGTGAGGTCCGGTTAAATGGAAGAAGCTAGCAATTCTACACACAGGAATAACAAAGGGTTTCAAGAAACAAGGGCAAAATTGAAGCTAGTTAAATTTTGCACAACCTCTGCTATCTAAAATTCATCGTAGCACACCACCATAAGCAAGAAAAAGGGCTAGGCTCTTTGCCAGAAGAAGACAATAGAGCAGGAAAGGGGCAAGGAAAGAAAATGATCAGCAACAGACAACCAAGCAGTACTGTGAGCTTAGAATTAATGCAAGGAGATCAAAAAGACTGGACGTGAAAGAATGAAGTGAGATAGATCACAGCCAAGATCTGGTTGATCAGAGTTGTAAGAGCAAGGTCCTGAAGCAGCTGAGCATATGATTAGATTTGGTAGTTAAATTAAGTGCACTCATGCCGGACCACCATATCACATAGAAGCAAAAGCAATCCGTTATCATTTTCTAGATGACTCTCTATCTATAGGAAAGGAAACTGGTAGGGAGGGGCAGAGGGGTAGGGAAAGGAAGGGGACAAAAGCACCATACGCTAGTAGCAGCTAAGCTTAAGCTAGTATCGTCCCATATTGACGGTCTGGTGACCCAACAAGTACCATTTTCACGAACAAAGCGGAAAAAACATGACAGCCAAGGAGTCTGCTGAATAAACATGATATTTTGGCTTACAAACAAGTAGTTTTCAGTAAGCAAAACAAGATTTGCCGTATCACAGAAAGGTCTCTAGATATTTTAATTGGACAACAACAATCAGTCAATCCTTGCAATGACTTTGTACACAGTTTCATACTAAAAAAACAGGTTCTACATAAGGCAAATTATTTTGCAGACATTTTAAATAATCTTATTAATTACTTGAAGGTCCATCATCTGACAGGAGTCATGAGCCAAATACAGTTAGTCTGCATGTCAGATTCCTCCTTCACTGTCCAGGCCACTATCACTTATGTGTTATTTATTATTCATTTCTTCCACATCTGCTGCAATTTCAGAGATGCTTTCCTTGTGTGTCAGAAATAATGGAGTAGTCCATTCTTTCCAATTCTGCCAAAGGGAGTGAACAGAGTAAGTAATCAACAACAAGTGTCACTATTAAATACCACTTTTGTTTTGTCTAAGGGTTTTCTTAAAGCTATTTCTCAGGTGAATTATGTGGGGGTGGGGGTGGTGTGGGGAAGAGGGGGAAGATGACACACCTAAATACAAATTCACAGTAAGAGAACTTTATCCACAAAAGCTATTTTTATTACCTACAAATCAGGCTTTCAGCTGGCACTGAAAGAGCTAATAGATGGCTGCTGTTTTTTTCTGTAAAGATGCTTTTCTGATAAACCTTCTCCATTCTCTCATCAATTTTAAGATTAAAGGTTATTCCTATTTTCAGATCAGAATGAGACAAAATACTTAAAAAGATTAGTAAAGTCACAACACATTCCTGCCAATACATTTGAGAACTTGAGTATGCTTATTCACATTACCTTGTGTAAAAACCCTAAAATGTAGGTAGAGACAAGACATGTTTACTATCATGCAGTACTGTTCTTTACTATATTAAAATAAAGAAAAATTACTACAGGATCTAAACAGAATTTACTTTTAGAAGAAAACACATAACTGAAAATTGCATTGTGGGTTTGCCAAAACTTGTTACAAACCACCTCTACCCAGCAAATTCAAAAGCATTATCTCTCATGAAGAAAACCATGACTAGTAGCTGACAGAGAACTGAAAATAATTATACCAAAACTTTCTAACAGTTTACCACTAGTCTTAGAAAAGACCTCGAAAAGAGGAAAAAAAAAAAGGAAACTTTAGTCCAAAGGAGGCAATTTTGAGTTTAAAAGCACCTCAATTAGAGAATTCATTAGTCTTGCAGTAGATATACTATGATTTCAATTAACCAGTCAGGTGGCAAAGCTGACCTACAAAGTATTTTTAAGTGAGTACGTGAAAATTTCCTTACACTTATAATACAAAATAATTTTTATATAGAGACGTGATATACATTCGCACAAAAAGATCAAGCACATTTTGAAAATTGTGTGAAAAGGGTTAGTGTACTTACAGTTGCGCTTACACTTATTTGCCACCCAATTTTTATTGGAAAAAATTAGTATCAATCTTTCCTAATTTGTTTTGGGTTTGCTTTTTCTGTCCCCCAATGGATAAAATTTTAGAACTTAATTGTTATAGCCTATTTTAATCAACTGAAACAAGTATTTATTGCCTTCTCCTGAAGGCAATAGGCAATACCAGCTTGTACAATTAAGAACTGAAGAATGGCAAGTGAAGAATTTCTTCACTTTAAATGTTACTTGCTACTGTAGAAAGCAAGCTTACAAAACTTACAGACTTGACTTTTTGTTCCTCCTCAGGAAAAGCTTTTGCAACCAGCCCTTGCTGCTGAGGATAAGGCTAGAAGATGCTGTAACAGGACTCCTCCCCATTAATTAGTTTTCTTCAAAAGTAGAAGAAATACTCTTTTTCCACTGCTGCAGAAATTTAATTTTGTCAGTTCCACTCCTGCTGCTGAAGGTCAGTGGTGAAGGAAGGATACAGATTTGAGTAAATTCAAATTCTTGCAAAAGGTTGTATTTCTGTCTGAAGACAGAATACAGACACTACTGTGGTGGGACCACAAGCCAAATAGAAAAGAATTGCTTCTCCTCTGCAGATAAGCAGAAACACTGGTGCCTAAAACGGTAGGAAATTACTGGATTTACAACAACTATTTAATAAACACTAAAAGGTAGCCCTCAACAGTTGCTCAAAAAATGGCTAAAAGTAAAAAAAAAAAAAAGTTGATTTCAAATGCAAACTTGAGACTTTTCTGTCTCCTAGAGAGTTCCTAATGGCTCAGCTGAAGGGAATGGCCCCCCTCTAGCAAAACAGGACTCAACAATTCAGTGCAGCCAGAATACTCAGTCTAGGTTTTTACTCACCAATGAAATGATGTTCCCCTCTGTCTCTCGGGTGGGGCCAGAGTTGTGCATCTGGCTTCTACTTAGCTTTGGAATGAAGAACCAAATGCAGTCTCAAATAGCTCAGCACTTAGATGCAGAGTTCCTTCCTTATTTACACTGCTTTTTCACCTGGTCCAAGCCTACTTCAATTTCCCACCCCTTCTTTAATGCCACTACTTTTTCTTTTCAGCATCCTACCTGTGCTCCTTGCACCATACCTTCAGGACCTGGATCCTCTGTTTCTATGTAATACTCACTGCAGTAGATAAACGCACTACAACCTGTTTCCTCTTCACTGTAGCCCACGATTCTGCCCTTATTCCTGTATGTAGTCATGACAGCACAGCAATTGCCTGAAGCTTCACCGAGAGTATAATGAAAATTTCTGATAGTGCAAATTCTAAGAAGGGAAGATCAAATCTGGGATGATACCACAAAATAAGTTATCAAAGTAAGTAACAATTCAAATTGTAGTATTAACAAAATGTTATCCACTACACCTCTACAGAATAAACAATGTTGCCCAGATCAGACCAGACAGTAACTAATTTTAATACAGAGGATACAACCAGTCTGCCTAGACCCTTAAAACTCTGCTATCTTTGTCTATCATCGCATTAAAACCTGTTCACCCAAGTGAGTGGATTTAGATGCCAGAAGCACACTTGGTGCATTGGAATCCTTCTAAAAAGCAGCATTGTGACACTGGTGATATATGAGGCCTTGTCAATAGTACAAAAGCCTAGCTATATGTATATGTAGAAGAGTATCATAATCTTTACCATAGACCACTATTTGTCCATGTCTTCTGTTGTTTATAAAAACAGCACATTACACTGATAGTGTACCTCTCTAATGTGGACAGGTAACATGTGAAAATATTATGATTTCTTTCATCCAGTACGTTCAACTTCACATCCCATACCATTAAGTAAAGAACTGGAAGGTAAAGTTCAGAGGTAGTTAACACTGACCCAACGGCGCTATGGAATTTTACTTACAGACTTGCACCTTTCATCAAGAACTGTATATATCCATAGCTGATCAATATAACTATATATAGTATGTAATCCTGGCCATACTGTGCTAATTCTGGTCTACTTTACACATAGACTGTAACTATATACATGAGACTATGTTAACACACACACACAACTGATGTATGCCAGGAACACTCAAACAAGGCTCAAAACTTGGAACACTAGACACTCTCCAACAAATCCAAATACTTGCCATTAAGTGGCCTTTCTGGTTCAGACATTATTTGAAGTATTTCCCTGTGCTGGGGCTTGAACATGCTCTTGCCAAAACGCATTACCACCATTCACATGGTTCTTAATTACCTTTCTATTTCTTTTGCTAGGTCTACATCAAGAATCTCTCCAGAAGAGCGATTAGCATAACTGTTTACAGGTAAAAGGTCTGGAATTTGAGGCAAGTTTTAGGTTTCTGCAGGTATAGTGCAGCTTACCCATTTAGCTTGGAGACAGAAAGATAAAACACTTTCCTGTCCAACAAACCAATTCCTTCTTGTCCACTTCCCAAAACTTCTGTGTTGAGAGGTTTGCAAAGCCATTTTTGCTGTCCTTTCTCTCAGCATAGCATTAGCTCTGTGGATTACTTCACCACCTTATCAAATTTAGTTCTTTAGACAAATTCTGTTGTACCTGCTTCTTATGGGAAAATCTAAAAAGTTTTGACTGTATAAATAAGTCATGTTAAGTAATTGTAGTTGCTATCCTCACTTGCAGAGTTTCTTAAGGCTCAGCTATCACTACCACTTTTGACCCAAGCATTCACCTGATGAATAGATATTGTATGTGCACTTTCTACTACACATTTTAAGCCTACTACTTGTTTTTTGCACTATTGTTGAATTTCAGTCATGTTTCACATTTAATCACAGCATTTGTTTCTGGTTTGTTCAGGAGTGCTACTATAAAACAGCTTCTGATGGTCTGCATTTTGCATCCACAGAAAAACCAAAACATTAATTTCATTCTGAAGTATCTGATTGAAAGGTCTTGGCAACTACTCCATACAGCAAAATGATCCATATTTATATCTTTCATCCTACACTCCTCTCCAAGGTTCATACTTTGGCTTAAATCCCTCTGACTTTATTATCAGACTAGAATCTGGGCATTCTTTACTACAGAGATAACTCACCAATTTAGATGTTTCTGAGCGCCAATGCAGTCAGGTTCTTTGCTCCAATGGCATCCCACCAAGGCTGGCAAGTTCCACAATTGATTTATCTGATACACGATCTTGGGAACCTCAGCTCCACAGACTAACCCATGCCACAGTAGGAACATTTATTCAACTTCAACTTAGTATAATGACTAAATAAAAGAAATGAGTCCCAAACACTATGATAGGAGGCTGCATTACTGCATCTCCCTCCTTTGCTTCTTTTATTCTTTTATGAGTAGCTTTTCAAAATATTTCAAAAGCGTTTAGACCACACTTCTAATAAAATCTTCCCTATCCTCAGCCTTTTTTCTTGAAAATATTTTTGTCACAAAATACTTAATCTTCTGCTCCTTGGTCTATCTCTTATTTAGTAAGGCAGAACTCAGAGAACAGGCCAATATTCACTACTATGTTTTTCACTACGGCAAAGAAAACACAGAATTCTGATGTTAGCCCTCAAGGCCAAATATGTTTAAAGATTATTATTATTTTAAAACACAGATTATTTTGTGTGTTTTAGCACAGATGTGAGATGTCAGTATTTTAGTATTTTGATATGAGACGCAGGCCAGAAGAGGTTTCACAAAGACAGTTAAATGGCCATGTCTGTCAGCCAACAGAACAAGACCACCCTGTGCTTCTCTGAAGAGCCACACAAACTGACAGTATCCTTCACAGACAGCAGAAGAAAAACATTAAAGCTTCCATGAAAGTCTACTTCAATAGCACATCATACTACAGTTTTCCAGTCATTTGCCACATATGTATCCTTACCCCAAATATGGATGAATATAAAATAGCTCCAATTTGCACTGGGGAGGCTGAATACCAAAGTTCAAAACAAGATCAAATTGCTATCTTGCACTAAGATAAAAATAGGACAAGTTAAAAGGATGGGGACAAAACTAGAAACTAAGCCATCACCTGTTGAGTAACCCTTGCAGTTTAACACATGCTTTAAGTCACTTATATATTTTATTAGTTTCAAATTATGTCAAATACTAGAACCTGCATCAATGGTGCCCCAAGGCAAAGTAATTTTGCCCAACATAAGAATACTCTGAAGTACGTATGGGCTTTTCCATACTTAGTAAATTTAATCTGATTGCTATGAAACATTCAAAAAGATTTTCAAACGCCCACTTTCACATGTAACTCATCACACTGTTGTACTATCAGAACAATTTCCATGTAATAGTACTGTTTCTTAACATTAGCAAGAAGGATAGTAGAAACCTTGCTTTTGGTTTAACCATGATTAACAGATATTTGTTTACTGCACACAAAATGCATTTTAAAAAATTCAGTTTATGGTATACTCTATTACATGCTTCGGACACGGGCAGCTTTTCAAATGTACCAGAGTCAATAGATTACCTGTGCTAAAGTTTAGAGTTGCTCGCAAGCAAAGCAATGCACGATGGACTATGCATTAACCCATCATCGCCAGGCACAAGGTATTAGTATATATATGATCGATTCTCCAGGAATCTTGCATATTTTTGCAGCTTGCTATTCACCAGAAGGGCTACAGTATCATCCAGGTTTCCCTTATAACACATTCCAAAAACTTCCCTTCCTGCTGATGCTAGAAAATACAGAATAACTATGCTAGACACCATCAACTTGATAAAAACATTAAAAATAGCACTTGATTTATCACTTTTGTAATTTCTGTCAGTGTAAATGGAAAGGAAAAAAAGTAAATACATTTACACAGCTGTCTTATTAGCTTCACTATGACCTGCAGTCACTGGAGGTAATTTGAAGGTGCAGCGAAGGGGAAATACAGGTAGCTTCTCTCTTTTCTTTCAAAAATGTTCTCAGAACCAAAGCCTTCCAAGCAACCATTAATTTCATAAAACAGCTAACTGACCCATTCAGCCAGTTACACAAATTTACAAGCTGCTAAGTGACTACTGGCAAATCAACAAGGCTCTCCTCACCCACCCCCTTTCTCCCAAGTCCTCCACAACTAAGCACCTAAGGAAATTTGGACTCCTATGCCAAGCTCCGATGGGAAATTATTTTCTCCCTCTATTCTACCACCTGACCACTTATCCTCGTGCCATATTCCATCTCCACCTTTTCGTTTACGCCACTGAGATTCCAGCACGTCCTTGGTGAAGACACCTCTCAAAGCTACATCCTAACTGGAAAGCAATGCTTCCTAGAAACATGGACTTAACTTACCCACTTAGATCCACTTCAGTATCTCCCCATTCTTCCTACATCCGAAGGCTAGATTCGAGAATTATACCAGATCTATCTTATTTACTCAACAGTAAGGCCATTTCAAATGAGTCTTTGCAGAAAAGTAATAAAAGAGCTCAAATAGTATAGCCACAAACACAGTATTAAGTATGCAGTCATCATCACCTACTGCATTATTATTAGTCCCACCAAGCATCTCTTTACTGATGTTTGATTACTGAATGTTAGGGTGTCTATTGTTTTCAGCAATACCACTTAGTGGATGCTTCCCATTGTGCAGCACAGTGCTCTCAAGGAGAGGTGAAAATTTTTTTCCTAGAAAAGGCTAGGCGTTTTACCTTGTTCTACATAGAAAATACTTGCAGTTTTTCATGCATTCAATCACCTTCTGTTCTTAAAACCTAAGGGATGTCTTGTAGTTACATAAGCAGAAATGACCAGAAGTGACCAAAATGCTTCAAGAATCGTGCTTGTATCTTCTCCTCATCATTAACTACATCCTTGATCCAGCAGTCTGACCAGAGCAGGTAAACCTTTACATACGCATGGGGTCCCAATGCAGTCAATAGGCTTTAATCAACCACAAGGAAAGACACACATTTACCACTGTGTAGAAATAAGGCCTCACTTGGGAAACATAGTGACACCAGTGGAACAAAAAGCAGGCTCAGTGCAAAAGTGATAGGTGAATGGGACACAAAACAATAGTACACTGAAAAACAATCCCTTCTTGCCATTCCTTTGCTATTTTGTTAGCGCAATGTTTTGGACACAAATTCATAAAAATATATATATACACACACACATATACATATATATGTATGTATACCCATACACATCAATTTCACTGCTCAAATATTAGAAAGCAACCCCCTCAATAATAATTTTTGCTTCCAGTCTAAAACAAAGTGGGGTTGTTTTTGTTGTAATATCCAGTCTATTGCATGCATGCAGTAATTTAAATGCAATAGTCTCATCTGCAAAACTGGCTTCAGAAAAAGCACGTAGCCCTACAGATATTAAAACACATTTTTTTTTTATTCTTACTAGGATTTGTTGGATTCATATTGAACTAAAAAGAAATATATTTTACATTTAATTTCCATTTTCTAAACTACTTTAAATCTACACCCTTAAAGTATAATGACCTAGCTTCTTCTGACATTTTCAAATAATATTTGATAAATTAGTAGGTTTTACTGTACTTTTAATATCTGAATTTTTCCGAGTATGTATGAGGGTGGATACTCCTATAACCTTCACAAGAACTAGCCATATAGTGTCCAGGAATATCAAGAGCTTTTATATTCAAATACTGAAAAAAACTGTCATATTTTCTGTTGGCTGCATACTAGACAAAAATCCCAGCATGTTTTAATATATGGGATATAGATGCTTATTGAAACAACAAAAAATTCCATATACTGTAAGTATTGAGCCCTGAGTAGCCCTGCAAAACAGTGGCTTTATTCAATGATTACATCCAACAGTCAAATAATACCACACTGTGAAACTGAGGAGTTTATTAAGGTTGATATGGTGCATTTCCTGAGCGAAATTCCCACAGCAAAACAAGCAAATAATAGCCTCAGCGATAAATTTACAGAGATTCTACTAACGTACGAACATTTTGGTGAAGAACCAATTTATTCTTGCAGCTGAAGCCACACATTCCATGTTTAAGGAATTTTAGTAAGCATATATATATATAATGTCCACATAAACCACCAGCAAGGACTCTGCAAAATCTATTACAAACTTCATTGCCACCCTACAGTGTTTACAGTTACCTTCCTTAGATGTCTGAAAAGGCTAAACACCAAACATATCTTCCTTGCTTTTTTTTTTTAAAGCAGACCTCTTTTAGCTTACTCGGAATGGGCAGCACTAGTTCCTAAATTTAAGGATCATTATAAACCAATTTTAATGCAAATGCCAATAACGAAACTATTCACGCACACAAAATGCATGGGCAATGACTGATACCAGCCTCTCGCCTGTTTAATGCCTGTTAGCAAGAGGCCCATTTTCTGTGAAATCTGTTTAAATACGGTGTTTACTGTCTCCGTACTTCTAGTAGTATTTACTCCTCCTTTCAGCCGACATATTTAAAAAAAAACAAAACCAAAAAGCAAGTATAAATATGTTCAAGAAGTGTGGCAAATTCCCTTCTCCACCCCCAGAGCGGTAAAGCCACAGCGGATGAGCTGTAACTATGGCCTTGGGAATACAAGTTCCCCAGGCTCTTTTACCACACAAATATCAATTCAAGTTACAAGAGCCCTATCCTCTTATACTTAATGAAGATTGAGCCAACGAGCCCATACGCCTTCGCAGGAATGTTTTCTTTCCGTTTTCCTAACAAGGCTCTCCTCCCATACAGGTCCAGGATGGACTGCAGAAGGGTGTAAGTAGAAGGATCATCACACCAGTGTTTAGTGGAGGAATAAATCAAACATGGCTTCCCCCTCCATACATTTCCAGAGTTACATTCACTCCTGCTGCCGTACAATCCCAGTCCTACCCGGAGGGAAGGGGCAGGAGCAGCCTCCACCTCCCCACACCCTCACCACGACGGGGGGGGAGTGGGGGTGGGGGGCATTTGCAACCTCCCCACCCCTTAAGGAGGCGGTTTAAACCTTGGGGGAGGCTTTTTTTTTTTCCTTCCCATCGGTCCCCCCCCCGGCTCCGGTTTTCTTTCTGATTTGCACTGATTGATCCCCCCCCCCCTCCCCGGGGGAGGGAGGTGGAACGGGTGGGCACTTCTCCCTTACCCCTTTATGTTGCCCCCGACCTCCCGCAGCGCCGAGAAGGAGGAGGGCAGGGGGGGAAAAGGATGAAGCTGCAACAGCCGGGACTCCGGCTCGGCATCGCTCCTTTCCGCTCCTCCGCCACCCAAGAGTCAGGCCCAGCCAGCAGCAGAAATCCTGCGGC
>JAVKLA010000053.1:38760840-38786310 GCA_034782735.1 Sagittarius serpentarius
GCCCGCCCTGACAGGGCCGCCGCCGCCGTCGGCGGGGAGGAAGAGGAGGGCGGGCCGGGTGCCAGGGGAGGGAAGGCCGCGGGGCGAGGTGGGGCCGAAGGCGGGAGCTGTGTGGGGCCCGGCCCGCTCAGGGGGGTGCCTGGCTCGCCGCGGCGTCGTCCCCCGGCGGGGGCCCGCAGAGGTCGGTGGGAAACGCTTATTGTTTTAAATATCTTTTTTTAATATTATTATTTATCTCCCCCTTGGGCACAGGGACGCTCGCCATGGGCTGCACCGCCTGGTGAACGTGCCCTCCTCACCCGCTGGCCTCGGCAACCGTACACGTGCGCTCTCTGAAAATCCTGATTTAAGCCAAATGTTTTGGCTTTCCTTACAACTGCACACAATTTTGAGGCTGTCCGATAGTTGTAAGAACCCAAGCGCGCCTGGCTGCAAATTACCCGGGCTGTCTCTTCTGGAAGTATGGCCTGGTTTGTTTTTTTTTAAAGCTTGCATCAAAATAAGTACATGTGCTTGCAATTTGCCAATTGAAAGCACAGCTCTTTTTTTAGGCCAAATCGTTAAATATCTGTCATGTTACAATAGGAACAAATATTCTCATGAACTGTCACGCCAGATAATGTAAAGCAGGTAATGGCCAACTTTTTCAGGCTTTCGATGGTTTGATGGAGGATTTGTGGAGCAGTGAGAACCTGTGTTTTCTGTACAAGGCTGAGAATACAGTTCCTCTGTGCTGTGGATACTGTATTAACCCGGTAGCTAAGGTCCTAACGCAACTCCTGTGAAAGGTAAACACAATAATGGACGAGGGGGACGCACCAGCATCGTACATTCTGAAGAATGGTGAAATTATGCCATCTGTTACAGAAAGGCTCGAATTTTTCTTTTTTTACGTAATCTTTGATTTACTTTTACATGTTAAAGTTTGTCAATGTTTTTATGCGTGTCTTTAATGCTGCGTGCACCTTTCTTCACGTTGCACTTAACAGTTGAACAGTGCAAAATTAGCATTCCTTAGTAATGAAAAAATCATCGGCTGATTAGAACTTCAATCTCAAGGTGGCTGAAGGAAATCTGTCTGTAGTGATAAAAGTATCTTAACTTGTTTTACAGCCTTTCTGTAAAAAAATACACTATCGTTAAGGTGCTAGACAAACAAGATTTAGCTTCCGATGTCAGTATTTACAGCATTAAAGAGAAAGATAGTGACATCACATTTGAAAACACTAATTTGAATTAAGTCATGACAATTTTATCTTCCAGCTTCCTTTTTAAAGTTCAGTTACATGCATTTACAGAAAAAAAAAGATGTTTTCTAATTCAAAATAGAGGCACCATTATCAATACAAATAAACAGAAGTACAAATATCCGAATCCTGTTGTTTTGCTATATAAGGGCACACAGGTGTGCTTTCCTTCCGTAGTTGAACAGTAATGCTAATGTATTAAAAGTACAAAGCATGACATGTTTGCAGGGGTGCTTGCTATTTCCCCCCCAAAAAAGAACCCTAGCATAAAAAAGCAGGTTAGTTATCAATAACTGGTATGCTACAAATGCATTATTTGCTTTCTCTTGGTCATAAATTCTGTGTTCAGGCTCAATAATATAAATTAATCTATGACTTTTAAAAGAGAAACAGATTTTTATTCTGTACTTACTACTAATGCATAAGATCCTCCAGATAATGCTGTTCTCATGTTTGCCTTCTGTGTCAGTTGTTTAAGATTTAAGCGGAAGGATTTTGCTATCATGGTCAAGGTGACAACAAATCTTCCTTAGTCCTTTCAACTCCTACAGATCACTGGCCTCGACTATGCTACTAGGAGTTGCAACCATGTGATTACCTCCTGATAGACCCACCATGTCAATTTCCAGGAAAGCTTATACTGGGAGTTAACATCTTTAACTGAGCACCAGTTTATACTGTATATAGACACTGGTGCAAACTTCTCCGATGTCATGACCCTTTTAGACAGAAACTGCGCATGCAGTATTTTTTAATTTCAAAAACAGTTGTCTGTTTTCTTGAGCTCATATTGTGGTAATAAAAATCCCTCCATTTTTCCACTGCGGTATGCAAAGAGGCTGATTCTTTGAAAGTAGATATAGTTATATTACTCTTTTGAAAACTGAGTTCAAAAAAGTTTTAACTTCTGACGGTGTAAATGCACATGCAGTGGAGAATGAGCTTGTGCTGACAAGTAACAGGCACGCTGCATTATACTTGAGTGATGGCTTTGAAAGAGTTGAAGTAAATGTCCTCTTACTGTTTCTAGTAGTTGCAAATTTCCAGACTAAACCTCTTGGAGGTTTTATTTTCTTCATTACATTTTCTTGTGATTTTGAATTAGCCAATATTTTTTAACAGTTTGATGTTTCTTGGATAGCCAAAGAGGTCATTGAAACCAGAAGATGCACAACTAGAGGAGATAACAGTATTCATTCATTAATGACTCCTGTTTCATTTGGTATCTAAACTTTTATTGCTTCTTACTTTCAACTTTTATGGATATATTGTGTCGAGAAGTAGTATCAAGATCGATATCCCTCTGTTCAACTCAGTGAAGGAATTTAAATAAATGTAGCAGTTGCATATTGTTCTAGAAATATTTAAATATTTTAGAAATTATCAATTAGTTACTAGGCCGAAGGATAATTTACAGTTTAAACACTTTTTCAAGATCATTTATTCAGCAATAATGGTAGTCAGTGCCCCTGACCTTAGGCATATGTTAGGATATACTGAAATTCTGAAGCTGAAGGAAGATTTCGTTGTTGTTGCCACCGCAGGGACAGACAGTGCCAGAAAAGCTAAGGCCTACATTGCAGTTGCTGTAGTTTCACTGCGTTAGGCAAAGCTCAGAAACAAATTCTACGTGTGTGGCATTACTCCATGCAACAGTGCAGAACTCTCTCCCCTGAGAGTTTGGTCAGCCCTGTTAACAAGGAGATGGGGCACATTTTGGGGCACTTCTAGCTATTAGAAATAATAGAGATTAGCAGTCCCTGTGCTAAAGCTTTGCCTTTCTCCTGGCAAAGGCCAATTCTAATGATGGTGCAGTTAGCAAGCACGTTTAATCTCACTGTAGATCTTTGTGTCAGGAGCTTTATGTGTGCATTTCTGTCCTGTACGGATCCTAAAGATTGATTGCTTTCTGAATTCCTTTCTTGTATTCATTTTTATTTTTGTTTCAGGATTTTATATAATCATCTGTTTAGTAAATATTTTCCTGAGTGCAGATCATCTTGGTGGCAATGTAAATGTAACTACAAGTAGAGTTGAACTGGTTATGTGAGTGCAGTCGGTGAGTTCATCAAATATTCCCAAATTAGTACAGCAGCACAGCATGTCCACAGTGTGTATTGTACTACAGGTGTTTTAATGCGATAAGGACTGAACTAGGCCATATAGAATCTACAAATGTAGGTTTTTCTTGTTTCACAGACTTTTCCACCTATTAGGGCTAAACACTGAAGACGTTGTAGTTCTACTTCAAAATGTGAATACGCTGGAAAGGTTAATGCTGCCCATTGTTCTGTTTTGTTGTAGCACTGATGCAGAGATACCTTCCCAGCGTTGTCCCTCGTATCACCATTACTCTGTCTTTCACACTGTCAGCTGGCAACCCATCACCTAAGCGCTGACTTTGGCCAGCAGTCCATGTTTTTCCTTCGGATTAACAGTGAGTAATCATTGTTTTCAACCTGCCTGAACCTATCCTTAGCTATGTTAGGTAGAGCTAGACAGAGCCACTGATCCTTCAGCATGTCAGTCCATGTGTCATCATGACTGTTAAGAAAAATCTTTATCGGCAGGTATGCATTTATGTCTTTGGCCATGCCACACATTGCATGCTGTTTAATATCGAGACAGCAAGCTGCTGATGCAGAATTAAGAAAGAATGAAGTATAAAACTTAAATCAGCATTTCAAAATATTTTATATTAAATGTAGCATAGTCATCCTAAAATTATAGTACTAAATGCATTCTTGAGAACCTACACATACCTTTGCCAATTAATTTGAATGAAAGTTCAGTGAAAATTGAGCATTGCATATTAGAATTATTTTTACTTTTAAATTACCTTGAATATGAGAAGGTACAGGCTTTTCAGACTTTTTGTATGTTTTGTGTAATCTCATATAAAACGGGAGTAATAGTATTGTTTAATTGATAGTTGATTCTTTGGGAAAAAGAAAATAATCTGCTTAGAGAATTTCAAACAGAATTAGTCTCTGTCCAAATGAGAGACATCTTAAGTGCAACAATATTAAATACTGTTCAGACTAAGAAAAGATAACCTTAATGAAAATACAAAGTTAAATGTGAATCTTCTTCATACTATGAGTTATACACTAGTCTGTTTACCAGATGCATTTTCACTTAAGAAAAAAATGAAGTAAATGTCACTTTTCTCGCAAATCCCTGTTTCTGTTTGCATCATTTGTGCTGAGCAGAAGGAAGGGAAGTGTCATTGAGGGAGCAAAAGGAAGAGGAAAGTTGAAGACCTGAGGGAGTGGGGTACATCTTTAGGGGAAGGCAGAGGCCAGAAGAAAGGAAAACTGAAGAGCATGTCCCTGCTGTTTTCTAGTGTTGGGATGATAAAAACCAGCTGTATATCAGTTCTAAGCAGCTAACATGCAGCCTGGTATAAGTAACTTCAGTGCGCTAATAAATTTATCTATAGAAGTTATATGTCTCTTATTATCTTCAACATCAGTAAGACTTAATTTAAACATTGCTGACATTCAGAATAAAATAAAACTAATCTATGTAGAAACACACAGCTTGAGGATTCAAAACACTAACTCTATTGATAGCATAGTATGTTACTGTGTTTATAAACATAAATTTAATCTCATTTAGAAGCATAAATACTGAAATACATTCATAATCAGAATTAATGTTTAGCACTACAGAGCAAAACTAGTTTTTTGCAATATGTTTGGTATGCATTTATAGATCTCCACTTGTACAGGCTAAAGCTTAACTCTATAACTCTTAGGTTTTGAGGAGCCAGAATGTAGGTTTGAGTGTTAATTCTATTGCATTTCAAATTACTGACTTATGCTTAATCTTCATGTAATTATTGTTCAGCGGTAAAGACAATGTGGTAAGTTATATAGCAATGGAAGTCTTGAACGTTTTTTTTCTTTTTTTTTTCCATTCATTTTGGCAGAGAAGTGACTATTGATATTTCCACTCTATGCCAGTGCCAAAGAATAAAGTTTGCTAAGGGTTGAATAGGCCAGATAGATAATGCTACTTCTGTTTTCAGCAGACGCTAATGCAGTGTTTTATTTTGCACATATATTAATCTTTGCTGGCTCAGTACAGAATGGTGAGGGTAACTATGTCAGTCCTAAAGGTTAATTTCATTCTTTTTTAAGGCATGCCATTATTCTGTTAACAGTAATTGCTCTTTTTTGAATGATTAATTTGATCATATGAACTGTTTCTAATTATGTTGGTGGCTGGCAATTTCCTGTACTGAGAAACTGTAGCTGTGATCATATTCCATTTACTCAGTATATATATGCCTTGAGAAAAATGCTCATTGACAGACATTTTCAGAAATATCCACTAATTTTGAGAACTCTTTGGAGACTTTATATAAGATGCCTAGCACTTGCTTTATATTGGTATCAAGTATGTGCCAATGTACTTGACAAATGAGGGCTGAAACAACTGGATTTGAGGCATAGGATGAGCAGGTTTGCAAATGCAGGCCTAACTGCTAAATTATCACCTGTGCTGTTTTTGCTGTGAAAACTGAAAGGAGCAGGACATGTTTCTTGCACATTTTACCATGTTCTTACACTCTTCCTGAGCTTGATATGCTCGCTCCTCTAAGCTATATTTGTTTGCTTTAGTTATTGTTAATAAGCCAGAGCTTACAATTTGCAGATCAGCACAGGCATTTTATGAGACACCCTTACTTGGTGAACAAGCCCTAGCAGGGAGTGAAAGGTGGCTGCTGAGCTGCCTGCGGGAGTTATACTGCGGTTCACTATCAGCAGCTCAACCCTAAATTCAAGAGTGATCCCACTGTGGCAGTTCTGGCTCCAGCACTGAATCTGCATCCAGTTTAGAAAAACATTGGACTGTCTCAGCTGCATTTACAGCAGCTGAACTAAACTGTGATTCAAATGAAGAATGTACTCAGCAGAGAAGATGTGTGTTGGGCTTAGCCAGTGTGTAGGAGACAGTCTACATGAAGTTTCACCCACTCTACGTTGTCTCACACGGAAGGTGTTGTAGTACCATTGCGCTAAAAATAGCATCATTCCCATGGACACAAGCCACCATGTGTTGGACACTCCTCCTTTTGCAATTGCTACAGCAACTGGGCATGCGGTATTTGCTGAAGGGGTGAGGTTACGTGCATCTTCTGGGTTTGAGTTGGTTCTTCAAGGCAGGAATAAACTGTTTGCACTGGTCCAAAGGAGGAAATAGGCACTTAAATGGCACTCAGAATTCAGGAGTCTAACCTGTGATTCAAAGCCCCAACTTTTGTCTCACCCCGGAAGCCCTTTATAGGGGCTAGAAGAGGTACTTTTGCATCTGACTAAAAGTACACCACTCCCAGCACGCAGCTCATCTAAAATACCAGAATCCCAAAACCCAGCATTCCCTCTGGTAATCTGACATAGAGGCCTTCAAAGTGTGACAAAATGCTTTGCCACAGCATACCATCTTAAACACACATTCTACATGTGTTACTTATTTCATTTACACTTGTAAAACTGTTACATTTGACTTATATTTGGAGTCGCTCTGACAAATATATGTACTTAGCATGACGTATGTGAGTTGTCTCTTTGCAGACCTAATCCTGTATGTTTTAATACAGCTGTAATCTCCAGTGCCTGTGGGGAGTCTAGTCTAGCCCACTCTAGACCTGCAGGAAGAAATAGCTGCAAGCCTTTTTATGTGCTCCATGGTTTGCCTGTAACCTGTCTCCAAGGATTTTTACAGGCAGGCAGCAGACAGCCTGTAGGCCTGGTATGGATGTGTCCCTCACGATACATTAAGGAACTTCATCAGACTTTCACTAGCTAGTTAAAACTGAACCTGTGATCCCTGCCCCCTATACACGCACTGCCTCTCCAGCCATGTATCACCCTTCCCGATTACTGTTGCTACCGCTGAGGCTGGGACATATGATCTGTTCGTGAATGAGCTCTGGGCACTGCTGCAGTTCTCAGCCTGGCATGCAAAGGTAAACTAACTCCCTTCATGAATGGATCACAACTTCCTGCTTCAGCGTTTTGGGCCAGAGAGCTTCTGCTGCTTAGCTACAATCCACTGCTGCGTGGCTGTCTGCCTTCATCTGCCTGATGCCATCCTAAAAGTACAATAAATTAGGAGGCATGGTCTCAGAACTTACCAGTTTGCTGACTGTATGAACAGAAATAAAAATCTGAAGGATGCTTTGAGATGCTTTTTACAATGCAATATAAACATAGTAACTAGGCCTCTTGAAAGGTCTATAGATATGCCCACAGTTGCTGGGCCTACCTGATTCAGCAAAGAACACGAAGAACTCATTGATGTCAGTGGGAAACATTTACCCAAGAGTAGTGTTGTAACAGCTCAGGTCTCGGAACAGAATTCCACTTTGATAGCAGTCAATATTCATTTAAAAATTTACTGTGGCTTTTGAGAATTAATTTCTAGGTCAGCTTAAATAATAAGTTATCCTATTCTTCCATTTCCTTTTCATGGCATTGTAGGCAAATTAATTGTATGTTAAGTCAAACAATTTTAAAGATTTGATTTACGACCCAACTATACTCGCCTTTTAAAAACTCTCAAGGGCAGAGACTTGAAAGTCTTACATGTTTGTATGGCACCAGTACAGGAGCCCTTGGCACGTAGGTGTCCTGTAAGCAATACTGAAATATAAATGTTGAATAACATTGTGTCTTTTGAAGGTAAAAGCCGTGGTTTTTGCAAGCTTTTTGCACACTTGTGAGTATGTGCCAGGTAGGCAAGCACTCTGGAGTTTGAAAGATGAACACCTTTTGAACTATAAGCATCCCGTCTCAGTGTGATTCCTAGGGAGAAAATCTTCTCTTGTTCAAGCTTTTTGGATTTATGTAGGCCCTGTGGAGTTCACTGGTGGGTTTATTTGGCAGGTGGGCCTTATTAACCTGCCAGCAAGGGACTATTTGACCTGCTTAGGTTTGTACAGCTTGTAAATAAAGATTCTGTCAGGGAAGGGAGATTCTCTTGTGCTTTGGACTATTTATATCTCTTATAACTGTGGCTGTTAAAGCTTACAAAGAAACAGAAGGTCTGGGATGTGAGACAGAAAGCCCTGAGGGAGTCTTACGTGTTGTATTTGGATTGCTGTGTTAATATCCTAAAATAAACACAGTATGCCAGAAAGTGGGGAATACTTTTATTGTAATTATTATTAACTCAAAGACCTAAATTATTGGTTATTGAATGGAGTATGGCTATGCGTGGCTGCAGAGGACAATAAAGTAACCTCTTAATTTAACACTAGCAGCTATTGGCAATCAATGGGAGCCAGACATTTAATCAGCTTCATTTCCCTCTTTTTTTTCTTTCTTTTTTTTTTTGCATTGTTCTCAAGTTTAATAATTACTAGTATTAGTATTTTTACAGCTCAGGTTAATAATGAATACAGCAAGTGTACAATAAATTGTAATCATAAACTATGATAAGACTTTCCATCAATGGAATTACTTTAATCGGGCATTGAAAGGTATGTTGTATTTCAGATTAAAAAAAGAATCCCTTCAAGAACTTTTTCTGTCTGTCTAGTGCAGGTCTGCCAATAGGGTCCTCTCTAACTCTATAACATATGGTTTTTAATAGGTGTATCTGAATCAGTGAAAAGACTATGTTATTTTATTTATATTACTTATAATGTAAGAAAATGTTTTCCCCTTATTCAGAAGCCACCAGTTTGGACTAGTTGAACAAGAACAATAATTTTTGAGAAAGGTTTCCTCTGCTTCAGCTGACCTACTCAGACACTAAAGTACCATTGCAGATCAAAAGACACTGGGTTCAGCATCTGCCAGAGTTGAGATTTTGAGTCTGTATTCCTTGTTCATTCATTTTAAAGTCAATTTTGCAATATTTCTGCCTTCTGTCCTGAAAGGGCTCAATAAATGTTCTTTGACCTTAGCTGGGTTAGACTGATCTGCTACTTATGCATTCTAGTGATATTTTTAAATATTAACAGTCACTAGTTTATAGAGAATGTTGCATTTACCATTACAAACATACTGGCTGCAAAAGTACTTCACCCAAGAGGTGCTGCTGTGCCCCAGGAGAACTTGATACTGGGGAAGGACAAGTAGGGTATTACCACTGATAGGCACTGAGCAGAGAAAGGCTTCCAAATTCTACTAGGCACCAAAACTTTACAAGTGGAAGCCACTCAGGAGAGATGCAAAGACAGGCAGTGCCCTTTCTTGTTTTGTTTCACCTCTTTTCCAAATGGGCATCTCTTTTATGAGCTGGATCCCCTGGCTCCCAGCCCTGCTATGATGTGGGACTGGCAAACTGCTGTGCACCTGTTCCAGAGGGATTAGCTGCCGGTGACAGCCCATACCCAGAATTTCTTCCACAGATGCTAGTACCCTTCAACAAGTGAGTCAGAACCATTTGACTTAGAGCTTTTTATAGTTGTTGTTGAGGGTAATGATAATCATCCTAATAAAGTCTAGTTTTTAACCTCTCACACTTAATGGTTTGCCATTGGTCAAAGAAGAAGATACCATGCTGCTCTTCACTCCCATCCCTATCTGCTTTACTAGCATAGCAAAACACTGTTAGGCTTTTACGATCATCTGTCATTATATTGGAAAGTGAGTGTTATCTGGTGGATAAGATACCAGGCTGAGTCCAGAATTGACTCCACTAATGAATTCACCATTGGGAAATCTAAGACTGTTTTACTTCCTCTGCTGTTTTGATTTCCCTACCGATAAATACATTCATTTGAGAATTCAATAAACAGCTCATGCTAAAAATCAAGCATGCCAGGACTGGTTTGCAGAACTTGGCTTTACATTAAATTTTCTAGTCCAAAGAATCAAATATTGTCTGTATTGCATTCATATATGTTGATATGCACCACATACGATTATGGTGCTAATTGATTATAAAAATAATATGCACTGTTTTTTTTTTCTCTTTTCTCCACCACTTACAGTCCTTTATGTCATTCTAGTAGAAAATAGTTTTTGATATAAATAATTTATTTTACTACTCTTGAAAACTGTGTCCATATAGGTGAGGGAATAAATGTCCTAAATTTGATTCCACCCAAGGTTTGGTGGGGATTTTTTTACTTTTTTTTACTTTTTTTCTTTTCTTTTTCCTTTCTACAAATACATAAAAAGAATCAGGCACTTCCTGCTATCCCTAAGCACAGATTTAGTTCCTGGTATATCCACTCTAACATATTCAGGAAGGAAGGAATAATCTCTCTGAGGCTGTAGTGCTTTTACAGTGGCTGCAGTAGCTGTAGCTCAGGCTGTCAGTAAGTGAAAAATACTGGAGGAATTTTGTAATGTTTGATCTTTGGGAGTAATAAGGAACAGGCCCATTCATAGGTGGGAATAATATGCTTGGACTAGCATTGTGCAATACAGTGAAGCAGACAAATGTTCCTGCATAGAGGAGACTACCATCTGCTAGAATTCAACAAAGTATTCATACCAGCCAGAAAATGCAGTGAATAGAAAGAATTTTTTCTAAAATAAAACCGTCTGGTTTTGGCTAGGATGAAGTAAGATTGATTAGGTACCACTTGTAAAAAGGTGGATTTTGTGAAAAAGGAGGATGTTAAGTGCTCTAAAGAAGAAGGACTTGCAAGAGAAGGGTGATAAGATAAAATTTGTCCAAAATGGGACTGGGAAGGGGCTAAGTGGGAATTGTGAGCTGAGTGTGTGTGAGGGAAGGAGGCAAGCATTTGTTTCACCCAACACTAAGAACAGAAAAAAGGTGCAGGTGGTGGGGGAGATTTCTGTTTTTTAGTCCGCTTAAAATTAAATGACCTGTTGATTCCGATTCAGGAAGGTATTTAAACTGTGTTCATTAGGTTTTTAATGTATGCTTATCAACCAGTTTGTTGTGAATAGTTTGTATCTGTCCCTCCTTCTAATTGTTCCCTTTACCTCACCAAAAATCCAAGAAGTGACAACCAACCCAATTCATCTTTCAATTCAGTAAGATTCTACTTGATTTAGATCCAGCTACTTTACTTTAAAGATACCAGCTATTATTTTTAAACAGCACACTGTAGGGCTGCTCTAGCTTTTACCTACTAGCAGTCAGAGACAGGTCCAACAGACCCTCACACCATAGATAAGCCTTCTCCTGGCCCCTGTGACAAGCGGATGTTAGGGCAGAATAGATTATACTGCTGGTATGGGAGGCAAACAGAGCTGCCCGGTAAAGCAGCCTTTTGTATAGTATATCGGGAATCAAACTCTGGCCCTGTTTTGCCATAAATTAGCTGTTTTAATAAACATGTCCTGCAACTTTTATTAAACAGATTGGTTTATGCTTTAACTTATTAACATGCTTTTATCTTTGCTATAAAAATGTATATAATCAAGAGAGATTTCTGAGTGATGGAGTGGATTTGTGAAAACATCCGCATAATGTTTTTCCACTTGCTTTCAGCCCCGTTCTTGGATTTGCTGGCTGAGACAATGTTTGGAGTAAAGTCACATGATCAATCTGCATTTTCTTGCAGTCTTCCTGAGCTGTTGCACCACTCCTTTTCATGCTAGGTATTCTGTTGATCTATAGATCTAAGCTCCTTCTTTTAAGGGTAATAAATCAAAATTATACAGTGTTTAGGATTTCAGTCAGAGGGCTTATGTCAGAATTAGAACATTCCTGACTGAAGGTCATATAAATCAATCCTTCAGTTATTCCATTTTCAGTTTCATTGTAATGAACAGTACCCTGCTTGCAGTGAGAAAGCTTATGGTGCCAGAATACTGATAAGATGATATTGCATTCAGAGTACATTTTCCGCTATTGGATGAAATCTGCAATGCGATATATGACATATATGCAAGGGTCTGTGTTGAAAAGCGTTGAAATTGTTGAATTATAACATTCTAGGGATGAGGTTGGTTTGCAAAATCATTGAATCATTTTTATTGCAGAAAGAAATTTAATGAACGAAGTAATAACAAAGGTCTTGTAGTAGAAATGTAAAGGAAAAACATATCACTCTTTCAAAGCTTTCATATTAAACAAGTTAATGGCATATTGTTGTGCATTCTTAACACTGGGGTGTAATTTTTACCTGGGTAGTAATGCCTAACAATTAACATCACTTATCATACTTAAAAAACTTGACAAGTGATGTTGCTCATAATAACATAATGCAGCTAAGTAGCCATTTTAATTGCTTGTGAAATTGTAACACTGAGAAGTAAGAAACTTGGGATTGGGATCAAACTGATGGGATTTGGTGTATGCTGCTTGATTATTCAGATTGTTATCTAAATTCCCTGATTGTTCACACATACAACCTATAAATACTTCCTAATGTATATATTGAACCAGTGCTCACAGGACAGTATAAAGCAAATATTACTCTTTGAACACACTCCTACTTGCTTTACCCTGGGGAAACAGCTAAAGCACGAGTATCTGTATTTATTTATTTACTATACATAGCCCCCCACTAACATGCCACTGTACCAGGGCCTGTATATTCCAGCCTGTTTCCTCACTTACTTCCCTTTCACTGACTCCACTCTTCCCACCAGCTTCCCCCTGGGTCAGACATATTTGGTTACCATTCAACCCTGATTTGCATGTGTCTTACTCCAGTTTCTGTGCACCCCTGCCCTGTGCAGAGGCGCAGCTGGAGGCCGCCGGGAGGAGGAGGAGGAGCTCTCCAGGGTTCTGTTCAACTTGAGGTGCAAGGATTTGGGGAGAAATACCTCAAATCTGCCCTTCGATCCAGCCAGCTTGAAGCAGCTTGCAGAAATGAGGACATGCCCAATGGCTATAGAGGGCAAGTAATGCATTGGACTGGTAAAGGCTCTCCGTTGCAAGGTTAAAGATGGAAACAGGAATTCTGGCAACTCCCCATCTACCTGCCTGCATCGTGATACTCTGAGTAGTGCCCTGACTGTGGAGGTTGCAGTCCTCCACATCATGTTTCTGGTGGGACAGCAGACCAATGGAGGTGGGAACAACGGTTGCACTGGAGGAGACAGTTGACGAGGAGGCGGAAGAGTTTCAAGAGCAATGGTGAAGTTGTGAGCTCACCAGAAGTGGGCCTGCAGCTGATGGATTCAGTTTCTGAGGGTCCATTCAGGAGTGATCTCATGGTGCTGGGAATTGCAGTGTAGTCCTGAAGCAAGGTGGAGCATAGTTTTTAAACAAAATTTTTAAGAGGAATTTTTCAGGAGGTGACAAACATTATCTTTCCAGTTGTACGGGAAATCTAACAGCACACCTTTTTATTGGCAGCTTCAGCTGGGACATTTGAAAGAGTCTGCCTCTCTGTGCTACCTGATACATTGACCTTGACTCAGGTTACGCACTCAGGGAAAACATTTGCAGAGTTTTTAAGCTGCACTGAGCCTGCTGTTCTGGGGTGTAAGAACTGAGGGATGACAAGCTTAAGACAAAGCACAAGGACCACAAAGACCAGTGATGATAACCATGTGAAAAATAGAGGAACCAGAAGGAATGGGGGGGAGATAAAGGGGCACAATAATAAGTGCACCCGGATATTATGCAGCTCTTCAGGAAACAATCACAGATGTTAAGCAGCTCAGTAGGGAGGAACATATCTCTCCAAACCATAATACCAGACCTGGCCAACTACAGTATGAATGCGAGTGTGAATACATAAACGTGGGTTGTGTGTGCCTCTGCAGTGCAGAGGTTTCAAGACCGGTTTGCCGCAAGCACACATGCACATGAGCTGGGACACAGCAATATACAAGTAACCTTGGTGACAGAGGAAAGACTGAAACATGCAGATTCATAGCTCCCAGCTCTGTGCTCAGACCACCAGGCTACCTTCTGTGTTTCTTTATCAGCAGCAATGAAATACAAGTCACTGCTGCAGGCAGAGTAGGCTAAAGGCAGGAACACTCTATGCTTGCCCTATTTCTTGTACTCTTTCCCTAAGTGCTCGTTTCTGACTATGACCAGAGATTGGATAAAGGGACTCACAGGCCTTTGGTTTAGCCCAATGCAGTCGTTCTAGTTTCCTTAATGACAAATGAAGCCCTGATCCAACCTAAATAAAGAACAGGATGTGGCACTGTAAGTTTCTTTGTTTACAGCGTCTTAATAAATTCTAGAACAAATGTACTCAATTTGGAAGCAAAAGAACATTTTCCTACTGTCAGCTCTACAAGCTGGTCTTGAAAGCTGATAGTCACTGGATTCTTTTTGTCCTGTATATCAATACAAATAAAGCTCTGGAGACAAAATCTGTAAATTTCTTCTGCAGTACCTTCTCCCAGCCTCAACATCCTGTCTCAGCGCCGTCTGCAATTCTTAACTTCAGCAGGTTTATGAAATGTCTCAGCTGAATAAAAATATGTTATTACTGATATAGGAGAAGGACTGGAATTCATTTCATCTTTATTACAGTGAAATGAAATTAGTTATGTTGACATCTCAGTTATAAAGGGAGCAAAAGCTACAATTTTTTTACCCGTGTAAGTAAAATAACACTGTTGATAATCCTGCTATGCTATGTAGCAAATTTATTTTTGTATGATGCTGTTTCACAGAATAATGTAAATATATGGATTGCATAGGTGGTAGTAAGAGCAGAATTTGCTCAGAACGAATAATCCATGATCTTACTTTGTTTCAGTTAAATTTCAGTTTATCTTCATTTCATTCATTCTTGTGATATTGAAGTTTGCCATAATAAAGGCTCCGTTGGGATTCTAATTAGTGACTTTTGAGGAAGACCATTACCACAGTGAACTGAGAAAAACGTCAGTGCCTCAAGGAACCTGGAAAATACTTGGACTGGAACAAAATGTCTTGTGTTGGTTTATTTACATAATTCAAAGTTTTAAACAGAAAGATAACAGATAATGATTAATACAAAGCCTACTATAACTCAAGAAATGTATTATTATCAAAGCCTGACCTAAAAATTTCTTTCAACCAGATCTGTCATTTTTCATTTGGACAATATTGGCTTTTCATCTTGTTTTTTGAAATGTGCTTAACCAGACAAAAAAATCAGAGTAGTCAGAGAAAGGAAACACCTTTGAGATTCATCCCTAATATATTTCCACTAATCTCAGTGGACTAACAGCAATAGTATCTAGCCTATATGCTCTGCAAAGGAGAGAAATGCAGTTCCATAGACAAAAGGCATGGTCTGGTTAAATCAATTTCTATAGCATCTTGTCTCGACATATTTGAGAGCACTATCTTTCTCAATTAATGTCAGCTCTGCTCTGGGAATACTCTTTGGTAGTTAACTGTTGCTGTTAGAGAGCTAACTTTAGATATAACACAGCTGGCTTATGTATTTTGCTGTTAATGTTTTCGTAATGAAACAACAAATGCAAAGCGAACAAACTACTAAGCAGAATGCAGAAGATTTTCCACCTAAATAAAGCAACTTGAAGGATAAGAAAACCCAACTGTAAATTTCTTTTGATTGACCCCAGATAGAAAAAATAAATTACAAACCTCACGAACCTATTTAAGGCAGGTCTTAGGGTTTTCTTTTTCCCGGATTTCTAAGTCTCCAGTGTACTGGGGGTTGCACATGTGCCTCTGTGCAAACACCACCAATCTCTAGAATATTTTATTTTAAATTCATTCTTGGGCAGCTTCTTTATTTTCATTTCCACTTACATCAAAGTCAAATAGAAAACCCTCAAACAGCCCAACATAGCACAAGAATGGAGGAAGAGCAGATATGATGTTTTGAGGGTATCAAGAAAACACAGTGTATTTGTGAGAAAGCTCACAGAGGAAAGAAGAAGAAGAAAGCAAGCTGAAGAAAGATAATGGAAAGCAAGTGCAAGGCTAATTTTTAACATGTCTCCTCGTGCCTTTCATGGGTAATTACCCACTAGAGGGAGATAGACTGTAACTTGTTGCCAGGTGGATTATGGCAGAAGTTCGACTTTGTAAAGTCCAAAGAGGAAACACTGGTAAGAAAGCCCAAGAAAATGTGAGTTCCCTACCCTGGTAGAGTTTTGTGCTGCAGAGTTCTGTGGAAGTTACCAACTGGACTGAAATCCCTTCCCTTTCTGACCTGGCTTTCATTACACTTTTATTCAAAAAATCTCCATCTCTATTAACCTGTTTATTCTTCTGTTGGTGACAGCAACACCTGGAGTTCTAAGGATGGCAGAAACAGTATTGTGCTTGTCTAGGAGTGACTAAACTGCCATACCCCCCCAGCATGGGGCGAGCTATGCACCCCTCAAGACAAGTGCCTTGAGACCCACCAACAGTGACCCTTCAGTCCACCTCAAACACCTCCTTGGTTCCTGTTTAGGACTCGCATCCTGCAGTTTTCATTAGGTGCCCATGGGTAATCATTTATGGTCTCTTTTCCTCACCTTTATTTGTGCAGAATGGAGGCTTTTAAAATTCAAAGCAGGCTCAGGCGTGTCCTTTCCTCGAGGGAAACCAAGAAGGGAAGTAGTAATGGATGCTTAGAATTGGAAACAAGGCATAGGAAAAGTAGCTCTTACCAGCTCGTGTCATTCCTGCTTCTGAAAATAAGTAGTTTAGGAACTTCCTAACTTCTGAACCAGACATTGCATCTAGATGAGCATGTGTCAGAGACTTTGTTAAGCCTAGCTCCCTTGAATCTATTTTCTTTTTGAACCTATTTATTTATATTTTCAGGTTTTAGAACATCCTGTGGCAATGACTTCATATGAAAATGTATTTCCTTCTTAAACCCTGCTCCCAGATAAACTGATTGAATTAATATGGTATTATAAGCAGTGATAATAACCATTTTCTATTCACTTTCCTCCCACCTTCATTATTTTCCAGACCTCTGAATCCCCTTCCTGTTGCAGTACAGAATGCAAGCCCCAGTCTGGCTCCTGTTTATACTAGGATTTTTGAACGATATGAAGGCTTTTCAGAGTCAAGCTATTAGCAGTGACAACAGTCTTCTCTTAACTCTAACCTTGCCTCTTTGTGTAAGAACTGTTGGATAAATAAGAACATAATGCAAACTTGGAAAAGATGCATAATTATTTCCACACAGGAAGTTTGCAGTTGATAGTTCGGTGTCACAGATAGAAATGACTAGTCTAACATACTGTGAACTAAATCAGAGCCAAAGCAATTATCTAATGCTGGTGAACCCGCAGGGTCAACTATACTCTGCTACCATGTGTAATGCCAGAAAAGTTCACTGACAAACACCAGCCATCAGAAACACTTCTTCCTCCTAAACTTCATGTCACTAGTTTCTAAAGTGGCCTGCAGTTATATCCTGCTCACCTTCAAATTCCCTCTAAAATAGTACAGGGGTTCTGGGCACTACTTGTTCAACAACTCTGGTTTAAGGATTACCGAAAACATGGCATGGCTGCATTTGTCAGTACCCTGATATGATCCTTAACACAAACCAGGTTAAGGTAAATGTAAAATAGTGTATTTGCAAAAATCCAAATATAAGCAACACATTTGCATTGCTTATCCAAAGCAATCCACAGAAATGAAAATAAATAGGGTATACAGGACATTTGCAGACCTGGAAGAGCAGCTGGCCGGGCTCTGTAAGAAAACTAGGCACAGGTGCTGGGATTGAGCCCAGGGCCCTGGTTCCCAGCTGGCACGCTGAAAGAGGCTTCCCGCTTAGGGAGAGTTAGATGTCTGTTCCTTGGGAGGAGAGGCCTCGGAGAGGGGAGGAGGTTGTTCCCTTGGCATGACAGGAAAGCACTGCTGGCTGAGCCAAAGGGGAATGGAGTCTTTTTGTTGATATCTGGTGGGTGTATTTCCTCTTTCAGCTGTTGGATTAGTGATTAAAAAAGAAAATGATCGATATATGTCGTATTGGAATGAGTGTGGGGCTTGTCACCCTGACTGATGAGCCGTCTGGATAGCTTACTTTTACCTGTTGCTCAGATTAGTCCCAGCGAGAGTTCCTGTCGCTCTATCCGCATATAACTTGCTAGCCACACTTTATACACTCACATAACCAGGATTAAAGCATGTAATGTGTTACTGAGAAAATAACTAATCCTTTTAAGGTAACAGGACGTTTGGTGGTGAATGCCTCCTAAGTCTGTCTCTAGGGGATACTGTAATAGTAATAAAGTGAATAGAGGACTAAGGGAGGCAGGAGAGAGGGTGCTGATTACATGGGAAAGCCCAGACAAAGCGTCTTCTGTTTCTAATGCCTGAAATTCAGCCGCATAAGAAAAAGGCAGGATACTGGCAAAGCACCACCGGGATGTACTTGCGCTGATGGCTCTTTGTTATTTTTTTATAGCTTTACATCACATTTTACCAGGTATTTCCCCCCGGGATTCTCATATACCTACAAATCAGTCTAAACCAAGTGTTGTCAACAGAGCTGCCACTTCACTTGCCTTGGAGGTTGCCATTCTTTCTGTGTCACAAGAACAAAGATAAAAATGTTAATTTTTAGCCCTTTCCAACAGTTTTATGATATTATCTGGCAAGCACCAGGATTTGATTTTACAAATACATAACGGCACTTGTTCTTCTACCACTCTGTGTCTGTGAATGTCACTGATGGCAAAGGGACATGGCATGCATATGCATGTGTAGGATTGGGGCCCAACAGCTTAGGTCCTGCTGAGGTCAAGGCACAGACATCTAGACAAACATTGATTTAGAAAATTTACAGTATAGAGGATGGTTGTAGAAAGGGAAAGCGCACTGACCATTCCAAAGGAACCAACTCCTTTTTTAAATCTCTTAATCTGCTTTTCATTATCTCTGTGGGGAGGCCTCTTGAGAAAAGCAGCTCTTTGACTTGAATAAAGGAGGGGCTGTGGGCTTGCATGCTGGAATGGGGAGGTCATTGTACCGCAGCACGGAAGATGGGAGTGTTAGTCAGGTCAAGGAGAACAAGATAAAAAAGTGTGAGATCTGTGTTACAGGCTTGGTCTGGATTATGTAAGGTAGAAAGTTTAAAGCTGAAAGGTAAACGAGAGAGCGATTCAAATGTTGGAAAGACATATTCTAGTAGGGTCATTCAGGCTGATTGTTAGGTTAAAATATGGGCCAGGACTGATAACATCATCAGCAAAACCAGCAAGAGAGGGGTAACAACAGCTGAGGCCCAAGAGGGCTAAATTCTGCACAGAATTTTAAGCACCAGGCTTCAGCAAATCAACCTATCCACCTTCAATATCTTTCTTATTTGTTCTTGTAACAGAACTGCTTAGTTCTACTTCCCTCCTTAGAGGCAGACAAAGCCCGAATATGCCTGGGAGACAATGGGTCTACATAGCATTTTGCCTGCTACCAAGTCATACAGCTGTGTGCATGTGCTGGCTATAATCCTCTCTCCTCTAAACCAGGGCTTATCACAAGCACCCTCCAAGCCTTGCCAGACTGCTAAAGTTATGTTATTGCCACTAAAATAGCCCTTGGAAGTAGCCCGTTTTTCTCCTTTTTAGAATACAATGGTAAAAATTCTCCTAAAATGGTGTGCTGACCTTCTGCTGTTTCTTTAACGGACACAAACTGAAAGGTATCTCTGGTTTGCAGGGACCTCCTGTTTTTCCAGCACTCCTATAATACTGGCTGACTTCACCAGGAATTTGAAGATATATAAGGAGTGCAGGGTCAGGTCTACAAAATCCGCGATGGAGTGGGGGAGGGCTTCCCTGGTTGCATGCGCTTCTTGCTTTGTTTCTTCATGGGTTTATAGAAGCAGAGGTGGCAGATTTAGGGCTTTTATTGACAGTCACACAACATTTGGTGTTTTCTTAAAGACCTAACTGAGAGGCAGATGATGGCATAAGATTGTCAGCTTTCTGTGTTTCTAATTGCAGACAGGAAGGAACCTGCAAACCTTACAGACTCAAAAAAAACCTGCAGGCAAAGAATAACTAAATACATATTTTTAAAGCCTGTCATTCATAAAATCAAATTGACGCATTTGGAGGCATAACAAGTTATCTTAAATACAGGATTGGTAATTTTGCAGCAAAATCTCAGACCTTCTCATATCAGCTGGAACTAACAGGTGCACTTTTAACGCTAGTGACTCCTTTTGTCCTTTTTTTCCCCTCCATATTTCACAAGGTCTCAATCAGTTTACTCATTACAGCTACGTTCTTCCCTTTTCGCTATGTGTACAGCCTGAACACCGCCTGCCCTCCTGCCTCTGCGCTTGATCCTGGCTTGGCCAGAACCTTCTAGCTTTTTCCCCACGTCCTCCTCCAGTCCTGTAGACAGCAGCGCCGCAAAACACTGCTTTGTGCTATGATTATGCATCTTTTCTGCTTGTTTGTTTCACATAAGCTCCATCTGCTGGTTAAAACTAGGATCTGTGTGATTTTCACTATGAAGTGCAAATGCTACTTCTTCCTCGATTTGAAAAGATTTTCAAAATTATCTGTTTATACTCTCCCAGCTGTGTTCTCCTTGTCTCCCTGCATGTCAAATTTAATTAATGACAACCTAATATGTTATTTTGTATTGCTAATTCGGGTCAAGCCTATGAAATCTTTTAAAACACCACTTTTTGACTAGAATTTGAGCAGGTAATTATCCTTGGATCTGGAATGGCTGTTTACAGCACGTTATTACTGTCAAGGAAATCTCTGAGAAGCTTTTCGCTGCATTGTTTGAAAAGGCACCCAAGGCAGATTGTTTCTGTGCTGTTGCTAATGTGCAGCCACTGCCGCTTGGTTTTGGCACGTTACAGTCAGGAGTGAACTCGTGACCTGGTCATACATACAGACCAAGTCTGTAATCCAGTGACCACTTGAACTTTTATGGAGCAACAGGCTTCAGCAAGCCGCGAGTCTCTCCTAAAAATCTGTGATGATGAATGAAAGTGGTTTTTAAAGAACTACTAATAATCTGTTGTATTTCTCCCTCAAGTGGAAACTTAATGCAACTTGCTACACAGTAATGTCTGGGTTTTTTTCCCATTCTTCAGATTTAGGCTGAACAGTGGTGAATATAGATGAGGTTAATCCCATATTGTTAAACCTATACAAGGAGACGACCTGGGGATTGCCATGGAAACAGATTTTACAGACTAGAAGCGTAATGCTACTTTTAAATACTGTATATGGACCTGTACCACTTAGCAGCTCATAGAATCACACTGCATACACAAACATGATGTTGTAGCAGAGAAATGGCAAACCTGTCTCCCGTCTCATCAAATACTAATTATGCTCCCACCTCCTCCTGCTTACAGCCCAGAGCAGCAAGGACTGCACCTCCTTTCCCCTCCACCCACTGAATCTTACCTCCCCAGTCCCTTGCTGCCAGCTTGGCTCGTCACCTGGGTGCAAGGGGGAAAAGAGGCTGTGCCTGTGTAATGGAACGTGGTGGTTCTGGCAGGAGTGTCATACATTTGATATTGTTACACAGCCACTGTCAAAAGCTATAGGGCAACTGACCATGTGTCTGAAGTTGGGAGTGGGGGGGTCCTGTTACCCATCCTCAAAAAAAATCAACAGGATCTAGGAAGTGCTTCCTGGGACATGTCCTCAGGGAAGGGGTGACAACCGTGGTGAGCATGGAGAGGTGCCACTTCCAACTCTGCAGGTAATTTTGGCAGGCCACAAAGGAATCCTGCTCCCCATATGCATCTGCCTACCACCCATGAGAGCTCGTTAGATGGTGAAGAGGGAAGGAGTAAGGGACAACGGCAGATAAGAATTTCATATAACTATTTACTATGGGAAATATCTTGCGCTGTGAAGTAGAGATTTTCTGAAAGAGAATACTGCATATATAGCCAGTTACCTTACAGTTTTGCTCCCTGTTCATATGGACATTTGCCCCCCTGTTTCCAGACAGATCTCTAAACTTCCTCAGTGAGAATTATCTGCTCCTTTTTCATGTCTATGCAAGTAATGCACAGACATAGCCATATTCTGTGCTTTTATAGGTCTTATGCACGTACCTCTTTTAGACAAGTAAAACATTCTCGCTTTCTTCATGTCTCTGGGCTGTGCTCATGTATCAGTGAAATACATGTTTTGATATTGCCACAGCCTGTAACAGGCATCACAATTTCCTGTTATTTGGAGTTTGTTTTCTAATTGTTTAGACAACTCTCACCTTGCTTTTACTTCTATTTAACATTCAGGGGAAAAAAAATTGATGTTTAGTACTAAATAATAATCTTGTTTAAATATTACATTTATTTTAATCATTCTCACATCCTTATTAAATCCATCTAGAAAGAAGTGTTTGTATTTCTTCCTTTTAGTCTCTCACCCTATTCCTGCTAGAAAACACACTTTTCAACAAGATGGCTGACAACTTTTCCAAACAACATGGTTGCTTTAAGAACCAGGTCTAAAATGGCTGTAGAAGCTTCAGTTTTTTAAAAATAAAACCCTAGTGAAACTATGTGTATCATTTTTTATTCTGGGGATGAGTGTTTTCTTTGTGAACACACAGGCTGGGTGGAGTGAAAGAAAAAGTGTTTTCTTTAAAACAAAACCTGACTTGCGTGGAAGGCCCATGTATCACCTACAGTCACTAGGCCTTTTCATGTGGTAGCAATTCCTACAGCTACTTGAAAATTATTAATACTTTGTCTTTTCTTAAGCGTTATTTCACAATGCTTGGTAAATGCACAAAATCAATTAGTATTTTGAAACTGTATCTGTTTAGGAAATTTTCACAGAGTGTATTCTCATTCCTTTTCATATATGGTAGAAAACCACGCAACTTCCAGGTATAAACAAATGTGGAACAAAAGACTGTACAAAAACATAACGGATTCAGCTCTGAAAAGACTCATGCATCTACATTGTCTGCCACCCTGAATACTAATGAATTTAATGAAACTATTGAAAGACTGGTTACTTGTCTGCATAAATGTATTGAGACCTCTGTAATCATCTGTTTGCTGTCTGAAATCTCTTGTCAATAGTTTAATGACTTCAGAGCATATTATTCTTCTTGTATAGGCTTCATATAATGTTTCTACATAATTAAGCAGCTTTGTTAGAGGAACTGCCATTAGTTGCCCCATTTCATTTGGTTTTGTTATCAGCCAACCAGAAAGAAAAAAGAATAACAAGAGAAGGCTACAGACCCAGTCTAGTGAGAGAATGTGTAGACTGGGAAGATTTTTTATTGTTGTTGTTGTTGTTTGTTTTTTTCAAGATTGTCATTAACATAAAGCACTATTGTTAATTGCACATTTTAAATAATTTTAACCATTTAAGTGCGCTAAATATTTAAATACTCGTAAAGCAAACAGTTGGCTAGAAATCTTGCAATGCATTTGGGAGCCAAACATTTTAAAAGTAGCTCTAATAATAAGTACATAAATAATAATACCAATTAATTTTTTAATAATCAGTAAACAACACTAGTGTTTCTGTAGCCAGCACAGGCAAAAGATGAAAGAAAAGGGCATCTTGATTTTTTTAAAGATTTGGTCAATTGAATATTCCATCTTCACATATTCTTTGGAATAAAAAATACTAGTATAAAATTAATCTAAATCTTTCATACTTAGGAGACACCCAGAGGATTTTCTTTAAATACATAAAAGAACTTTAAAATATTACTAATTAATTTCCTGCATTTGCCAAGTCTCAAGGATGACTGCAGACACATTTGCTTTTTCCTGCTATGAGATGCTGTTTCAGTCATGTTTTGGGTCAAACCTGAAGCTTCTGCTACCCTTCATGTATAAAGTTAAATAGCACCTGTTTTCTTTGGGGCTTAGGTGGGTCTACAGGTGAACAAATGCCTGGCATGATAAATAACCTGTGAAATAGAAGAGGTCTGAAACAACAGTATCCTTGTCACTTTTGAGCCCTGTCCTTGAGGCAGCCATCTTGTTGACAGGGGGTGTCAGCCATCTTGTTGAAAAACAGTTCCAGCAGCTTTTCCCCCCATTTTTTAGAACAAGGAAGGAGGCATTAACACCCAAACCTCATATACATAGTTTTTAAAATTTCACTATTCTCAGACTAAATTGTAATTTCTGCAATTTGATTCTGGTTATTCCCTGCATCTGTCTATACAGTTAAAAACCAAGCAAAATTAATGGTACTATTTAATACTGTATTTATTAGCTGAGTACTGAAGTGTTTGATAAATGATCCTAATGCTGGTAGGGACTAGACTGGTATTTGAAGAATACCATGCTCCCTGTAGCCAAACTATTAACCAGCACTAGTGAAGCACATCTGTCAGTTGACTTAATGTATGTACTATTTTGTATCAAAAATATCTTAGCTCCGTAAGATATTTTTTCTGTCACATCCCGAGATCCACAAGCAATACACGTGCATGGAGTGAAACAACTGCAGCGGAGCGCTACTTAACACCAGCATAAATGCCAGACTTTGGCCCCAAACGCGAGGGAACGTCGTTGCAGACACGGTCTGGTATTGGTGTACTGCACTTCGGGCTACAGTTACGCGCTCGTTGGCCGCACTGGCGTAAACCGCTCAGGACGGCTTCGTGAGGCACCAGCGCCCTCCCCTTCGGCAGCGATCCCTCAGCGCACACGGCCTGCGTGACCTTCCCGGCAGGGCGGGGGATTAGCCGGCTGCCAGCCACGGCCCCGCCGCCCTCCGTTTCCAGGGTCCCCTCGGGTGAACAAGCCCCGCGATGCCTCCGGGGCGGCCCACGCGGCCCTCCGCAGTCCCGAGCCCCGGTGCCGGTAGTAGGGCCCTGGGAACCCGCCCACCCACTACTCCCCTCCACCGGCTGCCGGAGGGGAGAAGCGCCTACACGGTCGGCGTGCTGGAGGGAGGACTACATCTCCCAGCATGCACCGCGCCTTGCCGCCCCGCCCCCACCGAGCTCCTCGACTAGTGTCACGCTGCCCCATCTAGACTACAGATCCCGGCATGCTACGCGCTCCGCGCCCGCAGGCGGCTTACCGTGCGCCCCCGAGGACTACACTTCCCGGCGTGCCCAGGTCCGCGGGGCGGTGCTATGCAAATGCAGCCGGCGGTCGCGGCTCGGCGCTCCTGGGCGTGTGGGGATCGCAGCGCGGGGCCCGGGCGGCGGGACATGAGCAGGCCGGGAGCCCGCCGCCGCCGCTAGTCCGCTGCAGCCGCCCAGCCGCGCGCGAGCGCCAAGATGGCGTCCATGCTGCTACAGACCTGCGGCCGGCGGGCCTGCCACCTGCCCCGAGCGCTGCGCCGCCAGCCCCAGCTAGGTGAGGCTCCCCGCGGGCCGTCAGGCGGTTCCGGCGGCGGGAAAGAGAAGCGCAGCCGCCCCGCGGCGCGGCCCGGCCCGGCTCGGCCCGGTCCGGCCTTGGGGTGCGGTGCGG
>JAVKLA010000053.1:38788609-38804283 GCA_034782735.1 Sagittarius serpentarius
GGTGAGCAATTGCATTGTGCATCACTTGTTTTGTGTATTCCAATCCTTTTATTATTATTGTCACTTTATTGTTGTTAATAGTGTCATTGTTAGTTTTTTCCTTTCTGTTCTGTTAAACTGTTCTTATCTCAACCTCTAAGTTTTACCTTTTTTTCTTTGGATTCTCTCCCCCATTCCACTGGGTGGGGGGGAAGTGAGTGAGCAGCTGCGTGGTGCTTAGTTGCTGGCTGGGGTTAAACCATGACGCTTTGTTTTTGATACTTCATTAAATTTAAAAATAAAGATTCTCATGACTTCTTTTCCATGAGAAATATGTTAATGTACAGCTTTTCTGGCACTGCTGCCTTTCTTACTTTCAAACCAAGTAATCCTAATGCAGGTATCTTAAATGAACAGTGTTGACTATGGTAAGCTACGTTCACCTTGTTCAGACACTTCTGGATGTCTGTATTATCCTAGAAGCAAGGAGTATGGACTTTGCTCCTGTTTGAAGAAAGTATATGTCTTATTTTAGGGCTGGCTTGCTCTTAGGTACATGGTTAGAACAGACACACTGCAAAACATAGAGGTCTTGGCAGAACTGGCAAAGTTGAATTTAACAGTTATTCTGCAGAATCTTTTGGTGAAATGATGTTCTGTGTGCCTATTCACACTCTAAATGGCTGTATGACAAGAAGTGTTTGAGTCAGCAGGTTTTCTTATGCTAGCCTTGGAATTTTGTTCTTTGGCCCCTTCCTTAGCATTAATGCATCTGGTTGGAAAAAAAGTAAAGGTAAAGTAAGTGAAAGTGTCTTGCTGTTACGGAGTTTTATCTAAGAAACTCCAAGCCAGTTTAGACTTCCAGATCACCCCTCTTTGTTCTAGGGCACCTGCCCATAGCAGGTAATGTCCTGTACTAGTAGGACTCTCGTTTTTGGCAGTTCTGTGTGCTTCCTGGCACTCAGGTGAGAGAAACTGATCACCGTGCCGCAACTTACCCCTCAAGACTTTGAGTACTTCTCTGCCTTGCTCAGTTGTTGCTTGAAGTCAGGGAGATCCTTCTGAGATGGCTAGGCTCTGGGGTCAAGAAATTCAGCTACTGATCTTTCTGTAAATGTTGGAGAGTATCGGAATGCCTGCATAGATTCTCAGGGCTTGATTTTTGAGGTAGAAAGAGACAGTTTTTCCCCTGGCTCTACTTGCAGTGGCAGTGAGTACCCATTAAGAGTTTGATATAACTTCAGATGGGTAAGTCCTTTTCCTTTGACTTGATAATGCCATAGCTTTTGCTGTAATGACATCAAAGCCCACTTAGCGTGGGACATGCCTTGATTATTGAGATTTATCTTCAATAAGTTAACGTACCTTTCCCCCCCCCCCCCTTCCCCCTTTCCATACCTTCTGAATGCCCCACCTGATTTTTGAGGTATCTCTTTTCCACTAATAATTAGGATATTTTGTTGGGGAGGGCTCTTGGTGATCAACGTTGGGTGCTGTGTTTTCTCAGATACAGTTGTCTACATTAGGTTCTGTCGTAGGCTATATCTTAGCTTTGATGGTGGAAAAATTGACCCCTAACCTCTAAAATGGCCTTTCTATCCTGCTGTCTCTTAGGACTGACCAGAAGGAGTAGGGTCCAGATTGGAGAAACAAACCACAGCATGCCTAGTCCATCCAACCTTCCATTTTTGTTTTGGTTTCAGTGAATTCTGACAAGATTGGCCAAAAAGTGTCAAGGCATTTGGAGTTTTGCTCGTGTGATTTCCTTCGTTCTGTCCAGGAGTCTTTTAGCACTTGGTATTGGCTAGCTATTGAGTTATTGCAGCTAGGTATCAATACAAGATTTTTTGTTTTGTTTTAAATTGCTTTAGGGAGATTGATTCTTTTCTAGTGGGCTTGGGGATGATTTTCAGTGACTGTAGATTGCATACAGCCACTAGGTAGCATTTTATGTAGCTGGTGGTGCTTCCATGGTGTTGGATGGTCAGAAGGCTTTCAAGCATGGCCCTTTATTGAAGCATGTGAACTGACTTAAATAGTTTATCATTCAGTGGTCTCCTCAATTTATTTCCAGAATGGATGCTGCTTGTCTCTGTACCTGGATAGAGGATGCCTGTATATAGGTGCCAGTCCTCCTTGTGGATTTTAAATAATAGTTATTATAAGGACTGATTCTGAGTTAGCGTTTCAAATAAAATTCATTTTGAGGAACACCGACATTTGCTGGAAAGCTAACCTTTCATATTCTTCAGATCAGTCTCTTGCCTTTCCAGACAGTTTGTATCCTTTGCAGTGAGATCCAGGGGTAAAGCTATTTTTACCAGGTGCTAATCCAAATGAACAGCAATGTATTGAAATGATGCTGTGGTTCCACCTCTCTAGTGAAGTGTGTTTAGGTTCCTACTCACATTTTATTTGTTGTCCTGCTTAAAACAAAAAAACCATTTTCATCCTAGACACTTGGCAGGTGCTCCATTTGGATCGTCTAATACTGTGTTGTCATGGAGCTGTTCAAAAATTACACTTGCTTTCAGTGAAGTTTTCCTGCAGTATAGCTGCTTGTCTGAGGGACTTGGAAACCTGTCTTCAGGCAATTGAACAAGTGCAAGCAGTACCTCATACATCCACAGAGTTCGACTGTATGCGCGGACAGTTTGCTTGAATGCTTATGGAGATGTCAGTTGTGTGACAGAATTGCTGCCTGCCTGTTTTTTTTCTTTTTTATCCTATAAATTGGGGTTACAGATTGAGAGAAATAAGAACAAGCCACCTGCTTTGACTTGTATTGGAATAGGATTAGGTATTTGGGCTTCAGTACTTCACGTGGTTATAGTCAAAGCAAAGAAATTTGCGGTCTTGGCTGTTTGTGATGCACAATCATCCAAAGTGTGAATGTGCTTACAAACAGTGCACCATAAGGAAGTTGCTGTTAAAGAGTGTCTTTTTTGTGCTTTCAGTAGTAGCCATTACTAAGTAAAGGTCAGTCTTTTAAATCACATATTTGTGTACAGTTCGCTATATGGATAAATGTCTTCCTGAATTTCAGAATTAATGCTAATTATTGGTATTTTTCTAGGTAACTTGGGAGATCGGGCATGTCTTAGCTGTACATCCCTGAGGCTGGCAAACAAAATGTGAGTAAATACGAACTTTTTTTTCTAAGCTCAAAACTCTACAAAACTATCAGTTAGTATACTATCATAGAATGTAGGTTTTAATCTTCTAGACAAAGTGTGAAAATATTAGCTTCAGCTTGTGTTATTGACACATTAAAGGAAGTCTGAGTATTGTTACTGTCTTCATCTGCTTGGTTGTGTGTAGAAGAAAATGAGTGAGATCTTCCTTTTTTCACTCACTTCCTCCCTTTTTGTTACAATGTGAAAGCAATAGAATATTAATCTTGTTCTTGAGTGATTCCAGGTGATACCATGGGCTTCTTGCGTACTTTCTCTGTGGAGTTCCGTAGAATAAACATTCAGTCACAGCTAGTTTGAAAAACATAGTTGACAGTTAGGAATGTAGATAATTCAGAGATCATCATTCAGATGTAGAGTTGTATCTTTATTAAACCAAAGTAGTTTACTGTGTGTTACAGCCTTGGGCGAGACTCTCCTAGGAGATGGTGTCCTCTTCTGAAAATGAATCCAGCTGCTGTGTGCTCTTACGGAACTTAAGGAGTTGGATGTTGGCAGAACCCATTCTCTGTTCCTGACTTGGCTCACAAGGCATACTTGTGGATATGAATTTCCTAACGCCTTTCCTTGGAATGTTAAAATATGTATTCTCTAGTTATTTACAGTCTAACTGCTCAGGAAACAGTGATTATTCTTCAATTTCCTAAGTTTCCATTTTATCGTAAGGATCTGTTTCTAGAAATAACCCTGTGATACGAAACAAAGTAATTCCTTTCTTTTTTAGTCATGTTAGTTCTAGATCACTTACTGTATAATTAGTTATGAGAGTTTTTCTAATATGTAAAGCATTTTCAAATCTCTATTTACTTTTTAGTATATTATTATATGGAAAATTGGAAACTTAAGAGTTTGAAGTCTGTTATATGAGCAGCAGAATATTGGGACAGAAATTCTTGTTCTTTTGAGAAGATTTTTTTTTAACAAAAACTGCTGTTAACCTAATGTTCCTGCTTAAACCAAAACAAACTGATGCCCACACCCCAGATGACCCAGATCCAAAAGCAAGGGACTCTACATACAGGTATTGAGGACAGCTTGCGATAGAAGTTCTTGTCTGACATCTTGCTAGTGAAAGTGTGTCCAGAGAGGCACATTTCTTGTGAAATTTTTTTTTCCCTGCAGACTCAGAACCAGTTCTGCTGGCAGAGCTCCCTTCCTCTCTGCATGCAGAATGTATGTGTATGTAGGTGGAACTTGGTCTGTAGGTCTGGAACTCTGCTTTTGGGAAATAAATGACTTAGAGTCGGAATGGATTGATTTCTGCAAGTGTTTTAATCTGGTTTTGAATATGTACTTCATTTTCTTGAAGGAACTGTAATTTTCATTAGTTGATATCTGTGCAAGTGTGTAGTTTTCTAGCTAATCAAGAAAATGTTTTGTGTAGCTGTGTATGTTTCAGCAGTCATCTGACCATTGAATGGTCCCATGCTTGAAATTTGTTTAAGCTAGAAAATAATAATGTCTTTAAAAAGTAATAATTTAGTCAATTTTTTTGTATAAAGGTCTATTTGGATAACATTAAATAGATAAAACTATTAAAGTAATTTAAAATTCATTGGATGCATGTGACAAGTTTAAAAAGTACTTCTGGCTGAAAATTGAGTGAGGGAGGCTAATACTTGTAAATGTTCAATAAATTTTTTTTGTCCTTAAATTATTACTCAGAGCTTTGGAGCCACTTGCACCTGTTTACTGTTCATTGACTGAAAAAAAAAATGCACATTCTGATTTTGTTTTGATAGTACAAGGGCTCAGTGAAGAAAAACCCCAGTCATTTCTGTCCTGTAGATGATTTAATGCTGACATTTCAGTCTGAGGGACACCTAATGGAATGCATTTATATAAAATATTGTATCTACTATTTTAATTTTGTCATACCCTTTTATAAATGTGTGTACAATCCTACTTGCATATAATAAGTATTTCTTCTGTGTGTATAATGAGCGTTTGGGGTGTTTGAGCAATACTTTCCTTCTAACTTCAGTTTAATTAAAAAGAACAAAATTCAGAATAAGGTAGAGTAGTGTTGGTTCTGTCTGCCCCACCTCAGTACAGTGATGGAAGTTTGTGCAAACGTTTCTGCTAAAAAAGGAAAACTAGATGCATGGAGACAGAAAATGAGGAACTCTAATGAAATCGGATTTCTCTGATACTAATTCTCTTCCTTTGACTCAGCACCTATCCCAAGTCTACAACTTTTTATTTTTTCTCAAGTGTTTTATTCAAACAGGAAAGTTAATAGAAGGGGCTTTATGTTACTTACAGATTTACAAACTTATTTTCAAATGTAGCTTTCTAAATGGAAAGCACTTCTGATTGCTACTCTTTATTTAATGGGAGTAAAATAAACTACCTTTTCCAAGCTGTTTAATGGAAGATTCCCTGCAGGTTATTTTTTTGTCATGAAGCAAAGTCAAGCATTCTTTTCAGGTATAGACATTGATCTTGAGAGTCACAAGTTTGGGTCTTTCTTAAATATGTGGTAGATATTTCTCAAGTGATGCATTTTATAAATACCTAAATTTATAACTATACAAATATATATAAATATATAAATAACTTCTGAGCTATTGCTAATTCTTGAACACTTTTTTTCTTTTGAAGGACTGTACACTTTAAATATTGCACTAGTGTCCCTCCTGTTTACGCATACTCCAAAAAAGATCGCTACTGTTGTTGGACTAAGGGATCTGAACAAATATACTTTACTCTTAAGAGCTCTTCTGGCTCGTGGATGCCACTAGCAACCATGGGTGTTTTAGGTCCCCAGTATATTCCAGTTAGATGGTGGCATTCTTCACATCCCCTTCGAGATGACTCCATAGTTGAAAAGTCACTGAAGTCCTTAAAGGACAAAAACAAGAAGTTGGAAGAAGGAGGTCCTGTATATAGTCCAACAGAAGTGGAAGTTGTGAAAAAATCTATTGGACAGAGGATTGTGGATGAACTGAAGCACTATTACCATGGTTTTCGATTACTGTGGATTGACACAAAAATAGCTGCAAGGATGCTCTGGCGAATACTACATGGAAACACTTTGTCTCGTCGAGAACGGAGACAGGTACTGAGTAAATACCAATTTTTGAGTATCCTTAGCGATTGCTCCATTTTATTTGAACTGAGTTGGTCTTCTGTTCATAGAATTAGAATTGCTAGGTATATTTCCATCCTCCTCCCTATGTGGACACTAAAAATTTTGGATATGACTCCAAAACGTTTTAGTCCTGTTCCCCATTATTGAGGCTAAATTTGGTATTTTCTAGTTGGAACAGCAGAGGATTCTTCTGTTTTGTCATGTGGACAGCAGTTATGGTTTGTTCTCAAGTTCCTATCCATGTGCTACATGTGTTTACGTAGTCACTTCCTCTGCTTTTTCACTCCAGCTGGAAAAACAGAGGGAAAACACTTCTAGTAAAGGTTGGATTGGTGCCAATTCTGTTGTGTGGGTTGGTTTGATTTTTAACAGAAGAAAAGCTGCAGGCTGAAGTGTGTGACTGATAATCAGATATAAGTACTTTCTCAGTTATAAATATGTTTGTGGGATAATTTTAGTCCAAAGAAGATAATTTGAGGAAAGTTTTTTGTTTATATTTTTGTTTTTCTTTATGGCATGTAGCTTACATTTATGGAACTGTAAAAATGCAACTGATAATTTTAAAGAAAAGGGAAGAGGGGATGGAGATGAAATCTGGAGTGCAAAATGAGAGTGCTTTCAAATTAGGGCAACATACATGCATTTGAATAGTAATTTTAGTTTGTGGATGAAGTAAATATGCTTATTCAACTAGTATTGAAAGATATACGGCTATTTAAAAACATTTGATGTGAGCTCTTCTATATGGAAAGACTGCAAAATAATTAGCTGTTTCAGAAATGGTATAGTTAAAAAATTTAGTTTTGAAAGAATGCATTGGTACTCAGCTTCGCCAGTTCATTAGCAATGTATCAAACATGCTGACTTAATAGTTCTCATTTTACTGTTTTTAAAGACAAGATGTTTAAGCATTTTATACAGCTAAAAATGTTCAAGTCTGTCTTCCTGCCTTTTTTTTTTTTTTTTTTTTTAACCAAAAAAAGTATTTCAGATGTTGCTGAAAAAAAATGTGCTGGAAGAAATGCTGGAGAGTGAAAAGTGTATGTACTGTGGCAGCAGGAGTGAACAGTGCTGCTTGCAATCATGGTCTGGTTCTCTGCAGTTTGTACACTGTACATGCAATGTGTTAGGTTCACATCTCTACCTTCAAAAATTTTGATAAATTATTAAAAATATTAATATTTGCTCATTGTTTTAATAATTTCCTGATAAAATTAGGTACATAGTTGAACATTTTCACGTGTAATTAAAAAAATCACATCTTGATGCAGTATGCAAAAGTTTTTTTCCTATATTCACAAGGTTAAGACAAATAACAAAAATTGTTAAATGCACATGTAGTAGTTTTCATCTGTGATTACTTTTGGTCTCTTTGTACAACAGCACTGCTTGATGGTATTTGGTCTCAGCATCTTCATGCTACTTATTTTTGCCTTCTTCCTTATGCTGGTACAAGAGTATGCTTGGCTGCTGATCAACTGAAACATTGCTCAGCGATAAATACAACACTCTGTGCTGATGTAAGAGAGGGGATTATGTAGAGCCAAGAAAGAGTAACTGAGGATAGGGGGGAATGAGGACTGCAGGACTTCTTGAAGTAGCAGTTCTGGCTTGTGCTGGCTTATTGAGAGCTTTGAGAAATTTGGAAAACCAAGTGAGACAAATTAGTTCATGGTTTGAAACAGAATCAGAAATCCTCCAGAGGGCAAGATTGGAACCAGTGGTTTTCCTGCCTGTTTCATGTTCACTGAGCCATACTTCCAAGAAATTGGACGAACAACAGTAAAATATGGCTATCATGGAAATACTTCTGCTGAAAGATGATGACTGTATTCTAGAGGGCTTGAACCTTTAGAAGTAATATGTTATTTTTGGACTCTCATTATTCTATCGATAGATGGATTTATTTATTTGCCCTTTAGTTTCATCATCTAGTGATGATAGAGTTGTCTTTCTCGTATTTATGTAGTGGTCTGGCATTTGGCCTTCCCAAATTCTTTTTTTCTGTGCAGATATGTGATTTCCGTATCAATTCCCTTATTTTAAATAACCTAGAAATTTATTGTGCAGGTATAGATTAGTGTTTAAATTCATGTAGCCTGTCTCTTACCTAATGATGTATGTGTGTCTGTGTATGCGTGCAATCCAGTGTAGAAGATGTAGAGAAAATAGTTTAAGAACTACAGTAATGTTTTCTCAGTCTAGTTTTCTGTTTTCTTTATATGGAGGTAGAGGGCATCCTGTCTCTTGAATGGCGTCATGGTAGGCTTAGAACCCAGGGTCAGTGAAAAGCAAACCAGCCTATAGCTGAACAAAACCCTTTACATGTGCTTTTTTTAAACCTTATTTTAAATTTGTTTCAACACAGTTCATTTTTTATCAGTTCAGCCTTAAATTGTAGTATACTGACTGATTTAAAGAAATCTTAAAACTTTGATGCCAGATTAGCTGCAACTTTGCAGAGGTTGCTCCTGAACTTAAAAAGAAAACAAAAATTTGAAGTACCTACTGCTTTAAATTAATTAAACTGCATATGAACTGACAGTCCTAGAGAAATCTTATCTTCACGTAGACTGACAAATGAGTTATTTCTGCCTGCCCTTTGCTTCCTCTTTGGAGGCAATAATGGAAAGATATCCATATAATCTAACCACATTAACAAGTAATTGCAGCTTGGCTAATGCAAGGAAGCTATTGCTTATGTAAACCAAAAGTTGTTTCCAAAATTCTGCTTGTACAATTGCTGGTAGGGTTTGCTTTCAATGGGATCACATATCTACACTGAGGAGAGAAGGCAGGAAGAAGTAAAACATGCAAAATATGATACTGCTGTTAAAAACTAATTGCTCTAGTGCTGCCTCCTACAGCTGGATGGTTCAGGACATGGAAGTGAGATGACAAACACTATGGAGTTCGTGGCAAGTATATCAGCTTTACAAACTCTTCAGCCCTGCAGAGGAGGGAAAAGTGGAATACATGAACCATGGCAGCAGATGCAGAGTAGTCACAAGTTTTTCATGCTGTGCTGCCAAGTAATGTGTGTGTAATCATGCACCATTGTATTAGGTTCCTGTGCACAGTTGTTTTCCTTGGGTTAGCGGAGGGTGCAGTTTCATGATTTCTGTAAACTGATCCAGGACAGTAGTGCTGCTGTGAAAAAGGCTAGTCCTGCTTGGTGCTTGAATCAAGTTTTCCACCTCCTGCCCGCACTCCTCCCCCCCCTCCCCCCCCTTTTTGGTTTTTACTGATCCTGTTTGCCTGTCTGTGTATGTATTTATGGGTTAGTTTTGGCTGGATCAGTGGTGTACCTTGACATTGTGACTGCTAATGCATGTTCATGACTCTTTATACATTGTCTCAGGTTAGCATTAAGGTTAGCTTAGTCCAGTTGTAAAACTGCTTCCTTAGATATGGATTTTGCCATGTACAAATACTTGCATGCACTGTCTGAAAATAGATACTGGGTAAAAATAGGAACTCTGTACTGTACTCTATAGAAACTTCTGAGGGTTTTTTTTAGGGAAAATGTACTTGTTCTTCTGACTTTTAAAATTTTCTTACAAAATTTCTTACATCTTTTTGAACTCCCTGGTAGTCATGTATCTTCTGTTGTTGGAATGAATGGAAAAATTTTTGAGCCTGTAAACAATGGACCAAAGCATCCCTTCTGGGAAACTGGATTTTTTTATATACAAAGAAAAATGTCGAACTTTGGATCTGTGGAGTTGTTCATTCCTCAGACAGTATTTAAGGTTTTGGCTGGTTTTATGCAAAGAAGATTATGGTTGAAGTTTTACTGGTTTTGTATTCTAGCAAAGCAGTCCTAGCGACATGCAATCTGTACGGTTGTTGCTGCTGTTCCCCTGGATTCACATGAGGTGTGGGGAGGGGATGGAGGGGGAAGCATGCATTTACTTCTGTAATAGCATTTATGTTGCCAGTTTTTGCCAGTCATAGCTGTGTTTATCAAATCATGATGCTGAATGTGGCAGTAGTGTACCTTCAGTCTCTGATTAAGGAACTGACAGTATTCCCAATAACCAGTTATTTACTTTGTAAAATGAGGTAGGGTCAAGCAATATCTGCACTCCCCAATATAAACCAAGTTATTAAGCTTCCAACGAGTACTGAAAGGTTTGGTTATAGACTGTACAGTCTAATATATACATTTGTAGGTGTACAGAAATCAGGAGGACAATATTTATGTGGTTCAAGATTTGGTAACTAATACATCGGCCTGCTTCAGAGGATTACTGCTCTAGAAAAGCAGTGATTTAAAAAAAAAAAAAAAAAAAAAAAAAAAGGAAATACCAAGCTGGGCTCATTACCCTGGATTTAAATTTACATTACAATTGTAATAAGGCAGAGGGGGAGGGATCTTTCATTTTATTCTTGATTACTTAGTCCGTAGTAGCTCATGCATGTAAGAAGTGGTGGAGCACAAATAAAGATGAATAAAAGAAGTTAAGCAGCTTTAACGACAACAAATGACCACCTCCTGTTTTCAGGTGCTTTTAAGAGGTTTAAATGAGATACTTGTTCAATAATCCTATTGAGACACAGTGAGGCTTTTGAAGTACTTTCTATAGTGTTGAAAACTGGTGAAACTCTGGCACTCTAGTATATAGCAACTTGAAGAAAAAGATACTAAAAGATCACCTTTATTTTAAATTTTCTTTGCAGCAAAATCTGAGTGTAAGTGATAACATGGATGATCATGTCAAGTATTTTTTTAAATAAATATTTCAAATTTTACTTTTCTTTCTTTTTTTCCTTCTAGTTTCTTCGAATATGTGCCGATCTTTTCCGCTTGGTCCCTTTCCTAGTTTTTCTTGTTGTCCCATTTATGGAATTTTTGCTTCCAGTAGCCCTTAAGTTGTTCCCTAATATGCTTCCCTCTACATTTGAGACAAAGTCTAAAAAGGTAAGCAGGTCTGAATTTATAATCTAGCAATACGTTTTGAAAAAATTAGAACTTCCCTCAGTAAAGAAAGAAATCAGAAAAATTCTAAAAATTAGATTTTTTTTTTTTTTTTGTATTAGGGGAATGCTTTTGTCTTCTTTACGTTGTTTTGATGATCTTGCTGTTAACATAGAATAATGAACCAGCATCATCCTGGTTTACCTTTTTATAATTGCAGATGCTTAGCTATCAGGGCTGGAAGCTTCTCTTGTCTTATTTGCTATCCTCATGTCCATTTTCTGTGACTCTTACAAAGCAGAAATGAAAGCTATGAAACTTTATTTCTGTAGTTTTTATGAAAATAGGTAGACTTTGTTTTAACATTTGTAGTCCTTACTCTTGATGCGAAGTATTTTGTATCTATACTTAAAATAGCTTCTTTATGCATTGTTTTGTTTAAACTTTATTTCTTTTAGTTAAGTTTTCTTAGAATTATTTAGAGCTTTGTAAAAACACACCAAAAAGCCCCATAAGTTCTCACTTTCAGAGCACAAAAGACTTACATGACGTTCATACATAGTTAGCTCCCAGTCGCTCACAGGTATAACCAATCATGATTGTATACTTGGATCTAAGTAACCATTAATTTCTAGTGCTGTGATAAATTCCTCTTTCTTTGGATGAGATGTAGTGTAGGATTTCTGTGCTGGATACAAGAGCTGGGAATTACCCTAACCAATTGGTTAGTTTCTGATTTTTTGTTACTAATTCAGAGGGTGCATGTTAGTTTTAGCAGGAGAGGCCGCTCATGCTGCCCTTCACTCTGTTGGCATTGCATCTCATGCTTCATGGAGCTTTGAGTTGATCAGCCTATTTTTCAGTGTGATTTGGGGATCTTTGGTAAGAGTGACTGTTCTCTTGTGATATGTGTGTTACAGCAGAAGTTCAGAAGTACTCCACATAACTTGTCCGAGGGCAGAAGTGGTATTTAGTGTGCATATTTCTGGAAAGAACTTTTAAAACCAAGTATTTTTTTAACAGGAGGAAAGATTGAAGAAAGAACTGAGAGTAAAGCTTGAATTGGCTAAATTCCTTCAAGACACAATTGAGGAGATGGCCTTAAAAAATAAAGCAGCCAAAGGAAATGTTACAAAAGATTTTTCAACATTCTTTCAAAAGGTAAAAATTGGGGAAAAAAAGGTATTTTCTCTTCCTACCAAAAAAATAGCTTGGTGTTTTGTTTGCTCTGTGGTAATCATCAGATACCTTTATTCTGTTGGATTTGAAGAAGCAGGATATAATAGGGTTTTTAAGATAGATTTCTGTTTTGCAAGTAGTACTTTAGTGTGCTAGAGTTTTACTGTTCTTCACTTTGGTATTCTAGCTGGTACTTTCACTTTCTGATTCTAGAAGCATTGTGTTTCTGCTCATTTGCTTCTTGTTCTCTTACGTTAGAATTAACTTATTAACAAAAATTACGTGCTCAGAGTTTACTCATGTAGTTTTTGACCTCTTTTTTTTTTTTTACCATTGGGTGTAAAAAGTGGGAGAAAGAAGTTCTTCCCTAATTAACTGATTAAAACTTAGTGGGGGAAAAGTAAAATTTTTTTGTCAAATGTCATTCTGCTTGTAAAAACAGTTTTTAAATGCACAGTTGCTATACTGCTGAAATACTTTTGCATGTGGACTAGAGTGTGTTATAATCTGGGGTTTTGCTAGAATGTGAGTGCTGTGTTTGATGCAAAATTTTTCCATTTACAAGCAGTTGCTGACACAGAGACCAAATGTCAGATATCTGCCTCCTACGTTGATGGCCTTTAGGTTTGACAGTTTGTAGGTAAGGGTAAGGTATTCCCTGGAGAGATGAAAAATACCTTCTTAAATCTTCTCAGGATAGGATTTCTCTCAGTCCACTCACACTTCTGATTTCTCTTAATAGTGGGGCTGTTGAATAAGAGATTGAGCCAGCCACCATCGTCAGGTGCTTTGTTGAATGTAAGAGTGTAGTCCCCTCCTTTGGGGAGGATGTATTTGCACAGGAAAAGGCACATAAGCCTGGGGATTTCAGACCTGAACTTTACAAGTCCTGTGAGCTAGCTTGAGCTTTTCCTGCTTCTCAGTGCTGAGAATAAAGTTTTAAAGGGTGGGTTAATATAATAAGATTATGTTGATAGTGCTGCGTAGGTTACCTCAGATAATGATATTGGCAAGTTTTGCCAGTCAGTATTTGCTTGCGAAGTCCGTGTACTTTGAAACTTCCATGCAATCATCTGTTTCTGCTCTTTTTTTTTTTTTTATCTGCAGAAAATTTTAAATGGTTAGTTACAGCAGTTAGTAGCTGAAGCAGTGACGCTGCAGACTCTGGGAGCATGCCACTGCCATGCTTCGTGTTTGGAACATTTCATTTTCTTCTGAAAGAACTGCTACTGAGAATTTACATTTGGCGGTTAATTTCTGTGGAAATAAATGATGTATCAGTCCACATTTGCTGGAGGAAGTCCCAGGTTCCTCTGATGACTAAAAAGAAGTTTCAACCTGCATTTCTTATATGTGGGTGTGCTTTTTACAGCTATATATTTCTCATTTGTGCCGAGACAAACTTTATTGATCTCATTTCACTGTACTAGATAATAAATATCAGAGCAAGAAGCTTAAACATTTCCTGCCTTTTTGCTATTCTCTTATAGCTGCTTCTGCAGTGAAGTGGTTGATGCTGCAAGAACCATTGGTTACAGGCTTAATACATTCGCTGCAGAATTCCAGAATTATCTGTGTTGCTTTGTATCTAGTGATGTACTAGAAAGTTTCAGTTTATACTCTCAAGAAACATATGCTTGGCTCTGCCAAAGTTCAGCTTTAGACAAGGAAGAAAATAACTTCCTGTATTTTTAAAGTTCCATTTTTGGCTCATGTAGTAAAGGAGCTGGTGAAGTGGAACAACAAGGCCTTTGACTTTTCTTTCTCTGAGTTAGTTTCTCTGCTACACAAGTAGCCTGGATGTTAATGGACTCAAGGCCATCTTGTCTTCCAGATTTTTCTTTTCTTGTACTCAGTAGCTGTTCATTAAAAGATTTGAGTTGTCAAGTAAAACAGGTAGGCATAATAGATCAGGCTGTACAGGTAATGTTAGGTTTTCAGACTGTACTTGATGTCACTTAGCTTGTGTTTTCTCTACCTTAAAAAAAGGTAGAGGGATTGGGAAAAGTGCTTTTTTGGATATCTGTGTACTTACTGATAGTATGTTTAGACTATTGAGACTACAGTTTAGACTGAAGGTGTTAAGTGGGAATACTTCGTTGTTAAGTTATGTAGATTTTGGATTTAGTAATATCACTGATAAGCACTTGATGTTGTACTTAAAATAGGAAAATCAACATTTATACAGGTGATAATGTTTTATTATGACCTGATGAGACTAGGGAATGATTTTTTTCTGCTTCTTTGAACTCTTATTTCTGCTTCCAGTATTTGGATTTAATTACTGTGAAGTGCCATTTGGCAACACATAACTTAAAAGCTTAACTTTGCATTTGTACAAGCAGTTACATAGAACCTTCCATCAAGAAGGATGCAGAGTCTTTTCCCCCAATAGTGGTTTATACTTTGTAGTAACTTCAAGTGCTTTTGCATTGAGGTGATGCAGAACAGCTAGGACATGGAAGCAAAACAGTATCGTAACAAACGTGGTTGTGTAGAGAATGTAGGTAGGTAAGTGTCCAAATCCATATTTCATAGGTACAGCAACGTGGCAAAATTTTTGCCATTGGATGTACTTCTCACTTTATCTTCACAGGGTGGTGCTTTTAATGGGCTTTTATGTTTAGTAAGTATGATACCAGAAGGAATACTTGCCAGTGTGACTTCTGTAGCAACTATTTATTTGCTCAGATTTTTTTTTTTTTGAGGTATCTCATGGCAGTGCCAGCTCAGATAAACCTGCTCATTAGTATACAGATACATCTTATTTTTGTTTTGTTAGTTTTATCCTAAGTAAACTCGGCAATCTTGTTGGAACTATCAACACCATCAGTTCTTTTGCCTCTTATAGTAACTTGGGTTTTTTTAAAATTTCTTTCATATCTTCCTTGTGTCATAGAATTGCCTAGATTGGAAAAGACCTATAAGATCATCTAGTACAGCCATTAACCTAGCACTGACAAGTCTCCCACTAAACCATGTCCCTAAGTGCTACATCTACATGACTTTTAAAAACATTCAGGGGTGGGGATTCCACCACTGCCCTGGGCAACCTGTTCCAATGCCTAATGACCCTTTCAGTTAAGAAATTCCTCCTAATATCCAATCTAAACCTCCCCTGGAGCAACTTGAGGCTGTTTCCTCTCATCCTGTCGCTTGTTAGTTGGAAGAAGAGACCAACCCCCACCTCGCTACACCCTGCTTTCAGGTAGCTGTAGAGGGCGATAAGCTCTCCCCTCAGCCTCCTTTTCTCCAGGCTGAACACCCCCAGCTCCCTCAGCCGCTCCCCATAAGACTTGTGCTCCAG
>JAVKLA010000053.1:38804383-38822580 GCA_034782735.1 Sagittarius serpentarius
CTTCTTGGCCACCTGGGCACACTGCTGGCTCATGTCCAGCCGGCTGTCAATCAACACCCCCAGGTCCCTCTCTGCTGTGCAGCTTTCCAGCCACTCCTCCCCAGGCCTGTAGCGTTTTTGTGGCCAAAGTGCAGAACCCAGCATTTGGCCTTATTGAAACTCATACAGTTGTGTCCTATTTCCTATCCCGATATTGATGCAAAGTACTTGTCAAATGAGGAGAATATTTTTATTGTTCAAAAATGCCCAATCATAACATTTGCTTTGAAAAGCTTCGTGTGTGTTTGTTTTTTCTTACAGATCAGGGAAACTGGTGAAAGACCCAGTAATGAGGAGATCTTAAGGTTCTCTAAACTGTTTGAAGATGAGTTGACTCTGGACAATCTAACTAGGCCTCAGTTGGTGGCACTTTGTAAATTGCTGGAACTTCAGTCAATTGGGACAAATAACTTTCTCCGCTTCCAGCTGACAATGAGGTTGAGAAGCATAAAAGCAGATGACAAAGTGAGTCCTTCTAAACAGGCACTGGTTAATAATTTTGGCATGTAAAAGTAATGAGTGTGTGTTGGATATATGTATGTCTTTCCAGGCATTTTCCTTTTTTGTTTTATTTTTGAGCTAACTTAGAACAAAAAGGCTTGAAGAACTTAGAATCAGAAGTGTCCTTATTTGTAAAGAAAAAACTGACCTTTTTTAAATCTACCATTAATTACAATGAAAGCAATTATGTTACAAAGAAAAGCATTTCTATGAAACTATAATTTGTAAGGGAGCTGATAGAAATATTAACTTGGAGATTGACGTTACCATTATGGAGCTGTAAAGATGACGGTGTCATGTTCAGTATTTAAAAAGTGGAGGCTATTTTATATTATCACAGCAGCCTCTAGTGGCTGTTGTAAAAATACGGACTTCTGGGTGTGGATTGATGGTGGTTCTTCAGTTTTGATCTGTCACATGTTAAAGTTTATTTTATGCTTTGTGCAGCTGATTGCTGAAGAAGGTGTTGATAGCCTGACTGTTAAAGAACTGCAGGCAGCTTGTCGTGCCCGAGGTATGAGAGCTCTTGGTGTGACAGAGGAGCGTCTCAAGGAACAGCTTAAACAGGTAAGTTTTTGCAAGACTGAATACACAGACCTGACTTCAGTTGCTAGCTCTGATTCTTGTTATGATTCTGAGAAGACATTTTGCTTCTGTTCTTATTAAAGGCTTGGCTAAAACAGTCCTTCTCCTTAATAAGCTTTTGTCCTGTGTGCTGCGTAAGTATGTAGTACTAGTGGGCTTCTAGCTTTTGACTAGGCTATGATGTTTTGTTGATGCAAATAGATACTTAGACTTAAACATATCCAAAATATGTTTGCAGTTTTGGCAGTTTCTCTTGCTAATTATTTGTATTACTCTGTAAAGAGCTTTTCTCCAAGTAGATCAGTTCTTTGTCTTTTGGTGTTGCCTGGTTTAGAGGAAGATGTATGTGAAACAAAACACTTCTTCAAATATTCGTACAATACTTCTTGAAATACTTCTTCAAGCAAAATACTTCTTCATATATTTCAATGCAGTTGCTGTAATTCTTAGCTGCTCATAGCCTGTAGTTCTTGTGCTAGGATATTGACTGATAAGTAGAGGTAAAAAAGAAGAAATCAATTTTTACTTTATGTATGCTTGACTTGATCTGTAAAAAAAAAAGAAAAAAATCCAGAAGCTGAAGATTTGTTTTGTCTATTGCATTTATAGTGGTTAGATCTGCACCTGAACCAGGAAATCCCTACTTCATTGCTTATTTTATCCAGAGCCATGTATCTTCCAGATACCCTTTCTCCAGCTGATCAGCTCAAAACGACACTTCAGACACTACCAGAGAGTGTTGTAAGTATTGATGTACATAGTCTGTAACCAGCTTTCGGTATCATCACTGAAAACCTGTTCAGAGAAGTAGTTGTTCTTCTTGGTTCCTTTCTTTTCCTTGAAAAGCTAAACCTGGATAGGTTTATTTGAGTGGCCTTCAAACACAGAAGAAGTTGGCTTGTATGTGGAGGGGTCTGAGAATAAAGCAAATAAAAGACTATTTCATTGCATGATAGGAGACAGTAATAGCATAAGAAGATATAGAATACACTTTTTACTTATATAAAAAACATTCTATGCTCCAGGCAATATAAATACATTAATACATTAAAATGTTGATGATGTGTAGAGAGAGAAATTATCTGAGTAGATTATCGGTAGTCTTGAGAGAAAGAGAATGAAGAACATGTACGATTTCAGGGTGTAAAGTTCTTGTTTTCAAAGAAAGGGAATCATCTTTTTCTGAGAAATTAAAAAATAGGGTAACTTTGAGGAGTTTTAACTACATTCATTAGCATACCTGTACTGCCTATCTTAATAAGGATATATAAACTTGCATTATGTAGACATACATATATATACACACATATAGACTTTAATAGACTTTGTACATTATTTTTAGGCCAAAGAGGCTCAAGTCAAAGTGGCAGAAGTTGAAGGTGAAAAAGTAGATAACAAAGCACGGCTGGAAGCAACACTTCAGGAAGAGGAAGCCATCAGAAAAGAAAATGAAGAAAAAGAGATGGAAAGATTGTCTGAAGCTGCAGAAAAAGCTAAAGAAACCCTTGAAGTTGCAGCCATGGTAAGTTCTGCTCTCAACTATTCAGAAATAAATGTCAGTGATGTGAAAACTAGCATGTTATGAGTTATTGCTTCTGCTCTGGGTATTGTCTGCAAGAAACCGGACTTTAGATCCACATATGGAAGATGCGGGAGAATATTAAAACAGTCTGCAACACAAAAGGGTTCACTGTGAAACAAAAGATTGTCTCAGTCTTACGTATCTTTGATTTCTCTTTCCTCTTAGAGAAGCCTTTTATTCCTCTAGCAAAGGTGATGAGGTTTTTTTTTTTGGTGGGGTGGGGTGTTTAATTTCCCGCACCCTGTACTTTAAATGTTTTTTATCTTTGGCTCTTTTTATTTGTCATTAACCTGATAATGCCATTGTATAATACTTGACTATAAAAGCTACTTGCCTGCTTTACCAGTGAATTAAGCCACAGGAGCTCACAGGCATAGTTCAAGCACGTATTTTAATGTGAAACCACTCAATATGTTGCAGTTTTTTAATGTTTTCTTCTCATAAAAATGTCTGCATCTACTTCGGTAACTTGCTGTTTTGAGAAGTCATTCTTTACTGATGCCAGTAGAGATAATGTTATCTTTGTTTTAATTAAAACCTCATGGATCTTTCAAATTTAGAAAGAGGTGGAATCAGCAGTAGATCTTGAAGCAGCTGCTATGCAAGTTAAAAAAAGTCAGATGGCTTTGGATACTGAACAAGAACTGGCAAGGGCAGATATGGCGATGCACTCGGAGACACTGAAAGATACAGCACCAGTATTGGAAGGTATTAAGGTAATCTGAATAACTGTATGTTTTTATACTTTTTAATGTAAAGATTCAAAACATCCCTGTAAGAGCCATAAGTTGCCTGGCTGTTCTTCAGTTTTAACCCTCTCATCACATTCTACCGTTAGTAGATTGCAAATTCTTAACCACCAATGCAGAAATTGAAGTCAGCACAAAACATCTGAGTACCTCCTTTGTCTGTGTTACTGAAACTAATATAGCTGTTTTGGGGGGCATTTGCACTGGCTGTAGGTGCAATGGATCTCTGCATGTTTAATCTGTGTATAGTTAACTTGTGAGGAGGGAGAGGGCAAGAGTAGGTAAAGATGAGTGTTCTCTTCTTTTGAAGGGTGTAGCTAGGCCAAAGGATTAAGTAAGGAACCAAGTTTGGACTAGACTATGCTAGATTTGTATCAGCTTCCTCTTCTAAACTGATGAAAGCAGTGTATGTATGCTATAAAATCTTTTTAGTGTACTCTTTCACTATTCCTTTAGTATGATGTTGAACATAGGTTTATTTCTAGGATTATCATGCTTTGTGGTAATCAGAGCATGCTTTGTTACAGTCAGAACATGATGTTTTTAATCATTTGCTACGTGACTGGCCTGTAGCTCCCCAGATTTTCCTCCTTGCCCTTATTGAAGATAGGAGTGACATCTTTCTTCCAGTCCTTAGAAATCTCCCTGATGACCATGTCCTTTCAAAGATAATGGAGAGTGGCCTCTCAATGACATCGAACAACCCCCTCAGCACTTGTGGTTGTATCCCATTAAGTCTCATGGACTTGTGTGTGTTCAGTTCGTTTAAATGTTCTCTGACCTGATCTTTCTCCACTGATGGTAGGTCTTCCTTGCTCCAGACTTCCTCACTGGTCTCCAAGACCTGGGATTCCTGAAGGCCAGTCTTACCAGTAAAGACTGAGGAAGGCATTGACTACCTCTGCCTTTTTCATGTCATTTTGCACCAGGTTCCTTGTCCCATTCAGCAGCAGGCCCACATTTTCTCTTGTCTTCCTTTTGCTCCCAGTGTACTTGTAGAAGCCTTGTTGCCCTTTGTGTCCTTTACCAGATTATCTCCAGATGGGCTTTGGCTTTTCTGAACCCATCCATGCATGGTGGGACAGTGTCTCTGTATTCCTCCCGGGTCACCTGTCCCTGCTTCCACCTCTTGTATACTTCCTTTTCCTGTTTCAGTTGCACCTTGAGTTTTATTTGTAGCTGAGCCCTTTATTTTTGTCCATGAGGTTTGATACCAGGATTGTTCTCAGTCCCAGTGTTACTGTGCAGAACAACAACATTAATTTAAAATGGATGTTTTAAGTAGAAGAATATTTTCAGTTTTCCTGGACAGCATCGTTATCTACCTGCTATTATTATAACATTGTTTACTTTAGAATGCTGCCAAGAAGGTTTTAATGGTAATAACAAAATGGAACTAATCCACATTGAAATCATGCATTGTTGCGTGATGAGTTAGCTGACTCAGCTGACTGTATAGCCGGGTGCACGATAGTGCAGCCATGAGGAATGCCGTGGGAGGGAGGCAGGCAAGGCTAGGATGATCTCATTTGGAAACAGCAAGGATGCCTGATGTCGCAGCTAGCTTACACGGCATAGCGTTAGCATTCTGCCTGCCACGCCACCAATGCTGTGATAATGTATGACACCAGGCCGCAAGTAGGACTTCAACAGCCCTAACTGATACAGAAAACAAGAAGTAAAGTTAGCGTAGCATTTCTTAACCAAGGTTACAGTGCAGCCTGTCCCCTAAAGATGCTTTCAAAGATTTTAAACACTGTGGAATACATTCTTGCCTCTTAGAGGAAAAATGTAAGACTGACAGCTTCTTGAAGATGACTGATTTTATTTGAGGCAGAGGAATTTGTTTCCAAACTGAGTTGGGGTTTTTTGGTTGGGTTTTTTTTGGCTAAGGTGAACTATAGATATTATATTAAAATCAGAAATGAGATTGATGCCTAGATATTAACAGTACACTGAAACTGTTTCTGAGTTGACAAAGGGGCTGGATGCCTAGTTTGTGAACTGTTCTGTAGTTGTTTCTTGGAAGCATATCATCCTTCTGCTCTGTGGCTCTGTTTCTGGCATCCTTGTTTGCACATGTCTTTCTGTATTCTGCTTATGTAGCTGTTCAGAATTTAGCTGTTCAAAATAAAAGCTGGTGTCTGGGTAAGATTAATGTGCTAACTGTAGCTAGTATTACGGGATTTTATTTTTAATGAATCATCTTGAAGTCATATTTTTTTAAGTATTCAGTTGGGGTTAGATTTTTATTCTCAGCTTTTCAAGAGACAGGTACACTTCACAAACTATGGATGTTCATCCTCATTCTCACAAAGGTGGTTGAAGATAGCTTTGCTCCAGCTCAACTTCCTGAACTTAGCTCTGTGAATTTTGTGTGTAATTTATCTCTCCTGTACATAGTGAATCATTTCTCAGTTGTTTGGATTTTTCACCCAGCAAAGAAGGAAATAAAACATTCTTAAATGAGACAATTAGGTACAGAATTCTAAATAGGCAAAACCCGCATAATGAATCACATTAGCTGAACTTAACTACTGGTGCACTTAAAAAAAATACATACCATAGCAAACTAATTGCCTTAGCATTTATGATCTTTGCATTAGCCTCAAAATGCAGATCTCTGCATTAGCCTCAAAATGGCTATGTCAGTATTGACTCTAAACATGGAAAAAGAATCTTGAGTGTCTTTTCTGGTAAAAGACCTGAAATCATTGAGGAAAAATCACAAATGTCTTTCACTAACTTTATATATTTTTTCTGTTACAGGGTGAGGAAATCACTAAGGAGGAGATTGACATGCTGAGTGATGCTTGCACCAAGCTGCAGGAGCAGAAAAAATCACTAACAAAGGAAAAGGAGGAGCTTGAGGAATTGAAGGGTGATATCCAGGAGTACAATGAGGTGAAGAATGGGGCATGGAAGTTCTTTTTTTATTTCTCTTCATGTTTAGTTTTAGCATAAATGATCCACAAATTTAAAGATTATCTTGCTTGGATGTCTGTTAGTCTGTAGCTGGTAGCTGAGTTAATGAACTTTGTATGTGACAATGCAGAGCCTCATTTGTATAGTGTGTTTAAAGCCTAGTTAAAATCATTGGAGTAGTTCCCACCAGATGAGAATCCTGTTCCTGCTCTTATTCCCAGGGTGACTAGACTAACAGGTGCTGACTAACTGCTGCATGCTGCAGTTCATTCCTACCAAGCATAGATGTCCGCATTACAGATACTTCAAGTTAAGTAGAAGGAAGCTTAGCCAATCTGCTGAAAGATGTGGAAAATAACATTCAAGGGGTGCATGCAAAAGGCAGCAGTATTAGAATTTATTGTTCTAATTCTGGTTTGGCTTTATATGTCTATACGTTTGCATTTCATTTACAAATGGCTGCTGTCTTGAAATGCTAGTCGAAGTCAGTAGTGTCTGTTGTTGAGAATTCACACCAACAAAAGCTTTTCTCTCTCTTGACCATTTCTTTTAGGATTTGCAAGAGATAAAAGAGCTTTCTAAAACTGGCCAGGAAGAGGCAGTGGAAGAGTCAAAGGCAAGCAAGCGATTGACCAAGAGGGTGAACCGAATGATTGGTCAGATAGACAAAATTATTAATGAACTAGAGACAAGTCAGAAGATGGTGGATATAAAGCTGGATGGTGGTGATAGTCCTCCTGCTGGGTAAGTGACTTGAGAGCACTGAATGTGTCTCATGGCTGTTCATCTTCAGTCTTGCTTTTGTCTGATGTGTGATGAGAAGAGAATTAGCAAATAAGTTGTTGTTTAGAATGTTAAGAATTTTTTTTTTAAAAGTAAAATTAACAAAATTGTGCTGTAGATTTTTCTCTCTTCTGAGGTATGTTAAATATGGTTGAAATGAGGAAGGAAAAAAAGCAGGTGTAATTCCCAAGATGCTAGTCCTGAGGGGGATCTGAAAGTCAAAGTGTCAATTAGTATCTTAGCATCTTGTTCACGCCTCTAGCCCTAATGGTGACAGGTGAAATCGTGCCTTTAGTCATGCTCCTCACGTAGCAGGTTTGCCCTGTGTCATTGATTGAAAAGGTGTGCAGCAGTATGGTAAATGTATTCATGTTTGTTGTTCTTTAGTAGTGAAGATGTCAGTGAGGAGAAAAATTACAATAAAGTCTATTCTGTCTCTGGAGGGAAATGGGAAAACACGTCTAATGGAAGTAAGGAGATAATTTTACATGGTCCCTTTCTGAAAATTTGCTTCATTTCAACTTTAACATAGTTGCAGCTTTTCAAAGAAAGATCTTTCGTGATAATTTCATTGCAAAATTCATTTATCAGCACTTCTCCAGGTCTTAATGTTACTGGAGAGTCTCTCAGGCAATCATATGCTGAACAGTCATAGGTTGCGTATTACAGGCACTGAAATACCTAAAAACTGTGACTGTAATTCTCACAGTTTGTAATTGTGAATGCTGTACTAACCTAGCTTATGTTTGCACTGTTTTGTGTGATTCATTAAGAGAGCTTCCCAGCTCCCATAGAGCATAACCTAAGCAAGATTCTACTTTTGTTGCTTCTGAACTTTGTTTTTTCCAGTCCCCAGGGCAAACGGTCATTTGTTCCAAATTTTGTGTAACAAGATTTAGGCGGCCATATGAATGGTGCTGTAGAGAAGTTGTTGATCAAAACCATCTGAATTTGTAAATTAAAAAAAGAATATAGAATCTGCATGTACTGGACATAATTATATTTTATGTAATGGATGTTTTTGTGGATAATTTTGTAAGTGACTGTGGATGATTGAAAATTATTAGTTTAAATATTGCTTAATTGTTGAAGGCTTGTTTTTTAACCTTCAACTTGGTGCAGTCATTACCAAGCCATCAAGAGTCATAGGAACAACACAAGTCCAGGACATTTAGTGGCAGCATGAGAAATGCTTCTTGAATAAAAGTCAGTCTGTGCCCAGAGGTTAGGCCAGGTGTGGAGCTGGGACTATACTGATAAAGCCCTTCTGTTTAATATTTATTGGAATTCACTGTCTCTTGCATTTCAACTTGACCTGTGCTGGAAGATGGTTCTTCAAACTAACAAAAACTTTAGGTTTTAGGTTGCAGAAGACAGACAGCTAGCTTCATGAGATCAGTAAGCAAACAGTGGAAGTGTCTGAAACTTGCTAGTCATGATGTCAAGTTTAGTCCTTTCTTGTACAAAGTCTGTTCCTTGATATGAGCAAATGAAGCCTATTTTAACGAAACAGCTAAATTGCTAAAGCAATTAGTTCTCAGCTTTTGTTTTCCTATGACTTTCATTAATTTTGTGTAGGCCAGCCTCCGATAAATGGGGTGGGGGGCAAAGGGTGTTAGATACACGGTCTGTGGGAAGCACAGAAACTGTGTTAAACTTTATTTCAAATGCTACTGGATACCTGTATTTGTGCAATAAAGCACATGGAAACCAAAAGTGGTGAGATTCAATGGTAAGATAAAGATTGAAATCTGCTTGCTGATCAGTGACTCATTTTTTCTTTTTTGCATTCTGTTCGGTATTATAAATAATTAATGTTTTTTAAAATAACCTGCAATGTAGCGATTTTCAGTACTGCCTTTTGTCAACTTTACTCCTTTGGAGTAGCTGCTTGCCATGTACGGATTATGCTTCCTCTTCAGGGAGAATCTCATCAGTATTGCTGAGCTAATTAATGCGATGAAACAAATTCAGAAGATTCCAGAGGAGAAGCTAACTAGGATTGCAGAGGCACTAGATGAAAACAAGGATGGCAAAATTGATATAGATAATGTTGTTAAGGTAAGTCTGTGGACTACTTAAAGGAAGTAAGGCTAGCCATCCTTCAAACATTGTATCTGTTTTGACTTAAATTCATATTGCAGCCTTTTGCAAGAGTGTACTTGGTGCCAGTGAGGTTTTTGGTAATGTATTGTAAATAGATCTTATAATACATATTAGCATCTTCAGAATGTATATGGCTGGTTTTGGGGAGAGGGAGGGGAAATCTTTATCCTGTGTCTGTTACCCATGTTACCTTTAGAGCTGTAGGTTTTCCTGTATGCCTATGGCAAATTCTGTAAAATACAGTAATTCTGTTGTGCTGCTTATGGATAGGAGGGAGGATGGGAAGGAGCTTTGGAAGAACTACTTTAGGAATACCACTATTAGCCGAAGTCTTGACATAATGCATGTAGATACACTTTATGTCAACACAAGATAATAGCTTCTCTTGCCTACTTGTATACCTTAGATATTTCATTGAGACCTGTATTTCCTATGCTTGAAAGACATCAGACCATCAGTTGTCCTTTAGGTCCCTTGTAAATTACCTGTGTTCTTTGCCTGATTTGTCCTATTTTCTCATTTTGCAGAACACTCTCAGGTTTTCCCTGCATTTCTTCTTCATTTTCTTGTTTCTGTTTTACTTGGTAAATTTAGAGATGTCCTGAAACTTACTTCCTTGCTAGTAATTTTCCTACTCAATACAGAAATAGCACTTCAGCTATGGCCAGCTAGAAAATACAGTGTCAGCCTTTTGAATTCTTCCTCTCTACTGTCATTGTCCCAGTGGTGATTATCTTTCCTGTTGCTCTAAACAGCTGTTGTACATCTAGCAACACAGGTAAAATGTACTTCTGAATTCTGCATATAATGCAGAGTAATTCTAGGGACTTGAGGAGCTACGCCAAGAATACATTTGTACAAAAAGCTATATAAAGGAATTTGGAATCACTTGCTAAATGATTTTTTCCTTTTGCTTTCTGAAAGCCTACCTGCTTCTACTTTCACGTTTTTGTAAATTTGTGCCTATGTAGTACAGTAGGTCTTATTGATAAAATTAAGCCTATAAAATAAGTGTTGTCTTAAATACTGTTTCAGCAGGTACTGAATCTGAGCTTTCGATTGGAACAGATACAGTAAACGAGTGTTTTACTAATGCTTTAAAATGTGAGGGGTTTGTGTGCCGAGGTCAAAAGTTCTAGATTATTTGCGTTAAGTTCTAGCTTTTTTTAATACATGGGATATGTTTGACACACTGGTTGTGGTTTGAATTTGTGTTTTGTGTAAGAAAAAATTCTGGTTTTAAACATGAGAGAACTGATTACTTTTTTTGTCTTAACAAAATTTATGATACAAAAATGCCTCAGTCATGTAAAACTAAATGCTCTCAATTTAATTATGTTCATGTAGGTAGTAGAATTGATTGACAAAGAAGATGTTGATATCGGCACTAGTCAGGTTGCTGAGATTATGGCACTGCTTCAAAAAGAAGAAAAACTGGAAGAAAAAGAGAAAGCAAAGGAAAAGCATGATAAAGAAGCTGCGGAAGCAAAAAATTAAGCTTCAGAATCTGAAGCTAATCCCAATTGTAACCAAAACCTTGTATATCTTTCTGTGTCTAATGGCTACATATTACTTGAGCTTTGTGATTATGGGAAGTGTTTTGAGCTGATTCTAGTAATAAAACGTAGATATGTTTTCTGACATATGGAATGAAATTTCCGTTCATCAAACAAGTGATTTACTATCATTCCATACAGATGAAAACAAAATATGCTTCTTTAGCAGTGCTCCTGCCCACAAAATCATGTATTTGCACTCATTGTTGTGGTACATGGATTCATTAAACTTGCAAGTTTGCTGTATAAATTAAGTATATCTATCATGGAAAAATGTTTCTCATTTATTTTCTTTCATCATTACAGGGGGCCCAACCTTGCTCTGTTTCTACCTTTTAGCTTCTTCAGAATTTAATACAAACTTTCCCTTCTGTCACAATATTATGTATTTTATAAACTGTTAGTGAAGATTCTGTGGCTTCAGTAGTAGCTATTTAGATTGAGTTTTATTTAAGCTAAATATCACTAAGCTGTTGCCTCACTGACAGAGAATGTGGCATTCTAATCACTTTTATGAATTCATTATTGTTTTTTTTCTGTTGAAGGGAAAGTCAGATTTATTTTTCCCTGGAATGGAAACTTCCCATGAAGTTTTCTTCTTATGGGTGCCTTAAATTTCTTAAGACTGGGAGTAGAGGATGTCGCTTCTACTCAAAATTCCATGAATTACTAAAGCATTGGAATCACAGGAGCCTTTAAAATAGTTTCAGAACACAATCTGTCACACAGTAAAGTGAGTTAGTGTTTGTCTAAATAGCAAAATGAAAATAATCGTAAGGGGAAAATGTCAGTTGTGATCTTTTTGCATATATGTTTTTAAAAATTCATTTATCTTTGCATGTTTGCTGTTTTTCATCTGATAATTATTTACACTGTAACTAGTTCTCTTACCTCTCAATTTTCATCTCAGGTATAAAATCACTAACCAGGTGTAGTCAAAGTACATAAATACTTTCATCTCATGGCCTTGCTTACTGTGCAGTCAACAAGTCCTGTCTGGTATTGCTAGTACTTTGATTACATCATTGGCTTTCTAATTAATTGCTTATAGTTACTGTCTTTAACTGTGTGATTAAGTAAGTACTGACAGTAGGTCAAGGTTTACTCATTAATGTCTGTCCTTGGTAAATTCTTAAGCTTAAAAACTAAAATATCAACTCTGGGATGTTCCATAATTCCTGGTAGCCTAAACTTTCCACTCTTTCTTAAAATCTATGAAGAAATACACATAGTGTGACTTGAATCAGCAGGGTTGTGGTTTGTTTTTTTTTTTTTTTTAATTTTGTTTTTATTTTGCACCCAGTATTATAAAATATATGAACATTCTTGATTTTGTGTACACTATAGAGAGCACATCTTACAATCATGCTGTACACAGCGATATTGAGGTGGGCAGTTAGTGCTTAATGCTTTTAGTCATAGTTGCATATTTTTGTAGAAAATGTTTACTCCCAAGCATATTTCAGCATAATTCCATGTTCAGTATTTATCTAGATTGGCTAAATTATTTGTAAAAAGTTATTTGAAGTTAGTGGAACAAGAAAAGTTTTGACAGTCTCATGGCTTGCATGATGGACCATTTGTATTTAGTTGTTTCCAAAGCAAGATGTACAGTAAGATGTACAGTACAATTCTAGAAAAAGGGTCAGTGTTTAGTTAAGGTATCGAGTTCATATTCTGTACAGTTTGCAAAGAAAGCTGCTTACAGTAAGTAAGATCCTCCTGAGAATTACTGTAATTGTATCTGAAGTGTAAAATAGCTGTGACAAAGCTGCAATTTCAAACCAGTACAATCTTTGTAGTTAATGTATCCTTAAACAAGGGGACTGTTCTCTTTCTTGTAAATTGAGATTAACTTGGAGATTTCAGCCTGGAAGTCAGTTTGTAGATTTTGAAGATAGGATTTCACTAGGTGCTTTCTTAAGCCAAAATTTATCTTAGATGAAAATGCAAGAGTAAAACTAATTTCACAAAAATACAATTTAAAACTAATTTTACATCAAATAGTTTACAACTAGAATTAATGGGCTTTGAAGTATGCTAAATTTTGCAGTTGCATATCTTCAATTTGAAAACAATGTGTAACAATCATACTTGACATTCTTGAAACATGATAAAGATACTCTGAAATTGTCTGCTACCTTTCATGGAATATCAAAAACCTAAGAATTGTATGCACTTCAATGCGTGCAAGTTTAAAACAGGGAAGTAGCAGAAAAAGCTGTTTTCAAAGATCTGTTGATTAAAATTTTGCAGCGCTTTAACTGTCCTTACAGTAAATTTTATCTGATTGTAGTATTTGGGAGTTTAAGACACTTTGCTCTTCTTTTTCTGTGTTTACGGTTCACTTAAATTTTCTGTGGATTAAATAAGAAGGGAGCCTAAAATAGCTGATTTTTTTTTAATGAAGAATGTCCTGATTAAAATAATTGTGATACATTTATTGAACATTTTTGGCTTTTGGACTTGTTTGAAATTTGGCATATTGTGAAATTTTAACAGGTTACATAAAATACATTTAAATGTCAATCACAAATGGCAATTTTCCCCTGTTACCTGAAATGTTTAAAGGACGTACGCATCAACCATAGCGAAGCATTTTTGCAAGGAATATTTTCCTTCTGATGTTGAAAGTAGGCAAATCCATGACAGCTGGAGTTGAACAACACATGTTCTGCAAGCTTAAAAAGCTTAGGAAGCCCTTGGTGATTCCCCTCTAGCCAGTTTCGAACCTTCCCGAGCAGCTCTCTCCAGTCGATACAGACAGCTCCAGCACGTTGGTGGCTTGCGGACTAGCTTCACGTAACATGCTGTGTTGTCTTCCGTGTTGACCAAAAAACCAGAAGCTGCAGTACTTTCAGAGAAAGGATGACTTCTGAGTGTACAGTAACTGGTCAGAACTTATTCCTGAATGAATATTTAATCAGGAGATGTAAATATTTGTTTAAATACTTAAAGGATGTGCGAGATTTCGGTGACCTTGTGACTTACACAGGCAAAGCCTCTAAGCTCAGAGTTAGGTAATCGGTGAGACCATTGCTGGGGTTATTGCAGATTCAAATAAGATCAGATTTTGATTATAAACTATTCAGGGGGGAAAAATGTAAAACATATAAAAAGCTTTTTTAAAAAAAATCCATTTAGCGACAGGGAAGAGAAGAAAAGTAGAATGTCATTTCTTTTTCCCCTTCAAAACAAGCAGGTTATAGGACCTATTTTATTGAAAAGCTTGTTTCCATTTCGTGCTAGCTCGAAAGATAGTTTTTACTGAGATTTCCATGACAAGCTGCATGCTGTGAGAGTAAATCTGCCTGCGAGTGAAGTACCAGAACCCTAGTAGGTAGTTTGTCAGCAGGGCTGCATGCAGGTAGAGAATATTCTCTTGACAGGGTAGTACCTTACACTTAAGTAGGCTTTGTCTGGGGGAAAAAATTGCATCTTTTATACCACTCCAAAATACTTCTTCTAACTTTATATCTACGTACCTTGCTAATCATTTAAACCTTAGCTACTTTGGCATGTATTTAAATACTTTTAAATTGTTTATATCAAATTATTGGGTATATTTAATTACAAGAATAATCCCATATTCTGTTTTGTATGTATTCCAAGTTTTGCTTTTCAGTTGAAGAATTTCAGCCCATGTTACAAATTTAAGTTGAAAATCATTTGTGCTCTGAGCATACTGGTCCTGTGTTTGCCATAATGCAGTATAAAATTTTTAAGTTAATTGGAGCTTGTGTCCTTTGTTTAGTTGTAATAAATGTCTCATTTTGAAACCTTATCTCCCCATTATTTTTCTGTTGCTTTTGATTATTTAGTGTTAACTTATTGCTGTTCAGATGAAATGCCAGTCACCAGAGCTGGACACTGATGAGCTGAGTATTAGAATTGAAATGTTTGGGGTAGAAGAGGGCAAGTGAAGGACAAATCTTTAAACTGGGGTGGGTGGGGCAGGGGTTGTGTGGGGTTTGGGGAGGGGGGATGTTAATTCTTGCAGAAATTTTCCCGATGAATGTGGGACTGCTGGCCTGGTGTAGTGAATTGTGCTAAACCATCCTTTCTAACTACTGTATTTTAGGTATGAAAGTGGGGAGCAGTGTATCCTTTACTCTAAGGAACTAATGGAAAGGTTAAGATTTATTCCAGATAGAAATAAGTCTCCTTAGGAAGGATCTGGTTTTGGTCTTTTGTCCAGGTTAAGGGAGAAAACACATCTGAAATGGTTCCAGAGATTATTTCATGTCATGGCATGCCTCTCACCCCTGATTTTACGAAATTATATGTATTCCTCTGTAATACTAATATCCTTCACGAAGTTAATCTCGATGTACAGCAGACTCTTAGGCAGACCCAACAATATGCTTTTTTAATTAAAAGCTGTTAATGATTTATTGTTACCTCTTATCTTGAGGCCTTGGGAGCCTGAGCCGGCAAGGTGTTCCAGTGCTCGTCTGGTCCCTCATAAAATAACCGAGCCATCGCGAATGTAACTTGTGTTGCTGCTGTTTTGGAAGCTGCAGCGCTCGTCTTGGCCCAGCTGTGGTTGGCACTTACAGAAATGCACAGCAAAGAATATCCAGACCCAAAAGATGTGGAGGTCCTGTTGCATGGGCCTGTGTTGACGCAAGTAGTCTCCTGGCTGCTTTCAAATGGGATTTGGGAATGTGCAAACATTGGATCTACTTTCTAGTGTCAAATTATTTCAACAGATGGCTGAAAACAACCTCCTGCCTTGAGATACTTTTAAAATAATTTGATAGATAAGCTAGGTTGGGTTGTAGTTTTTCCTTCTTTTGCTTAAAGCCAAATGTCAAATAAATGGCTTAAAAAGTGGCAGAACTTGCTCCTTTTACGCTTCTGCTTTGAAATTTCCTTTATGACAGACTTACTTAGGGTGAAAGGGACTGCTGTGCAGCATTGTGGTGAAACAGACCAGCAGAGAAATTGCAGCTTTTGAGTTTGTAAATTAAATGTGGACGTGGGCGAGTACACTTGATCATAGTTACCCATGCCCTGAATGCCCAAGAAGAGAGACTGACTTCTGGATCCAGTGTTGTCTTTGCTGAGATATATTGGTTATATCAAAGCAATTACACTCTTTTTCTAAGTCTTTATTACACATTCATAACAATTATGTCTGGTTATTGTTACAATCTAAAGAAAAGATGGGAGGGTTTTGGACTCTCTTGCCTTGATGGAACGGGGTTAAAAAACAGTGGTACCCATGACCAGAGTGCCTGGCCAGCCTGGCTGGTGCGTAGGTGGTAGGCACAGGCCAAATTCAAGTCTCCGAAAAGCTGAGGCTGGAAGGGATCTCCGGAGGTTGTGTAGTCCATCCCCCTGCTCAGGGCCAGTTTCCCAGGGCTGTGTCCCATCAGGGTTTGAGTATCTCCAAGGATGGAGACTCTGCCACCTCTCTGCATCCTCTCTGGATGGACCTGTGGCAGTGTTTGATCACTCTTGGGAAGAAAAGAGTTTTTTTCCTTCTGTTTTCCTTGTGACAGATGAGGATAATCTGTTATTACAGATGTGGATTTGTGCATTGTCCACAAATACACACAGAGGGAATGCTAACTGACTTCACTAATTAGAAATAATAGATAATGGAGATACTGCTGTAACTTCACTGGATGGAATCTTCTTTTACATTAGGCTGGTAATGCAGGTGTGCAGAAAGCTGGTTGGAAAAACCTCTGACTTCATGAAATCACAGTCTGAAAAATACTAATATAGAAGGAGTTTTGTTGCAAACAGTTTTGGTGAAATGTCATTTAAAGGGTGAATACGTATGCATAGCGGTAGGGGGACAGATGGATAGTCTCGTGGTTGTTTCATCGACCTGAGGCTCTGGAAATCTGTGTTCCGTTAATGCCTGTTCTTTCAATAATGCATTGCTTGGCTCTTGTGCCACTGTAACATAAAACCTCCTCGACAGTGACTGGGCAGACGACAAGTTCTCCAAAGCAGAGTCTCTCTGTGCAAGGACCTATTACAGTATTCTGTAGTGATAAAGCTTTTAAATACTGAATGCAGACAGTGATGGACCATACTGAAGAGTTTCTCTGGCTAAGGAATCTTATTTTTGTCACTGCTTATATATTGAAAATCTTTTCTGGTATTTTCTTGAATTATTCCTCAACTCTGATGTGAGCAGGAGGATGTTTGTAGTGTGTTTCTAATTCCCTGTACTCTGTGCTCACTTCCATTTTTGTGTATTATTGGATATAAATCTTTCTCAGTAGTTAAATATCCTTCACAGGTCAAAATTCTTTGGGGGCTCATTAGCATGTAAAATTTTACCCTTGCCAAACCTTCTGTGGTTTTCAAACATCAGTTTCTCTCATCTAACTGCTGTAAAGGATTTCTGCTATGCAAGAGATGGATCTATTTCAGATTTGCCTCTTTCCGTCTAGTATTTCTCTTTATGTGTACTGGCAGAGCAGACCCCTTCATGAATGGCCTGATTTATGTCTCGGTGAATGCTGCAGCCAGCAGTTCAAGATGTCAGGTCTCCCGTCCGTGTTGGGAGCAGCTGTGGATTCTCCCTCCCCCTCCTTTTGTCCTAGCTCCAGCCCGAGAGCCATCCAAGTTCTTTCCTAGTATTTTCTAACCATGTTTTCACATCCTTGGTTAAGCGAGATCTTCAGACTCCATCTGAAGGAGAGCTTCCACAAGGAGCTGAAGGGCAACTGGGAGATGAGCAACTAAAAACCAAAAAAATTAAAAAAAGAAACCTTAAGAGTCTTACTGAATTAAGATGAGCATTAACAACCTGTTACGCAGAAAACCCAGGGATCTCTGCAGCCCACTCCAGACTTGTTAGATTTTTTTTCTCCCCAGATTTAATCAGGTAATATATCCCAAAGTAGTAAGCAAATCAGAAGGTTTTTCTTTTCCATCCTTCCTATCCCGCAGCCATTCCCTTTTCTCTATTGCTTACTTAATATGCAGGACTAAGTAGGAAAGATTTATGGAGTCCTTGTTCCCCTTAGTTTCTCAGTACCTTGCTTTGCACTGGTGCGAGTAGAGCTGAAATACAGCGACCATTAATCTGTCCAATGAACGTCTCCTCACTAGAGGGTTTTCAGTGCTTGGGCTATGTAAACTCAGTTATTAGTTGCCTTCATCAAGCTCTGCTCTCACCTTCCTTTATCATAATTATACCCCTTCCACTGTGGTCTCTGTGCAGTCTGCATGCGATGCTCGTAAGAGCAGAAGGCGTTTATCCTTCCCTTTGAATCCTGTGTGCTCTTAGCGTATGCCCTTCCATAAGCCACAACATTTCAATGGAAAATCATAGAATCATAGAATGGCTTGGGTTGGAAGGGACCATCAAAGGTCATCAAGTCCAACCCCCCTGCGGTGAGC